>VZDJ01000049.1:1877657-2001032 GCA_008694505.1 Cyanoderma ruficeps
CACACACACACACACACACACACAGAAGCCCAAATTCAATTTACAACCATCTAATCCCACCGAACTCCAGCAGCCCAGCCCCTGGGGAAGCATCTAAGCGGTTGCAGACTCCAGGCCTTAAGGCAGAGGCTGGAATTCTGTATCCCGGTGGGATTATTCCGGACAGGGATCACGCACACCAGGCACGATTTGCACATTTTGCTGAAAAGCGGCAAACGGGAGAGCGGACCTGCCCCGACAGCAAATCCCGGCCCGCTGTTGTCTTGTTCTCAGCCACTAGATGGAGGGGTTTTATCGGGAACAGCTTCAAAAATCCTGCAAGGACTTCCAGGGGAGGTTTAGGTTGGATATCAGGGAAAGGTTCTTCCCCCCGAGGGTGCTGGGCACTGCCCAGGCTCCCCAGGGAAGCCCGGACACCGCTGCCACGGATGCCCAGGCTGGGATTTTGGGAATGTCCTGCACTGGATGATCCCTGTGGGTCCCTTCCAGCTCAGGGTATTCCATGAATTCAAAGAACCAACTTCCAGGATTAATTTCATCCACATGCCACTATCCCAGGCTGCTCCAAGCCCCACTGTCCAGCCCAGTCTTGGATATTTCCAAGGATGGAGCAGCCACAGCTTCTCTGGGAACCTGTGCCAGGGCTCTCCACTCTCACAGGGAGGAATTTCTTCCCAATATCCCACTTATCCCTGCCCTCCTTCATTCCCTCTTGGCCTGGCAGCTTACCTTTAGCAACAAAAGAGAACAATAATAATAATTTACAGTTTTTTCTCTGTTCTTTTTCCTAATATATGCACTGCCAGTCCTCAATACCCTGGAAAAAGTTTCTGATTCAGCAATTCCAGAGGAGACAAGGACTGCCCTCAGTGTCGGTACAGGCTCCTGCTCCTACAAAAAAAGCAGGAAAGCCAACATCAAATACAACCTGCCCACTCCAAAGTCTTCTCATGGATTTTCCTGCTGCAGGCATCAAGGAAAAGGAACCACTCCACCTGCCAAACCAGACCTCAGAGCTGCCTTATAACAGAGAGAGCAGGATTCTCAGAGTCTTGCCAAAAAATATTAATGAAAATAAACTGAAGAGCATCGTTTCAGTAGGGAAACATCAACTGAGCAGCTCTTCAAGATCTGAATTATTTTCACAGGATTATATGGGATAAAAAAGAGCTCTGGGATGATGGAGCTCACCCTGTGCCTCATCCCCACCCAGAGCACTGAGTGCCACCTCCAGGAATTGCTGGGACACTCCAGGGATGGGGATCCAAACCTCCCTGGGCAGTTCCAATCCCTGAGCACCCTTTCCATGGGGAAATTCCTGCTGCTGTCCACCCTGAGCCTCCCCTGGCCCAGCCTGAGGCCGTTCCCTCTCCTCCTGTCCCTGTTCCCTGGGAGCAGAGCCCGACCCCTCACTTCACCTCCAAATTTTGAGTTTTCATTCACACCCCCTCAGCCTGGCTTGGCAGCTCCCCTCCCTGCAGTTAAAACAAAAATCCCAACTAAAATCGGCTTTAGATTTCCCAAAAGTTAAATTCCGAGGGTGTCAGAGAGGCTCAGGTTGGTCTGTTTCTGCCTGAGGAGCAGGGAATGAAAGAGGAACTCCCCTGCTGCCATCAATTCCCTCCCTTCTTCACGAGAAAACTCAGATTTTCACAGGTTTGAACTGAATATATTTTTTTTCCTTTAAGTGCTCTAAGTCAGGGGTTACAAACAGGAAGGAACATAAAATGATTCTGTTCAACAGACAACGCCACAAATTATTTTATTTCAAGTCCCACATCCCAAGGGAGTGATGGAGTCAAACCTTTTGTATATTTTTCAGTCTAACTGGTTGCAAAATTCACTATTTTCCAGCACCTTTAAAACCCTAAACCTGCAAGGAAACAAGTGGTTTATGTGACTGTGAAGACATTTTATTCCCTTTATTTTACTTGGAGAGGAGAAAAAAAAAAAAGAATTGATGATTAGCCTTTCAATGAGTATGGATAAAACAGAAAATCGGATTATTTCAATTGTCAATAACTAAATATCAAGGTTCAAACTAAAGGAAATCAACCTGTGACCAAAATATTTTTGGCAAAGCTCTGCACACAAAGACATTTTGTGGTTCTAACTTCAGTCACTGGCTTGGCTCTGTCTCCTACAAGTGGTTCAATCCCAGGGATTCCAATTCCAGGGTTCCTTCAAGGAAAGAGATGAAAACCCTGGAATTCTGACAAAAATAAAGGAAAAACCCAGGAATTCTGACCAAAATAAAGGAAAACCCGGGAATCCTGACCAAAATAAAGGAAAACCCGGGAATCCTGACCAAAATAAAGGAAAACCCGGGAATCCTGACCAAAATAAAGGAAAACCCGGGAATCCTGACCAAAATAAAGGAAAACCCGGGAATCCTGACCAAAATAAAGGAAAACCCGGGAATCCTGACCAAAATAAAGGAAAACCCGGGAATCCTGACCAAAATAAAGGAAAACCCGGGAATCCTGACCAAAATAAAGGAAAACCCGGGAATCCTGACCAAAATAAAGGAAAACCCGGGAATCCTGACCAAAATAAAGGAAAACCCGGGAATCCTGACCAAAATAAAGGAAAACCCGGGAATCCTGACCAAAATAAAGGAAAACCCGGGAATCCTGACCAAAATAAAGGAAAACCCGGGAATCCTGACCAAAATAAAGGAAAACCCGGGAATCCTGACCAAAATAAAGGAAAACCCGGGAATCCTGACCAAAATAAAGGAAAACCCGGGAATCCTGACCAAAATAAAGGAAAACCCGGGAATCCTGACCAAAATAAAGGAAAACCCGGGAATCCTGACAAAAATAAAGGGAAACCCGGGAATCCTGACAAAAATAAAGGAAAACACTGGAATTCTGACCAAAATAAAGGAAAACCCGGGAATCCTGACCAAAATAAAGGAAAACCCGGGAATTCTGAATTCACACCCCGGGAATTCTGACCAAAATAAAGGGAAACCCGGGAATTCCGACAAAATAAAGCCGTGTGCTGTTCGTGCACCTACAAAGCTTTACAAGTTATGGGGAAAGCCCATGAGAAAAACCAGAGCCAAACTCAAACAGGAGCCTCTCCCTGGAATCCCTGGGGTGTGAATCCCATGGAAAACCACAACTCCTTCCCAAGCCAAGGTGAATCCAGAATCAGCAGCTCTGAGCTGTGATAAAAGTTCATTTTTCTTCACCTGATCACCCAAAATTCCAGAAAAAGGGCGTTAAAACCAGCAAAGGCAGGAAAGGAGCCTTTTTCCAAACTTGTTTATTGAAGCAGCTTGGAGCATTGCTAATTAGCACCACGCCCTTAATGGTTTTATTCAATTACTCTGGATGTTATTAATCAATTAGTCACGTAAAAGAACCTTAATTAACACCTGCTCTGGAACCACATAACTTTCCCATGGCTGGGTGATTCACACAGAAGAGATGATAAACTGAAAAAACAAAGTTAAAAAATGTTTTTGTCCTCTGGAGAAGATGGAATGTTTCCCAAATCCAACCTCCATCTTTTTATTCTGTCAATAAATTAATTATTCTTTTCTTCCCAACATCTATCACTGAAAATGGAAGCATTGGCATTTAATGATGGGAAAAGGTGCTCAGGGTTTCAGAGTCATGTTATTCTGGTGCATTTCTATAAACAGCTATTTAAAATATATATATAATTACATATATAAACACTTCTTAGCAGAGAAAACCCTCTGTTTCAAGAGTCACTGCTACGAAATTCAAAAGCTTTTCTGTTTGATATTTTAAAATCTTGGTTGAAATATTTCAAGTCATACGAATGTCAGTTTTGCCTCTTCAAATCTTGGTATCGACAGGGCACCACACCTCAGGTAACCTCACACAGAAGGCAAGAAAGTACCAAAAACCACCCCAAAACACCATTTTAAAGCTGCTTCCACCAAAGCAATCTCTCAGCTGCCAATAACCCTTGTTTACTTCAAAAAGTCTTCCCTGGGGAGCTCCGAAAATAAACTGATCCATAAACCATCCGTGCCATTGCAGGATAAAATGACTATATTTGGTGAAGTACACAACTTGCCACTGTGGATGGATTTAAAAATAAATTTAAAAAAAAAAAAGAAGTGTGTGGGGGTGGCTGGGGAAGGAGGCAACACTTGAATTGCAAATAAGGGCACAGGGATACCGAGTGTGTTGAGAGAATCCCAAAATCCTGGAATAGTTTGGATGGGAAGGGGCTTTAAAGCTCATCTCGTTCCACACCCTGCCATGGCCAGGGACACCTTCCACAATCCCAGGCTGCTCCGAGCCCTGTCCAACCTGGCCTGGGACACTGCCAGGGATGGGGCAGCTCCAGGGAAACCTGTGCCAGAGCCTCGGCACCCGCACAGGGAAGAATCCCTTCTCAGCATCCCATCTAAAGCACTCTACGTCAAACAGCTGGCTGGTATGAAGAGGACAGAAACCACCAAGCCTGATGCGGATGTGAAAAACCCTGTCAGGCACTAAATGACCGCACACGGGGACGCTCCCCGTCCGTGCCCTGCGGCACCAGGGCAGGGGATGGAGGAGCGCTCCCTCGGCAGCCCGAGCCTGCAGCGCCCGGCTCCCAACACATCCCGGGGGAACAGCGGGACACCGAGCCCGGCACTGGGGAGCCCGGCCACAGGGTGAGCGGAGCGGGGAAGAGCCAAACCTCAGGGTGGAAGGGACCTCAAAGCTCATCCCTGCCATGGCAGGGACACCTTCCACGGTCCCAGGCTGCTCTAAGCCCTGTCCAACCTGGCCTTGGGCACTTCTAGGGATCCAGGGGCAGCCACAGCTTTCTCCGGGCACCCTGTGCCGGGACCTCAGCACCCTCGCAGGGAGGACTTTCTCCCCGGTATGGAATCACGGGCGACCCCCATGGGAGCGATGGGGAGGGGGGGAGGCGGAGAGGGGCGCGCGGCCCCCCCCGCCTCGGCCGCTCCCTCCCCGCCGGCTCGCGGCCCGGGGAGCCCGGCGGGAGCGCGGCGGGTGCGCGGTGTGTGCTCGGTTGTCCCCGTGCGGGGCCGTGCGGGCGGCCGGGGGGGTGGCCGCGCAGCGGAGGCTCCCGCCCGCGGGGCGCCGCGTTACCGTGTGAGGCGGGCGCCGAGTTCTCGTGGTGTTTTGTGCGGCGGCTGCGATAATGGCGTCCTTCCTCGCGAGAGATCCGGCCCGCGGCCCCGCGCCGCGCACGCGCCGCGCCCGCGCGCGCGATGCCCCCGCCCTTCCCCGCCGAGGCGCCGCAGCGGGGACCGGACTACGAGTCCCAGAGGGCAGCGCGCGCGCCCCCGCAGGAGCACGCCGGGACCTGTAGTACGCGCGGGTGGCGCGAGGCGTCCCGGGAGGTGTAGTCAGGGAATCGCAGGATCCCGGGATGTTTGAGGGTGCAAAGGAGCTTCAGGATCATCCAGTCCCACCTGCGGCCGATGCCCACCTTGTCCCCAGCCAGAGCACGGAGTGCCACCTCCAGGAGTTCCTGGGACACCTCCAGGGATGGGGATCCAAACCTCCCTGGGCAGTTCCAATCCCTGAGCACCCTTTCCATGGGGAAATTCCTGCTGCTGTCCACCCTGAGCCTCCCCTGGCCCAGCCCGAGGCCGTTCCCTCTCCTCCTGTCCCTGTTCCCTAGGAGCAGAGCCCGATCCCCCCCGGCTGTCCCCTCCTGTCAGGGAGTTGTGCAGAGCCAGGAGTTCCCTCCTGAGCCTCCTTTTCTCCAGGCTGAGCCCCTTTCCCAGCTCCCTCAGGATTTTCCAGCCCCTTCCCAGCTCTGTTCTCCTCCCAGGACACACCCCAGCCCCTCCATGTCCACAGCACTCTGCCAGCAGAGCCATCAGCCATCAGATCAAACATGAATCTGCACCTCCAAAATCATTCACGCCTTTTCCATCCTCTACTCCTTTCTCTGCTCCTTCCATCAGATTCCTCCCCCTCCGACAGCTCCTGGGCGCGGAGCTGGGATGAGCTGGATGTCACCGTCGTGTTAAGGAGAGAAATGTCACCGTGCCCAGAGCACAGCTGAGCAGCAGGCAGCAAGTGGGAATTTGCTAAATTAGCTCATCAGCCTCTCTCCTCTGTCACTTGTGCTCCTGCGTGTGCTGTGAGAACAGGAGGGCTGGGTGACGGTGGGAACGCACCGGGAACCTTCTGGGCATGATAAAAATATGCAAAAAGCCCCCGAAAAAGAAGCACGGAGGAAGTGTATGCGAATGGCTCTGAAAGAGGACAAAGATTCGACGATTTTATGTCTTTATATAGCACAGTGTTGCCCAATAAAAGCCAACCACGCTTCACTTTTCAGCCTCACCGTAGCCAGCAGCGACCTTCAGACTTCTGCATTAAAACATTCCTTAAATAAGATAAATAAACACTCATAAATAAGATGCTTAATGGGGTTCTGTGGTGTCATGTCGGAATCCACTCTGGTTCCTCTGTAAGTGGTTCTCCTGGCACCTGCAGGCCTGCTGTGTTGAGAAATTGCTCCCTCATGCAGGTTTGGAAGTGCTCAGCCAAGTCTGTTGATTTATTTACCATGTTCTCCCCCCTCACAAGCAGATTAGGCAGTTCAAAGGTTAAACTACTCAGAATCTGACTTTTCACACCGGATTATTTCACGCTTTGCTGCACCCATTTGCCCTGCAACAGCTTTGCTAAAGAGTTTCTGCTGGACTCAAGCAATTGCAGGTCCCAGCTGGAAAAACAGGGATACAAATATCCATGTTCCACCTGCTGTGGGGAGCCGCTGGTAAAAGCTTTTGCTGTCCTATACCAGCCCAATGTAAAAAGTGCCCTGTTTTCTCATGTTTTCATAATATTGCCATCCCAACGATTGTTAACTCCTGTGAGGTGTGAGGTGTTTCTCCTCTGGAAAGCCATAAATCATTTCCCAACGCAAACACAAAAACTGTCTGTCATTGTCATAAACCAGTTATAGTATTTACCCAAAGTTCATTTATCTTAAATTAACTGCAGGAAATGTTGCCGGGATCCAAGTGATGTCTGCGACTCCAATCGGAGATAACAGCAGAATAAACAAATAAAACAATTTATCCCCAAGGGAGGCTGCAGCACCTCCTCCTGCCAGTCCACTCTGATCCAGCAGCTGAGAATATACAATTACCTCACCCCTTGGAAGAGTTTTCCCCTCTTTACCAGAGCAATGAGTTTGGATTTTTTTCCACACCAGGAAGCGTTTCCTTTTAAAATTATGGATGACACCAATAAATCATAGACAGACTCCTTTATCATGGTGTGTCCCACGTTTCCTTGAGGCTTCACAGCCAGAAATGACAAACACTTCACGCAGCATGAAGTCTGACTGAAAACACTGGGAAACAGCAGGAGGAAAAGGATCTTTCTGTTAAATCTGAAGGCCCAGGTTTGGCTTTTGGTCTTTGATTCCCAGTGCCAATGAGCGACTGACCAAAGGGTAATTGCTTCCTGTGCTTCACCATCTCCTGAGCTTCAGGTGCTGCCAAAACTGAGCTCCCGTGACTGTTTTTGCAATAACTGAATGAAATTCAGCGTAATCCCCATTTAGTCAATGGGGGCTTCAGACTTTACCCTGGGATAAGCTTGCCTATGAGCAAAGGCCAAGAAGAACTTGATACCCTGGAAGGTTTATTCTGATTTAAACCACGATAATTTGCTCAAGTGCCTACATCAAATCCATTCTTAATTTCCTGTCCTCATATGAAAACAACTGAGAAATTCAGGCTGCTAATATATAATTTAATTTTTTGATTTTACAGGAGGATATACCCCCTTGTTGCCCTGTTAGTCTGTTGTCCCAAATAAAACAAGGGTTTCTTTATTGTTTTATTTCCTCACATTTTCATGCTCTTTTTTTTCAGTCCCTTGCATTTTAAGTCTGTGCTTTGCCATGTGATGAGAAATAATTTGCTTCCAGGAAGTATCCAGCTTATTTCACCCTGGTCCCAGCATTCATTCACTATTGTTTTCTAAGGAAGTTGCTGCTTTCACATGTTTTGTGTGGATCAGGAGAGATTAGGATCTCATTCATTGGTTTCCTTTTTTTTTTTTTTCATTATGGAAAACAACCCTTCCCATAGCATCAAAGGTAAAAAATTAACACACTGTGCACACAGTTTTGCAGCTGCAGCAGGAAAAGAAAGGTTGCCAAACAAAGCTTTTGTTTAAACAAGTGACAGACATTCACAATGATCCTCAGTGCTGAGAATGAGGACACCGGGAAAAAGGATTGGGGAAGATGTGAGCAGGGCACAGAAATCACTCCAGAGTATTTGCTGGAAGAATAATTTTGTTTCCTAAGGATAAAAACCTCAATCACATCCAAGTGAAAAGAGTACTTGAAGCTCCCCTGTTTGTTCATTTCTTTCTGTTGGGGTTTATTCATTTTTCTGTATAATCTCTCTTGTAACTGGAGAGGGAAACAAACCCAGCGTTATGAACACAGCCTGTGCTATATTGTGACAGTGATGCTTAAGGAAAAGTTCCATAAAAGACCTCCTTAACCAAGAGAATATTGATATTATTTGTAAATGTGCTGTAGCAGCATATGAGGGGAAGCTCATCATTTAATTGTCAGATGCCACATCCATTTTCAATCCCCTCAGAATTGTTCTGTGATTTGTAACAGAAGAAAGGGCAGCATCAAGTGGCTTTTGCTCCTGGAGGTACTTCAGCTACCTCTGTATCAATACTCTGATCTCATTCTGGTTTCTGCTGGGTAAACTCTATTTTATGCAATGAAAATACCCCTAATTTTCATGAACAGAGATGGAAGAAAAGGCTCTGAATCCCCTCAGCAGAGAGAAAAACACTGTGACACGTTTTGCCACCTGTCTGGCCAAAGTCCATGGTCCTGTAGGGTCACTTCTGCCAGCCTGAGCAACAAGGCGAGAAGAGTCAGGCACTGTCTTGATGTTCTCTTATTTATTTACAGACTCTTCCATCTCCCTGGACACATCATGGAAAAATTCAAAAATGATGGGAGGCTCCTTCCTTTCTGAGAAATGTGCCCCTGGCATAAGCCCTGTGTTTACACTCTGCCTGGCTGGGATCTTCCAGGATTGCTCACAGCTTCTTCTCTGCCCTTTTACCTTCCTTTGCCCAGCTCTGGTCAGGTTTGCCCTAAACCACATTTATTTGGGCAGGTACCATTATCATCTGAGTATTTTTAGGGGGATTATCAAAGCCTGAAGGGGATTCATTCCACTTAGAGATTTTAGAGGATTTTATCCTTCTTGGATTCTAAGCGGAATTTGACCATCTCTTCATTCTGGACGTGCGTCCATTTCGACATGTCCAAAATTATTTTTAACTGAAACATTTCAGGTGCGAGAGGTAAAATAAACTGAGTGGAGGTGCCCAGCTGTGGGCAGGGTGACAGAATGTCCCTGAGCAGGTTTCCACACAGCTCCACGTGGCAGACAGAGGCAGGAGGGCAGGGCTGCCCCTCAGGGCACTCCGGGCAACCCAGGTCAGCCGGAACCTCATCCAGGGCGACAGAGGCAAATTCCAGCCCTTGGGATGGTGAAATCCTGCATTTCCCTACACCCCAAAGCTCTGGAGACGGAGCTTTTCTCCCAGTCCAGGTGTTTTCCAGTGGATCCTGGAGTGCACCCTGGCAGGGATGAAGGTCTGTGGGCTGTATCAGACAGAGCTTTCCAGCACACCTCAGGAATTCCCCCTGGAGACAAATCTGGAATGTTCTGTCCTGTTGGGGACCCCCGATGCAAAAGAGAGAGAATGAAAAAGCAGAGGTGGTTCTCAGGCTGCTGAGCTCAGCTGGATGAAGTGTCCCAGCCAAGTGTGGATGTAAAAAAAAAAGCTTCCCCCAAGTAAAATCTGCCATGGGAAGTGTGAGCCAATCCTCAGGGAAACGAGGGGCAAAGCCACCCAGGGGTGACCTGGCTCCTGTGGGGAACCTGCAATAAATGGCATTTTTAGTCATTCCACAGAGGATTTCCCTCCTCAGCAGCAAAATTCTCAGGCAGCTTCCCACAACTTGACTGATAGTCCTGCCAGTTAGACAATAATTAGGTGAGGAAAACGTTCATTATTAAATCACTTCCATAATGTCTAATGACAGCAAAGACATAACACTGTGCTTTTTGCTGAATTACTGGGTTTCACTTACAACGGAGGCAACACTAGGGCAGGAACACCCTTCCAAGCAGGACGCCTGGGGATTGGATTCCTTGGACACACAGCAGTGAGGAGGTGATTTTCCCTCTGCAAGTAACACAATTAATATGCAATATAAAATTACATATTATAACTAATATAATATAAAAACAAGCAATTACTGGAAGTGCAAGAAAATCCTAAATTTTCACTTGTTTCACTTCTGTGAAGAAAAATAAGCCCATTTTCACTGTGTACAGTCGTACTTCTCACCCAGGTTACCCAGTTATGAAGAAGAGTTGATGTTTCAGTTCTTTGGGCAGAACTCAGAGCTGAGGCAGAGCTGGCAGCTCAGGGAATGAATGACGAGCAGTAAGGAAGACTCTGCTAAACAGGAGGGGTTGGAATAATAAATAGCACAGCTCAGCTGGCCACTTTAGGCTACCAAAGAGGATTCCCTGAGCCTGAGCCCTGCCCTGGCACCCTGAGTGATCAGAGATGGCAGACAGGGAGACGTTTCATGAAAATACCACCAGGAAGTTTTGAATTCAAAACACCAGTTTGTTAAAAATAAATTTAAAAAAAAAACCCCAACAGAACACAAATCAAAACCATTGAAAGATATTTCACAGGTAATTTATGAATTAAAAAGAGAAAAGAGTAGGGTTTAATAGCAGAATGTTAATACTCTTATAATTATCTCTTCTTGCTCTGTCATTGATGGATTCTAGAGTTTTTCAAAGTATACCCATTTATGTATTTAAAGGAGAAAAAGAATCACATGGGTTGTGTAAATACTTTCATGCCAAAGGAATGAAAGGGGAATGCCAGGGGACCCCTTGGTTCAGGCACTGCTGTGCTGGGTTATCCCTAACTCCCTGTCCTTGGAAAGGATAATTCCATCTTCAATGGCTCCCCTTCCTCATTCCCATTTGGCTGGTAATAACCTGAAATACTGGGAAATTTTCATAGGAATAGTTCCTTTCCTCTCTTTCTGTGCTTGGCCTGAAAAACTGCAGCTCTGACTTGGATGAGTTTGTCCCATTGATGTGGATTTTTTCAGTGGGAGCAAGAGCAAACATTGTCAAAGAAAATTAAATTGTGGCGTTTCTAGACAGGATTTTCACATAAGGTAACAAAGTTACTGCAAGTGCCCCTGGGAAACAGCAAGAGAGTAAAATTCTTGCTTTCATCTCTGAGAAATATGGGTCTGGAAAACATCTCCCTCCGTCCTCTCCCACACGAAAATTTCAGCTGGGCCCAAGTGTGAGCAGATGAGTAATTATGGGTCCTTGTGTTACGATTTTTAGCCTGTACAAAATTTGGGGATGTTTTTGTAACAAAATTTGTTGTTGGCAGCCCTTTGTTCTGCAGCTCCTCACCTGGAGGCTGCAATGCTGCTGCAGCAAATGCTCAGAGCTAAAATGTTTCCTTTCCTGGGCCCAGCCTTGCATAGCTGCTGGATTTTGGGAATTCCTCAGTTTGAGTCCCAGCTCGGGGCATTTCAGCTGTTCCTGGCAGCACCTCTTGGTTATCAGGATTCAGATATACAACCATTCAAATTCACAGCGAGGAGTGATAAGAACGCTCTCCTTGCATACCAAAGAGGAGTTTTCTGCAACCCTTCGGTGTTCTGGGAGCAGGATGAGGGGGGAAAAAAAACCTCTGGGAAGCACATGTGGAATAATCATCAACCAGTCAGCCTCTGGAGAGAATGGAGAGCCAATGAAGAAGAGTGCATTGGACAAGTTGAAAATTAACTCCGGGGTTGGCTCCACCTCTTAACCAGCAAAGGGTGCTCTCCAAATTATTTGTGAAGAAGCCTGGGGACCCCCCTGGAGCTCTCTATCCATGTGATTTTTTATTCCCTGTGACGTTGGTGGGTTGTTGGGCTGCGGGAGCAGTGAAGGTTTGGAGTGGCAGCGATGAATGGGCTGAAGGTGACAGCCCTGGGACTTCTCTCCAAGCAGCTGAAAAGCCTCCGGGCTGTGCCAGCACGGCCCTGCAGCCTGGCTGCCTGCTCCAGGAAAAACACCAGGAAAGCTGCCTGTAAGTCACTTCATCTCGTCCAAAAATCCGTGGAAATGGGAGATGCTGAGGTGGGAAGAGGGCTGGTGTGGTTGAGCGTTCTTCTTATTTAGTAGCAGATTGAAAAGGGGGATTTGGGAATGTGGCTGGAAGGTTTGAAGGGAAAAGAGTGGATAGAATGAAAGAAGTGAAAATGTTTTGTGGAATTTCTGGGTTCCACCCTGTTCTTTATTTCTGCTGTCAGTGACACCGGGATTTTTGTGACTCCAACCTGTGACAAAAACCAATCATTACTTGGGAGGCTTGGCTGCTTTCAATGAAAACTGTTCATGTGCATAATTCAAAACACATTTAGCATAAATTGATTCTGACTCAGAATTTCATAGCCACTGCAATGTTTGAGTTGGAAAATGAGGCCTAGAACAAGCCACAAACCCCTCTAAATGTGCTCTACAGACCTCCAATAAATCACTTTGAGGTGCAAGATACTCCTGGAGGATGTTAAAGATTTAGTTATTTAAAATACTGATTAACTTACTTTCAGATAAGATGAGGCCAGCCAGAGATTATTTCTATTCACTGCTGTGCAGATAATGTCAGCTGGAGAATAGTAAAGAGTAATTTTTTTATAGCTGGAAAAAACCTTTTGTTTCTCATTTTTTTCCTCTGTAAATTTATTCAGCATAGTAATAGTTCTCTCCCAAAGAACAGAGCTGGGTTCCTCCTGGAATATTTCATGGTTACCCAGGCTAAGAGGGGATCCCATTCCAAGAAGAGATCAGACCAGTTTGTTCTATCCAAGGACCTGCTGCTGATTGAATGAGCCACGACTGGTATCTAGTTTTACTCACATTCTTCCTTTCAGTTTAAGACAGATGCTGTTTATCCCTTCAGCCTTTCTCTTCTCTGTGCCATTCGTGCAGGAAATGCCAAAACAAACTGATTTGGGAAAACCCTGTCTTTGGAACGGCTGGTTTTGGCAGGCAGGGAGTGGACAGGAGCTCTGAGTGAGGCAGCCTGGGGGTTACCCCACAGTTACTCACACAAGGCTTAAACAGCTCCAAGGCTGACAATTTCTGGAGCTTTGAGATCCCCCCTGCAAGGACAAAGGGCTTTTCCTACACTTCACTGTAGAAACATTGGGGAGAATTGTGGCATCACAATTCCCGGTGGTGTGGAGGACCAGGGAGTGTCTGTGCCAAACTCTGACGTATCTTGTAATGACACAGGGAGGTGGAGGTTTCAGACATTCACTTTTTAGAATAATTGCTGGAAATGTTCTCCATGGGGATCTTTAAGCCTAATTTAATAATTATTACCAGAGCAGGCCTGAATGGCTTTTTCCTTTTTTGCCCTTTTAGAAGTAGTTACAAGATAAGCAGATTCCTTTAAGTTTAGGGGTTTTTTTCCCAAAGAATTGTACGAGTCCTGCAGAGCCACACAATCCAGGTGTGCCATCTCCAGGCCAGCACACACAACTGCAGTGCCTCCCCAGACTGTCCAGGAGTTCTCTTCCGTGCTGAGTTCCTAAGCCTGCATGCATAATTTCAGCAAATGTTTTCTATACGGGAGAAGATAAAGCCTCTGTTTGCTTTACCTCGCCAGCTGGAATTACCTCCCCCTTATCTGGGCTCAGCCACTGCCTCCTCAGCCAGGCTCCTATCTCAGCCAAACACTGTGGAGGCAGAGGAAAACTCAGCGTTTCCCAATCTGCTGCTGCTCCCCTGTCGAGCTGGGAGCACCCTGTCAGCTACATCTGTTTGATAAAAAGCTCCGGGCTGTTTATCAACAAACTGGCCTAAATCACAGCCCCCCATCTGACATCAATTCAGCAGAACTTTCAGCACCTTGTCACGATGGGCCTGAGCCAACCGGCGCTGTTATCCTCCAAAATCTTGATTCAGACAAAAAAAGGAAATCAACCTGTCTTGGATTTCCTCTGCAACTTTCAGTCCCAGTGGCTGAAGCAGAGCTGTGCTCCTTTAAAATGGTTCTTTACGGAGTTTCAGCAACGTGTATTTTATTTTCTTGTTCAGAATGTGTTGCTAAGGCAAACAGGGCCTTATTTCCTTCCCCTGGGTGCGGTTTCTCAGCTCTTCCCACCACCCTGTCTGCCCTGGCTTGTCTCACGTGTAAAGAAATCAAAGCACTTGATTCAACAGCTATTTTTCTTTTCAAAGATTAAAACCTTTATTTTCATCTGGATCTTGATTCCCACCCTGAAGCTTTTGATGCTTGCTTGCATCAATCCTAGATGAACTTTTGAAGAACCACTTCAAAATCACAATTAATTATAGAAAAGTATTCCAAAGCTTGGGACTATTTGAATGGCTCTATGTATTTGGGTAGAGTGGGAAAAAAACCACAGGGCAAATGTAAGAAGCCCCCAAACATAAAATTAAATGGAGCATCACTGTGTCTGATGGGGATTTTTTAAAAAATCAAATAAATCAGGCACAGATTAGGTCTGTTTGTGGCAGCTCCCTTTTCGCAGGTGATTCACATCTTGGCCAAGCTTTTTGTATGGCAAAATCCAGTTTAACTGCTCTGACAGAACCTGAGATGAGTGTGTGACAAAGGCAAACACCAGCCCAGGCCCTTCCTCAGCGAGGAAAGGCTGCAAACTGCACACTTAATTCTAATTCTCACCTTTTTTAAAATTAACTTTGGTCATTTGAAAATTCGAAGGTGAGGTTTCTATTTCTCTTCCCACACGGATTCTGCATCCCTTGAGCTCATCCCTCAGGCTCTTCCCTCTCTGGTTGTGGAAACCACTCTGGGTTCAGGAACTAGAGAGAGCCCAGCTGGAACCTCCCAGATGGCCCAGAAATGTAACAATTTGGGGCAAACAACAGGGATATTGTGATCCTGGCTGCTGCTGCTCTCTGCAGCTCTTGCTGCATGTGAGCTGTGTCTCTCTTGCATAAATCACCATCCCGAGCTGGGGCACGGCCAAGGGAAAACCCTGTTTCTGGAATAGTCTGGAAAAGAAGATTTTGGCTGTGTTGGTTAAGTGCTAGGAACAAGGTTTAGGGCTTAGGCTTCCTTTTTGCACAGGTAGTTTTGTCTTTCTGCCTGCAGATTCCAAACCAAACAGTCTCCCTCCCACCAAGCTTCTATTTTGAAGGGTTTTCTTTGAAGGATTTTTTTAAAATTAAATGCTAGAGTTTTACTCAGAGTTTCATGCTCAGGAAGAAGTAGCATGTGCACATAAAAAACTGGATGGAGATTCCGTGAGGGAAACAAAAGTGTTGCAGGTCAAAGTTATTTCTCTTTAGTGTTTGGTACCTCATCATTTCCGAGAATATGACATAAACTTCCTTTTTGTTGTGCTCTTCAGCCCACAAGAAGTGACTCGCTCTGTTCAGCTTAGTGAAAACCTCTGTAAAAAAACTTCACTTTTTCAAAACCTTGCAGGACCAAACCACCAAAAAGCCCCATGAAGTTGGGTTCTCTCAATGGCACAATGTAAAGTAGCGGAGTTTGAGGCTTTTTATTTCATCAGCTTTCACATACAGAAAGGGATGCCTGTAATTTTCTGTGGTTTTCCATCATTACAGAATAAGGTGTAGATGTAATTTCTAAGATGCCCGAGGTTCTCAGTTGTATTTAGAGGACACGTCCTGGAGGAATGGAAAGAGGGAGGATGGCGGGGGGATGACAGTAATTTGTTGGTAGATGAGAATAACCCCCTGTATTCTCTTTTTTATGCAAATTATAAAATACCTGAAGCCCATCTGGGCTGTCCTGATGGACAGGACAGGATGGACAAACCAGGAGCTGCCTGTTGTCCATCAGGAGCTTCAGCAAGACACGTCTGTGCAAAGAAGTTGCCTAACCATGGTCAATAGGCTGTTAAACTGTGATTAAGCCTGACTGAATCATGATGTTTATGGGCAGCAGGTCTTTTCAGTTCCATTGATTAATTGATTACCGGTATTTTTAAGCTGCAGGAAGCATTCTGTTGAGAATAATAAATTAGCCATCCTAAAAGATGTTGGGAGTCAAACTAAAAATGAATTTTGCTTGCAATTGCATCCTGCTACACAGTAAAGACTCTGCAGGCAGGAAGTAAAATGGAATTTAAACCCAGTTTAACATCCTGACATCACAAGCTCTTTGTACATCTCCTGATGATCTGTCTGTGATGATGCAGCCACTCAAAGCAAATAATTTGCCAGATTTCAACCTGCTCTTACTCAACTCAGGAGTACTTTAAACACATTATACTGTAAATGCGATGGAAAATTCTTACACAATGTTGGTAAAACAGGGCAAACACTTCTTGGCTGACGCTGGTTGAGTATCTGGCCCTGTCTTCATATCAGTAAAACATTCTCAATGTTACATCAGGTTCCTCGTAAAAATTCGAAAGTACTCATACTAACCAGACAAAAAAAAAAACCCCAAAAGATAAATGCAGATTTTCAAAATTATTTTAAGAGAATAACTAAGCAAGATGAAGGTCAGGAGCTGAGGGTGGTGTTCTGCTCCTGGCTGCCCAAGAGAACTGGCAATAATTAGAACTCTTGCTTTATCTCGGTGCTTTCACTGATGTTTTCAGCTTTCTACAGGCGTTTCTTTTTATTTACATTTTATTTTTTGCTATGTGTTCCTTACTGGCAGCTGGAACAGAAGGAGTGGTGAAGGTTTTAACCACTTTAATTGAGATTTCTCTGCCTCAGACAGTGTCAGGTGAATACTGAGTTCAGTTGAGTTGACCCTTTCACCATTCAAGGTGGGACTATTTTGGCCTCCTGCCTTTGTGACAGCCAAGAAAAGTAAACATAATATTAACTTTTCATAACTCTTCCAAATGTGACTTGGAGAGAGGACCCCGCTGTGCCACAGCCTCCCACCTCTGCATTTTTTGGTGTGAGGGAATAAATACTTTTTTGGGATTAGAGGATACACTTGGTGTGAGGAGAAATACTTTGGTGTGAGGAGAAATACTTTGGTGTGAGGGAATAAATATTCTCTTGATGCAAGGGAAAACACTTGGTATGAGGAGAAACACTTCGGTGAGGGAGTAAATACTATTTTGGTGCGAGGGGACGCTTTTCTGGGTGAGGCAATAGTCTTGAGAGGACGTACTCGGTGCAAAGGAATCACTTTCGGTGTGAGGGAATAAATACTCACATGATGTGAGGGAAAACACTTGGTATGAGAAGAAATGCTTTGGTGTGAGGGAGTAAATACTACTTTGGTGTGAGGGGACGCTTTTTTAGGTGAGGCTATCTTTTGGGCACTCGGCGCGAAGGAATCACCTTTGATATGAAGGGCCGCACTTGGAGAGAGGGGACGCACTTTTGACAGGGGCATGGAGACCATCCCGACCACGGGAAATTACAATCCCCACCCCGCAGGCAGCTGCGGCCGCTGCCCCAGCGGTGTCACAGCAGGAGGAGTCGCCGAGGACGGTCCCAGCCCGCCCCCGGGGCCATGGCAGGGAGGCCGTGCCGGAAGAGGCCGCCCCGAGCCGGGCCGGGCTGGGCGGCGGCTCCGCGGTCTCCGTTGCGATGCTGCCGCTGCTCCGCCGCGCTTGGGCGGCCGCTGTCGCCTCATCCTCGTCCTCGTCCTGCTCCTCGCAGCGGGGCAGCCGCCGGTGCAGCCTCGGTGCCTGCTGCTCCTACCGCCTGCGAGACGCCCGTGAGTGCCGCTGTCCCTCAGCCCCCTCAGCCCGCCCTGCCTCTGTCCCGCCGTCGCTGCCAAACTTTGTGTTCGAGCCCCAGGGACTGCTTTTGTCCTCGGCTGAAACATCAGGAAGTGGCAGTGTTTTAAATATAGGGAATGCCTTAAATATAGGGAATGTGTTTAAATATAGGGAATGTTTTGAATATAGGGCATGTTTTGCGCCGCCTTTGCCTGAGTTGACCTTATGGAGATCCCTGAAGTTTGTTCCTCACTGAGGGAAACCTGGGGGGGAGAAGGGGGGGAATTTGTTCAGCCACCTCTCGTGTGAGTGGTTTGAAGGTTTAATTTGTTTTTAGTTCCTCGTTTAAAAGACCCTAGCAGTCGTATCTAGTTAAGCAGCCTGCAAAATGATGCTGGAAGCATCACGATTTGGGGTTGAGCAGAGGGACAGGACATCAGAAGCTGCGTGCGGGTACCAGGTAAACGGGCCCACACAGGCAGCAGTTCTGGTTTTAAGCAGAATAAAGTCCTGTGGCAACTATTCATGTACCACTTTGAGGGGCCCAAGCTGCCCCCAAAATCGCTGGGTTTGGGTTTCACAAGTGTGGGATCAGCAGGAGCTGTCTGCACGAAGCAGTTTTGGTCAGGATTGGTGTGGCTGCTGCAGGAGCTCTGAACCCCGCTTTGGGGAGAAACCCCTGTGCTTGCGTTGCCTTCTAGAGAATGTTTTGCTTCCCAGTGGGAATTATCCCATGTCTGGAGCACTCCCAGCTCAGCTGATGGTGCTGGTGTGTAAAGAAAGCTGTAAAACAAAGCCACCTTAAAATCTGGCAATGATAGGAAAACATTCTGTTTTTCTGGGATGTGAGGGGATGATTTCTTTGCAGAGCATTCTGCAGAGGCAGAAGGGTACTGACTGACTGACATGACTCTAAGTCAAATTACTGCACTTCCCTGTTTGGCTTTGAGTCATGCAACTGGAATGTTTTATTTTTCTTTTGCTTTCCTGGGCACCAGCTGACTCGAATTAGCCTTTGGTGACACAGCACCATCCCTTGCCAGAAAGTTCTGTGTCCTGCACCGGAGCCTGAGTCTCCTCCTTATCTTGCAGTGCATCCGCTGTGGCAGAGCCCGCTGACAATTCCCGGGGGCACTCGCCAGTCTCCCATCAACATCCAGTGGAGGGACAGTGTTTATGATCCCTTCCTGAAGCCTCTGAAAATCAGCTACGACCCCACCACCTGCCTTCACATCTGGAACAATGGCTACTCCTTCCTGGTGGAGTTTGATGATTCTGCTGATAGATCAAGTAAGCAAAAAACTCAGGGGGAAAAAAAAAAATGAAATCTGTTTGATGTCTCGTTAAGGCTGAGAGAGGAGAAATACTTGTGTGATGTAAGACCTGATGTTGAAAGTGGATGTATGGTAAAAAAACGCTGGGTTTACAGTGGTGGGAATCGTGATGAAGAAATTCCATACAGACTTCACACTGACAGTGTTTTTATTACCATGGGCATTGTGCACAAATCCCCTGCTGTATGTTGAAACTCCTTTCACAAGCCTCAGTGCCCTGTCTTTGTAGGTTTTGTAATAAACTTCACCCACGTGAGTCAATCTTCAGTCATTTATATGTGTGCCTACTCAATTTGAAACCTGCTCTTTATTGAAGTAATCTGCCACTTATCTTTTGTGGTGTTAATAGAGATATTTAATGCACTTGAAATAATCAGCAGCCAAATGAGTTGCGATTGGAAAGCACACACGCTTATCTCCGTGGGGTTTTAGGAAATAAAATTACACTGAGCTCTGCCCTCAGGAGCAGGTGTGTGTGTCCCTGCTGTTTTAGGGGAAGCAGGAGTGCATGGAAAATCCAGCCAGGCATTCCAGCAATTTCATATGAATAAACCTCTGACCTGAGAAGCTCAGGGTTTTTAAAGGCTCAGCAGAGTAAAAAAAATGACTTAAAATCGAGATATTGCTCCCAAATCCCAGATTTTCTGTCCACTGTTCCTTCTAAAAGTTGCCTTTACCAAAGGATATTGCAGAATACGAAGATATTTCATAAGGGTGAGTGAGCTGGTAGCAATTGGTCAGGGCTGTTTGTGAAGCACATGATTGCCCAGCTTGTCCTGCAGGGAAAAACTGAAGGACCCTGAGCAAGTTTGAACCTGTTGGACTGGAGTCATTTATGTTTAAAGTGGCTGCTCACCATGAGAGCTCCTCCAGCTTCCTGAGGGATTTAGCAATGCCCTCGGGGAGGGAGCCTCCAGCACACAAACAAACACTTTGCCTTCACAACACCAATATTTCTGGCTGATGTTTGGGAAGAGGCTGATGATAAAACAGTGCAGCAAAAACAAGTGGTGGTGGAATGCAGGGAGCTTGTGGGATGTTTGGAGCTCGTTTTGTTTTTCTTGTTTCTAGCTGTTCACTCAGAATAATCCATTTCCAAGAGGGAATAATCCACTTCCAAGAGGGAATATCCTTGCCCTTGCTCATTTAAGCACTGATATCCTGAAGAAGCTGAGTCCTGCCCTTCTGTTTCTCCAGCACAAAGTGCTGGTTTTTTCAGTGAGGTTGTGTTAGGAGACAGACATCACTTGTTACCTCATCAGTGATTTTAATTTACTAACTTTAGATTGGCTTTGCTTTTCACTGAACACCCTCTTGCTTTATAAGCCACAGCCCCCTATCTATTGAGGATAAGGTACTGTAAAGTGTTTAGTGGATAACAAAGTTGGATTTTTTTCTTCAAGAATTGATGTGACAAAGGGGAATTGCCTGTAGGAGGTTCAGAAATATGCAATATTTAATTGCACAGGAGCAGTTTTTGTGGCATAAAGGCAAGGCTGGAATCATCAGGCCTTTGAGGCTGGTGCTCACCTCTGGAAGATCTTACCTGCCTTGGCTGTAAGACTTTCCTTGAGGTAAAGCTTTCCCTGTGAGCATCTGCTGCCTTTTCATCATCCTCATCTTCCTCAAATGAAGTCAAGTCCATGAAGGGTAGGATGGCATCAAACAATCAGTGACAGGGCTCCAAAATGACAGAGAAGCTACAGATAGTGACGTGTTGCTGTACGGCCCCCAGTTTTCAGGTGCCTGCCTCTCTCCTCCACCTTTCTCTCTTTCCTCTTGCTATTTCTGGTTTTTCTCACTGCCAGCTTCTGTCTAACAATCAGAGAAATCCAGAGAAGAAAGCTTGGGAGCAAACAAAAGCACCACAGTTGAGACAGAAGATGAGAAAGACACCCAGGATAGACAAAAATGCCTGAATCCTGAGATGGGGTTTGCAAGACTTGGGCTAAAGCTGAAGGTAGAGCAGGAGGAAGAAGAGGGTGAGGGGAAGGTATGTACAGCTTGTGGTCTGTCTGTGTGTGGTGCCATCAGAAACACCTGATGTGACTCCTGTTAGAGCCCCTTTAAACGTCTGTTTTGTTTTGAAATTGTCACGATTGTAATTTGAGAAGAAACACTTCTATAAAAGGGACTGGAGCTCGTGTTTGTTTCTTGTCACTTTCTGGTGGCCACTGCAGGAACTCGAGTCTCTCTGTATGTGTGTCTGTGCCTAAAGTTACTGGTGAGGCAAATATTCGGGTGGATGTGGTTATTAACACAGATTTGTAGTCACTTCTGGGTTTGCATCATCACATACTCAGGACTGGATTGTCTTAGAGCACAGAAACTTCACTTCTGAGAGGCTTGGCTGTGTGACCCACATCTTTATCCCACCCCTTCTCCAGCACAGAATCCCAGCATGGTTTGGGTGGGCAGGACCTTAAAGCTCTTCCCGTTCCACCCCCTGCCATGAGCAGAAACACCCTCCAGTACCCCAGGCTGCTCCAAACCCCATCCAAGCTTGCCTTGGGCACTTCAGGAATGAGGCATTGTGACTTTCCAGTGATGGGCACTATTGCATTCATGCCCAGAGCTCAGCAGCTCAGCAGCAGGGGATGAAATTAATTCAGTGTCACTTTGCACAGCTCGTTTTAATTTATTCCTTTCTCACAGACAGGCCTGTCTGGTTAGGATTTCAAACCTGCTGGCTGGCTTTCAGAAAAAAAATAATACAAGAAAATCTCTTAATGCCTCTCATTGTTTTCTCCTTAGCATGGAAGTGATTAACTCGTTTCCAAAAGCAGTGTTGGGATTAGGTGCTTTATACCAAGGTCTGCTCTATAATTTCCCCATGTCCTACAGTTCAGTGAAAATCAGCAGATGCTGCTGGTTTAGTGCTGGATGAACACTTGGAAAAGCTCTTTTCCAACCTAAAGGATTCCCTGATTCCATAAGTGCGATTAGCCCTTGGGAAGTCGTTAGGGTTTTTCATTTACCAGATGCTCTGATATCATAATTAGCAAGATGACTTTGCAGCATGGTTTTGGTCCAGGTAGGAGGGAATGAGTGGGAGGGGAAAGCTGGGCATGGACTTCTTCATCCATGTGTTTGCAGAAGGATGGGAGGCCTCCCTGAAATCAGGAGAACAGGCTGAAGTTTCACCTTCACTCACTGATGAAAAGGGCATTAAATCTTTCAGGAACTGCCCAGTGGCAGACTGGATGTTTGAATCCTTCACGAACAGCTTGTAAGCACAACAAAGCACATTTCTGGCTGACCTTTGCTTGTGCAGTCTGGAAGCTATGTGGAAGCTGAATAAGATATTTGGATTTTTGTAGCTTGCAGGAGACTTGAACGTTCGACTCAATGCACTGATTTGTCTGGCAATATTTGCTTTTTGAAGTCTTGTCATGAGAAATGTCAGTATTTTCCACAGAACCTTGTGGGGATGTCAGTGAATACATTTAATAGATGTGTCACTGCTGTGTCACCTGGTCGGGCAGTCCTGACACTCCTGCTCTGACAGAGGGCTGAGAATGTGAAACTCATCACCGTGACTGTGCCAAGCTTGGTGTCACCTGGGAAAACATTCCCTTGAGGGGAGATGGATGAGGAGACTTCAGCTCATCTCCAGTTCCATGCAGGGAAAACCAGGAATGTGTTTGCTTGGATAATTTGGTCATGGCAAAGTGTAGATAGGGCACTCTGTGAATTGCTCCACCTGATAACGTTTTCCTGGGCAATTTTTTTTTTTTCCAAGGATTTACTTGTCTGGCCAATTGTAAATCATATTTATTAACAAGTGTGTCTTGTTTTGTTTTCTAGCCATCGTTGGAGGCCCCTTGGAAAACAAGTACAGGCTAAAGCAGTTCCACTTCCACTGGGGAGCTATCAACGACTGGGGCTCAGAGCACACAGTTGACAGTAAATTTTACCCAGCAGAGGTATGAGCTGAAATCCTGAACAATGCAAATGCTTGCCTCAGGTGTGGCTGTGAAAACTCCCAAACTGAGGAATTGCAGTTTTATTTGGAAGTGCTACAGCTCATCTGCTGTTTTAGTCTATAAAAATTCATCTTCACTGTGTTTTCTGGAGAAGAGCAGCCTGAAAACTGGACATTGGCCCCATTACTGAAAGTTAAAAATCGCTTTGTTTATTGTTACTAAATCTTTCAGAGAAACAAATCTTATACTAAGTATTCTTAAAAAAACATCTCTTCCTTTTCTGTTTTCAACTGTTGAACAGTTACTAAAACAGCAAAACTTTGATCCTTAAGTAACTACTAAGGAAGAAAACATCAATAAAATGATGAAGTCAGTGAAGATGTGAAATTGTGACAGCTTTGACCACAGCTCTTTGCCAAAGGAGAAGAATTTGTCAAGTGATGATGGGTTATTTTTAAGGAGAGTTTCTCTCCTGTTGGTGTGTTCATGGTGGTGCTGCCAGCTTGGCAAGATCCTCATTAACAGGGAGACTGTGATTAAGTTTTTGGGCTGAGATGTCTATTTATCACACAAACCCCCTCCATGTCCTGGCTGTCAGCAGCGCAGAGGAAGATTGTTACATGCAGGAGGATGTTCCTCTGGGGGACAGGGTGCTCTGCACCTCCTGGGAAGAGAGGAAAGGGATGGAAGACTGTGCTTTGTCTGTGTCTTAGACCAGCATTCCCACAGACTAAATCCCTTTTAGAGATGGGAAATTCTGTGGGTCTTACCTATTGCTTAAAGCGAAAGACAAAAAAAGGATGGGAAGGACCATTATTTACCAAGATCACTTTGTCCCTTGTTTCTGTGGTTTCTGAGGTTTCTGCAGTGCCTCACCCTGCCAAGGAGCAAATGCAGGCGGGATCAGAGGTCGGGTGTGGTGTCTGTGCTCTGTGCAGGGCTTCATTTCTCCCTCATTCCTCTTTCAGCTGCATTTGGTGCACTGGAATGCTGTGGAGTACCCGAGTTTTGAGGAAGCTGTGATGGAAGGGAATGGCCTGGCTGTTATTGGAGTGTTCTTAAAGGTAATTCTGTTCTGTGGGACCACCTCTAATGGGGCCTTTCTATTTGCATTCTGTTAAAGCAAATTTAGGGCAATTAAGGAAAGGCTGAGAGGGGATCCCATCAATCCAGATGAATGTTTCCAAGGGGTGTCAGAGGATGGTGCCAGGCTCTATTCAGTGGTGCCAGTGACAGGGTGAGGAGCAATGGCCAGAAACTAAACCAAGTTTCCCCTCAATATGAAGAACTTCATGTTGAGGGTGGAACAGCTGCCCTGGGAGGACATGGACTCTCCCTGGCTGGAGACATTCCAAACCCATCTGGATGTGTTCCTCCAGATGCCCCTGCCGTGGGCTGGATGATCTCCAGAGCTCCCTTCCAACCCTAAATATTCTGTGATTGCTGTTATTAAAAAAAAAAAATACTGAGGCTGATAAGTAGAACTGATTGATTATTGATCAGTTTATTGATTCTCCAACCCCTCTTTGTCCCTGCAGCTGGGAGCACGGCACGAAGGGCTGCAGACCCTGGTGGATGCCCTGCCAGCAGTCAGACACAAGGTCAGTGCCCTGAGGTGTCCCACCCATTGTCACCCAGCAGAAAGGACACTTGGAGAACCACAAAACACTGAGAAAAGCTTTTAAATTTTACCGGGGGGACTGATTGACACCTTGGAAGTGGGAAGGGAAGCTGAGTTTTCTGGAGGAATTGGATACTTTAAGCTTTCCAAACCTCTTGAAGAAATCCTGCCCTTGAGATTGTTTTCCCTTAAAAGGACGTGCTTGAAGTGGGGGTTTGTTTATTGTGGGATTAAGGCTTTTTGATTTTTGTCTGATCTTTGAGGAGATTATTTGCTTTTTTTATAAACACTGAACTTTCTGCTGGGGGAATGGGATCGTTCCTGGCGGACTCCTGCCAGGAGAGGGAGTGTTGAGTCTCTGACAGAAGCAGTTCCTCCTTCCCGTGCCCGTTCCTTTCTGAAAGTACACGTGAAAAACCACATCCGACCTCTTCAACTTCTGCTCGCATCCAGCTGAAGTCGCTGTGCCACTGCTTCTCACAGGAAGAAGTTCTTAAAATCCATATGAAACAAGATTTTATATCAGAGCAGTGACAACTCTGCCAGATAAACACCAAACGTGTCAGTTCAGTGCCAGAAAACCTCCCCGAATCTGCAGATACATCTATTGTGACAATATAATAATTTATAACACGTGCATTTAAAAGAAACTAAGCCAAGATCCCTCAGTATATCCTGGAAATTCCCCTGGAGAAACGTTTGTGTGGGAAATCCTGGGTTTTGAAGCTCTTACATTCTGTCTGATATCCCACTTGTGGGATTGAACATTCTGGAGATGGGAATATTTGATTCAAATAAGAGTTCAGTCCTCTTCCTGCTGCCTAAAATCATGTGGTGAAAGGTAAAACACTTTTTTGTTTGCAGTCTTTTAAGGATCTGGCACAGTTATTTGAACTTATTCCACCACTTATCCCCTCTTTTTCCTGCTTGCATCCAGCTCCCACAAAGCCTTAGGCCGCTGATCCTTCTCACTCCTTGTTTCTCCTGCACTGAATTCCTCATGGCTCGTGGGGACAGAAATATTTAAATTTTGGCTGCTCAGCAGCTGCCCCTTAGACCTCAACCCCAATTTCATACAAATCTGGGGGATTTCAAATTATTACCTGGTTAATATTCCCAACACCATGCACACACATAATTCAGTTTTTAACCTCGAGATCTTTTTCAGCTTTCTGTCGATTTCTTTCTCCAAAGCCCATCCTTACAGATGGTTTTTTTCCTGCTGTTTAGGACACTGTGATCGAGTTTGATGACTTTGATCCCTCGTGTCTGATCCCTTCCTGCCCTGATTACTGGACCTACGCCGGCTCCTTGACCACTCCCCCCCTCACCGAGTCAGTCACGTGGATCATTAAGAAGAAGCCAATCGAGGTGGATGAGGATCAGGTAAATCTCTCTTTTCCTTTCAGATCACGCTTCTTGCTGCCACAGAGATGCTCAGAACCAGTTGTTTGCCAGCAATTCTCTGTGAAAACACAAAAATTCTCTGTGTTTTCCCAGAGATCCGTGACTGTTTCAACCCGGGATTTGGGGAGGAATCCTGGCATTAACAGCCACTAATACTGAAAGACCTAAGGCCTCTCCAAGGTGTTTCTCCAGCTTTATTTGACTTTTCCATCTATTCTCAAGAGTTTTATCTTGATCTGTGATACACAATTCTGGAAGCTGCCCCTTGAAAACTTGAGGGGTTTTAGGAACTTACTGGAATTTTTATAATTTTGCTCTCCTTAGCATGGTGCAGCCTTTTTTGTGAAGGGAAGGGAAAAAGGGAAGATTTGTGAGATGGAGATTGTTACCAGAGGACTGCAAGCATAGTGTGGCATTCTTTTAAATCGAAATTTTTCTCTTTTTTTTTTCTTTCTTTCTTGGTTCTTTACTCTCATAGCAGTGACTTACAATTGGAATGGCCTTGTGAGCATTAAAAGCTGATCTGCTGCTTTATTTTAATCCCAGTTATAAACCAGAGAGAACAACTTTGGGATTGTTGGGGTCCCCTCTTTTCTGGGTGCCAGGGAGGCTGTGAAAGGAGACTGGATGAAGTATTTGAGTGAAAATAGCTCTTTTAGGTGTGCCGCGTTTGGGATTTAATTTCCCTAAGGATGGCAGATGACTGATAATTCTTCCATGCTGGTGTGAATAATGGGACAACCTTTACCAGCAGGTGACAAAGATGTGAGTGCTAAAAGGTCCCTCAGAACACAAACATAGCACTACCTTCAGTTTTACATTCCAAGAACAAACTCCTGTCTTTAGCCATGGATTCCCAAAGTGGGGAATTCTTGGGAAGTGACTGGAGATACCATTTTTGGTTCCCTCAGTACACAAACATAGCACTGCCTTTGATTTTACTTTCCAAGAACAAACTCCTGTCTTTTGCCTTGAGTTCCCGAAGTGGGAGATTCCTGGGCAGTGACTGGAGTGGCCATTTGTGTTTCCCTCCATATGCAAACATAGCACTACCTTGGATTTTACTTTCCTCTCCACGAATCAACTCTTTGTCTTTTGCCATGGATTCCCAAAATGGGGGATTCTTGGGCAGTGACTGGAGTGGCCGTTTGTGGTTCCCTCAATACGCAAACATGGCGCTACCTTCGGTTTTACTTTCCGAGAACAAACTCCTGTCTTTTGCCTTGAGTTCCCAAAGTGGGGGATTCCTGGGCAGTGACTGGAGTGGCCCTTTGTGGTTCCCAGCTGGAGGCCTTTCGGACACTGCTGTTCACGTCGGACGGGGAGGAGGAGAGGAGGATGGTGGACAACTTCCGCCCGCTGCAGCCGCTGATGAACCGCACGGTGCGCTCGTCCTTCCGCCCCCAGCTCAGCCCGTAGCTGCCCCGGCACCCTCAGCATTCCTCTTTGATTTTTCCATGCCTGCCAGGGCTCCTTGACTGTCACTAAAGGAGCTTTTTCAGGGTTTTTTTTAAAAGAAGTGAAGAATACTAACCCTTAACGAATTTACTTGTTCCGAGGCAGGGGGCAACAAGGAGTTATTAAGGTAGTTGAAAATAAGGATGGGGGAGCTTGTCCTCTGCTCCTTCTCTGAATTGTTCTGTGTTCCCTCAAGTGCTGTTTCAGTGCCTTGCACGAATTAATAATCCTGGGTGAAAGTTGTTAAGAAGGAGGAAGTGGGAAGAAAAGAAAAATGAACCGCACGGTGCGCTCGTCCTTCCGCCCCCAGCCCAGCCCGTAGCTGCCCCGGCACCCTCAGCATTCCTCTTTGATTTTTCCATGCCCTTTCATTGCCAGGGCTCCTTGATTGTCACTAAAGGAGCTTTTTCAGGGTTTTTTTTTTAAGAAGTGAAGAGTATTAACCCTTAACAAATTGACTCGTTCCGAGGCAGGGGACAACAAGGAGTTATTAAGGTAGTTAAAAATAAGGATGGGAGAGCTCGTCCTCTGCTCCTTCTCTGAATTGTTCTGTGTTCCCTCAAGTGCTGTTTCAGTGCCTTGCATGAATTAATAATCCTGGGTGAAAGTTGTTAAGAAGGAGGAAGTGGGAAGAAAAGAAAAATACCAGTACTGATCAGGTCCTTTTGGGGAATTGTTTGATGTCTGGGAAGGGAACTAGCTTGTCTCAGAGACATTTTGGCTTCTTCCTTTTTCCTGGGATGAGAAGAGGAGAAGGACAAAAGTGGCTCCCAGGATCTCTTTCCATTCTGTTGGCTGCACATTCCATGTCTGATGTGGGTGCCACAGGCTGCCACTGTAACTACACCAGGAGCCAGAAGGCTTTTTCTAAAACCCTTTAACAAGCGTAGAAGCTTTTGGCTTAGGCAGCTTTTGCTTTCCTGTGTTAATAATATGTCAGGAGAAGGGAAGAAAATTCACCAGTGTGTCAAGACTGGGAAGAACAGCAAATTAGGTGAAAATGTCCAGTTGATCCCAGGAAACTGATCACATCAAAGGAAAGCAAGATTAGATAAACCCAGCTGACCCTCCCAGTGGGAATAGGGGTTGAAAAAACCAAACCAGTTCTTCAAACCTGTGCTAGGACAGTGTGGACAAAACACAGCAAGGGCTTGCATTTCAGTAACTCACAGAGCACCAGGGCTCTCTTCAAAGTTTTGCCTTGAGAAGTATTTTCCTATAAAAACACTTACCCAGCTTCAGGCCCAGTGGGGACCAGTTTGTTTTTATTGCACCTTATGATAAGAAGGACCAGTGGGGGTTGGAATTGATTTGTGGACCAAGCAGAGCTGCTGTGTGAGCTGCCAGCTCTGAGCCTTTCCCAAGGATCACTGACCTCTCACATCCTGCTGAACCTCATTTTCTCTCAGGCACCTTTCTCTCTGGCTTTTCATGTTCTGCTGTGTTTAGCAGATTAAATTCACGCACCAGGTTTCTGATGAGGAACAGCTCTGTCTGTGAACTCACTGTGTGAGCCCCATGGGTTGTGTTTGAGGAATCTTTTGAGGAATCTTTGCTCTCTGTGATTCCTGGTGGGATTCAGTGAAGCCATGACCTGGCTTGGCAGTGCTAAATCCAGACCTTTCCCCTTGGTACTTTGGTTTTTTTCAAGTCCAAGTGTTCTGTTTCAAAGCACCTTAACACTTGTCAGTGTGACCCTGATGATTTTAAGGGTTTGAGAGAATCCTGTTGGACCAGTTGAGTGCCCAGATCCTGCCTTTCCTTCCTCAACAGCTCTACCTCAGGCTGTTGTTCTGGTGCCACAGTTGTGCCTTTGTCCCCTGAACTGTGGCCACTTCATTTGGAGTGACTCTGGGTGAGGAAAGGAAGGAAATCTCCTTCTGTCCTGCTGTGGGGTATTTTTCCTGTCAGGAATTCAGTGTGGCAGTGGAACTCTTTGGTTTCACCACTTCCCCCAGGCCCTCCCTGCCTGGGGGAACATTTCCATCCTGGTTGTGCCATCTCCCTTTGGATGGGGCTGGGATTATCCTGGGATGGTGGAAGGTGTCCCTGCCATGGCAGGGGTGGCACTGGATGGGCTTTAAGGTCCTTTCCCACCCAAACCATTCCAGGATTTTCTGATTTCATTATCTCAGTTGAACCCTGCAGGCTTTGCTGTCATCACACAGATTTTTAGCTACAAAACCACATCAGTGATGATTTTGGTGGAGAATGATATATTCCAAAATAAAGCTGGAAGGAATATTTGCACTTCTGGGAACAGGAAAAGAATTCTTTTACTTTTTTGCCTGAATATATAATAATTATCATCCAGTCATTAAGTCTGAGATATTTATTCAGTGCTGTTCTTGCAGACACTTTTCTGAGGAGGACCCTCAGAATTTTCTACTCAGCTCAGATATTTTCTACTCATTAAAAGAAAAAAATGTAATACAAAGCCATCTTAATGTTGCCTTTTATTTAAAAACAGAGCTGCCTCAGCAGCCCTGGCCTGTGGGTGCATCAATCTCCTTATCATTTATGAATGGATATTTTTAAAAGCTTTTGTAACTGCCCAGTTTTTTAAATCGCTTTTGTAATTCCCACTGAGTTTTTGGATTTCTCTGATCCACTGAGAAGAATGACCAGTTGATCCAGCTTCCCCACCAAACCCAAAATCCAGATTATTTTAGGGAACTGCCAGGGTGTAACTGTTTCACTTGAGCTGCTCTGGAACTCTGTAGCAGCCTCACGCCCGCCGAGTTCTCCACGGTTTGCTCCACTCAATCAGATTTTCCTCCTGGATGTGTAAATCCCTTTTGAAGCACCCTGCATTCGTCAGGGGCAATGTGGGATATTCTCTTCCCAGTGATCCAGTCAAAGTTTTCCCACAGAGATTTACTTTGTTCACGTATTGCCATGGAAGCTTTGTTAGAGAACAGTGAATTACCCAGTGATACAGTTAAGCTGTGTCTGTATTTACATCAAATCACACCTGTTTTTACTGACATAAAATGAAGAAATTCCAGTTTCAGCACTGATCACTTTAAATATCTGGAAACAGGGTTAATGTAGATAAAAAATAACTTTACTGTGCTACAAAATAAGAAGTTTTACAGGGCTTTTACATTTATTTTGCTGTTTCTTGACTCCTGCATTTATGTGTAGTGTTTTAGCATCTCCCTAAGGCAGGCAGGAGCTCAGCTGCAGGGCAGGTTGTTGGAATTAATCTGGAAATGAACACACTGAGGGTTTTTTTGTTTGTTTGGGGGGGTTTTTGGTTGTTTTTGTTTGTTTTTTTTGGGGGGGGCGGTATTTTTTTGGTTTTGGGATTTTTTTCCAGTTTTAACTTTTCTGTTACCATGATTTTACTGACCTTGTGAATGTAAACTTCAGGAAAAGAATTGTGCTTAGAACAAGAGATGGGATAGAATTCCTGTGCCTTATTCTCTCAGTTCTGTGTGGAAAAATGATTCAGTTGTTGGGTTAGAGCTGATTTTTGTGACGATTTTGCACAATTAAGTTCAAAAAGAATCTTTGGGCTCTTTTGGGTGGCACAACACGAAAGGGTCAAAGCACATATTTGTATTTTCCTTGCTTAAGAGTCACTTTATTACTAAATTCTGCCCTGGGAGGGATTCCTGGGGCAGCAAGTCCCAGGAATTAAAGACTGTCACAGGAATAATTCTGGGACAACTCCCTGCAAAGGGAGGAGGAGGTTTGGAGCAGACCTGTGTTGGTGCTGCTCTGATTCCAGCTGCCTTGCAGGGTTTCTCTGGAAAGCTGCTCTCACCTTGTCCTGGGTGACTCCACAGCTGGGACAACTTCCTCTGGTGTTGGAATGTTTGATCCCTGTTCCTGCATTCCAGAACTTTCACTCTTCAGGTGTTCCTGACCACTTTCCTGCTGCCTTTTCTGTCAGGAATGACAGGAGGGTCTCCCCTGGTTTTGGAAGCTCCAGGATTGGAGTTTGCTTTGATCTCCACAGGGTTTTAAAGGACTGGAATTCTGCTTTGGATGAAGGGTCCCCTCATGCCTTAACTTGGGATGTTTTAACTTGTATTTCCTGGCACATCTTGGCTTTTTTTTCGTTTTTGGTTTTTTCTTTGTGCGTCTCCTTTTTGTGGCCTTTATGACATTGTGTATTTAATGGGTGTTACCTGCCTGATCATAACTGACTGAAATCACTGTCTGCAGACAGCCCCTGCAACAGGGAATGCTTTATGTTTTCCTGGGATACAGGCCCTTCCCCAAAGTTTTTCCCTGATGTATAGAACCCTTCAGCTGCTGCATTTTACACTGTTACGTTAGTGTGCAACTACAATAAAGGAATAGAGAAACCCATGCCTGTATCTCGTTGTGTAATTGAGCTTTTCAAGTAAAAAAGATCAGATTTCCTGTCAAAAAAAAAATTAGAATTCTTCTTTGGGAGCGCCCCAGTTCATTAGGAGCGGAGTCTGATCAGCTGTCAGATGTTCTGTGATACTTCCGAGCTCTGAAAGACTCTGCTGAGCTGTGTTAGAATGAAAGCACAATGAGCTCTGTGTGCTGCTGAAGGGGATCTCATGATTGATCACATCCAGCCAGATGCCACAGGCCATCTCCAGCAGCATTCCAGGGCTCCAGGACCTTTCCTGAACTCCTTCACTGGCCACTGCCCCTTCAACTGGACCTGTCAGCTGAGCTCCTTCCTCTGTCCTGTCCCTGACCTTCATAAAACTGAGCCTTGAGCTGTGGGGTGTGACTCAGCTGGTGCTTGGGGCTACACAAATCCTATCAAATAACCCTAGAAAACCCTTCAAATAAATCAAATTACTGACACCAATTAAAAGCTGATCTAAGAGAGTGGGTTTAGATGGGACATTGGGAAGGAGTCGATCCCTGTGAAGGTGGGCAGGCCCTGGCACAGGTGCCCAGAGAAGCTGTGGCTGCTCCTGGATCCCTGGAAGTGTCCAAGGCCAGGTTGAACTGGGTTTGGAGCACCCTGGGCTAGTGGAAGGTGTCAGGGTTGGAACTGGATGAGCTTTCATGTCCCTTGGTCTCAAACATCCCACGATTCCCTGAACATTGGGTGAAATAAGCATTCATTTCTCTGTCTCACAGCTGAGCCACACTTGGGGTCCAGCTGGCACACAGGTTTTGTGTAGCTGGAATAGTCCAAAGAAATTTGACAGCAAAAACAGAGATTCCATTCCTGGTTCTAGAAGGTTCCCCAACTGTGCTGGTGGGTGGGCAGCCCATTTTCTCCTGGAGAAAGAGTGGCCTGGGCTAGGAGTGAGGCCAGCTCTGCTCTTGTGACCATTTAATGGTTCTAGAAGCTGCCACCACTTCCATTTAGCCAGGGAAAGCAGCTCTGAGCTCTTTATCAGCACAGCTGAGGTGTTTGCTGAAGAAATGGAGGATTTGCTGCCAGCCAGGGTGGCTGGATCAAGGCAGCTTTTCCAAAGACCTGCTTCAAAACATCCCCATCGCTCCTCACAGATGGTCCATTTGCTCCTGCTCCTGCTCATTGTTTGTCCTTCTGACAAATCATTCCTTCCCTCTTCCTTTTTGATGTGCCAAACTCTGAGTGTTAGCACATGGAGAACTGATTGGATAATCAAATAGTCTTCAAAAGATCCTGCGGAATAACTTGGGGGCCTGAGGAGAGGTAATGCTCTGGGCCAGGCTGATAACAACACTCGGCATTTGCCGAGGGCTTTGAAGATATGGAGCACTCTGGGAACACGCCCCAATGCCAGGCTGGTGTTTTCTCAGGAATACTAATGGAAAAACAGTTGCAGAATGAACTCCCATGGGTTAATTTGCGAGAGAGTCAAGCAGGAGGTTGGCTTGGAACAGGGCAGTTCAGTGGCTGCTGCTCCAAGGCCTCTGGAGCCTGGGATTTCCAGGTTCTCAGCTGGGAGTCCGGGAAGAAATTCCCTTTTGGAAGAGTTAGAACAGGATAAGTGTGTCCCGTTCCTTGAGAGCTCATGGAAATGTCTGTGTGGGTTCATATCAGGCGTCAAATGCCCCTGGTGGGGTTCTTGGGGCCAGGAATTGGACTTGATCCCTGTGGGTCCCTTCCAGCTCAGGAGATCCTGGTTCTAGGTCATTACTGGCCTTGAGGACCTTGGCCTGGAGCACTGGAGAAGTAAAGGCCTCGATAAATGATTTTATTCCCCCAAATACATAACTGAGTTTGAGTATTCATCTGAAGACACCTGCAGCAAATACTTAATTTCAATCCCAGTCCTGTCTGGTGGATCCTGATGTAACAAGGCTGACACGGGGATAATCCCAGATGTTGTAACGATCTGGTTGTTCTCCTGATTTCATGGTCCTGGGATTAATCATGAAATGCAGTAACAAAAATGGCCTGTAATGGTGAACTAGTAAAGTAAAGAAAGGCTTTTGGGGTTACAGAAAACCTGTGATAAGTGTTTTGTTGTTTTTAATTAATTGTCAGAGTCTTTTCAGTCTCTTCAGGATCCCATTTCTCCTTGAAAACCGGAGGAACATGCTTAATTAGTGCCAAGGTAATTTCTGTCTTTGCTCTCTTCCAGAATCGGGATGTTTACCCAAAGTCAGCAGCAGATTTCTGAGCCCCTGAGCAGCCGCTAGATGTCAGGTTTGGATTAGTGCTCCAAGGATCGGGCTGGTTGGGATTCTAGAATGGCTGGATAAATGGTCATGATGGGAATGAAATGTAACTGAAATGTGCCCTTTTGCCCCCCAGAATGTCGATCTCGCGTTTCCCTGGAGTTCTCTTGGAGAAAACCTTCCAGCCCAGCTCCTGCCTGTGTGAACAGAGGCTGCTCCAGGAGGATGAACCGGCCGCGGGGTTTGGAGCTTTGGGCACCGCTCCTCATGTGGCAGCCCTGGCTCCTCACAGGTACCACTTCCACCCTCAGTGGGGATGTTTGCAGTCAGAGCTTCCAGGCTGGAGCCTCTGAGCTCCTCTCCTCCCACCAGGGCAAGAGGGAATCTGAATTTGCTGAAGGATTGGCTCCTTGGGCATCATTGCTGTATCCAAGTGGATGCACAACCTCTGCCTTCAGTGAGGCGGGCGTTGCCTTTTTTGCTTGCACACCGCCAGATGGGTGAATTATATTTTCGTTTTAAAAACAAGTGTTTTAGGTGACTTTGCCCTCTGTGAGAGTTGAGATTGGTGAATGATTTCTTTTTCAGCCAAGCCTTTTTTGGCGATTTTGATGTCTGACGGGAGGGGCCGATTCCCGCAGCGTCCCTGCAGAGGTGCAGGTGATGCAGCGCCGGGGCCTCGCCCTGTGCTTGTGAATCGGGATGGGAAAACACGGCCGGATGGGGCTGGGGGGAACCGGGAGAGGCATCTTGGGACATACACAGGGATCCGTTCTCCTCCATAGGAACACAGAACGCACAGAACACAGCACCCACGCAGGGAGGAGACGGGCTGCGAACGCCCTGCGGTGAGCAGCGCCCTGCCTCGGGGCAGAGCTGGCGGGTGACTCGGGCTCCTTCTGTCCCCTTTTGGGGCTCGGGGACAGTTGGAGGTGCCCGAGCTCAGAGCGTTGAGGGGCCCAGCCGGCAGCAGCATCTATCGCTCAAGCCGGAGGCACCCTTTCCACGGCTCCCCTCCTCTCACTCCTCCTCTCCCGGAAAGTAGCCCGGCCCACCGCCACCGGAACAAAACCCGGCCGAAGGTGGCGCGGCCGCCGCGCTGCTCCCGCCGGTGCCGTCACCGTCATGTCTGCCAGCGGCGGTAGCTCCCCGCGCAATACGCTGAAAAAGCGGAGCCCGGCCGCCTCGGCCGCCTCGCTGGCGCAGGAGGATGAGAAGCAGGCGATGGAGAAGATGCTGGAAGGAGCTCAGGAGAACGGTTGCGCCCGCTCGCCGTCGCCCGGCGGCTCGGCGGAGGGGGTGACCCTGCAGCGGAACATCACCCTGCTGAACGGCGTGGCCATCATCGTGGGCACCATCATCGGCTCCGGCATCTTCGTCACCCCCACGGGCGTGCTGCGGGAGGCCGGCTCGCCGGGGCTGTCGCTCGTGGTCTGGGCCGTGTGCGGAGCCTTCTCCATCGTGGGCGCGCTTTGCTACGCCGAGCTCGGCACCACCATCACCAAGTCCGGCGGGGACTACGCCTACATGCTGGAGGTGTACGGCTCCCTGCCCGCCTTCCTCAAGCTCTGGATAGAGCTGCTCATCATCCGGCCCTCCTCGCAGTACATCGTGGCTCTGGTGTTCGCTACCTACCTGCTCAAGCCCATCTTCCCCACCTGCCCCGTGCCCGACACGGCTGCCAAGCTGGTGGCCTGCCTGTGTGTCCGTAAGTAGCGGCTCGTGTCTCGCAGCTGACAGACGAGAGGGTTCGGTGGGATTTTTGGGAAGGATTTCACCCTGGGAAGGTGGGGAAGCCCTGGCACGGGGTGCTCAGAGAAGCTGTGGCTGCCCCTGGATCCCTGGGAGTGTCCAGGTTGGAGCATCCTGGTCTAGTGGAAGGTGTCCCTGCCCGTGGGACGGGATGAGATTTAAATTCCCTTCCTACCCAAGTCATTCCATGACTCCATGACCCTCTGCAGGTCCCCGCTGTCCTGCTCCACGTGGTTCCTTACTCACCATCACCTTCCCCAAAATACCTGCACCATCTCTCCTGTGCTACACTGGCTGCATCTTTGGGGATTTTTTTTTGCTACTTTGTATGGCCACAGCAGAAAATGTGGCCCCGCCTGTAAGAAATTGAGCACAAAATTGCCCAAATGCCAGCTATGGGCTAGTGAGCCTCTCTGATTCCCTAGCAGCGTGAATAAAGGCAGTGTGCATTTTTCCTGGGAGCTGGAATAGGATTTCTTGTGCTCTCCCACGGGATGTGCCCGGGCAGGGTAAAATCCCCTTGTCCCCAAGCTCTGCAGGGGACAAGGGACGGACGTCGATGTGCGGGTTTGGGTGAAGATAAGAATTATCTGTCACCAGCACCTGGTGCTGAACACGCCCCTGAGCTGCTTTCAGCACCAGCTGTGAGAGGAGATATTTCCCGGCCGTGTGTGCTCTGACACCGTGCTCAAAACTTGTTTTTGTGGGGTTTCTTTTTGCCAGCGGTGCCTTGCAGAGGAGTTTCAGTCACGGTGGGATGAATTTGGGGCCAGCGATGCCAACCTGGGCACACAGAGCCCTCCTGATGCACTTTTTATCACCTCTCTGCTATTTTGGGGTCTGCAGTTTCGCCGTTCCAATCCTATTTTCTGTTCCTCTGGTGGCTGCAAAGTCACCCCATTACCAAATTCCCAGTCCTTTAAATACAGGGCCATGTCCTGCCTCTTCCCTCCTCATTTTCCATCCAATCAGTTCTGCTCCACTGGAATTTAATGCCTTTGTAAAGACGTTTATTAGGAGAAGATACAATTTTTGTGAGGGCTTTATAAATTGTTTCTCCACTGCACAAAATCCCAGCCAGGTGATCTCTGTATTTTTGCATTTCGGGTGGTGAGGAGGAAGCTGCTGGTTGGTGCTGCCCTTTCCCAGGGGATTGTGTGGGATTCCTTCCCCCTCCGAGGATCTCAGGCATCCCAAAGCTGCAGCACATGGTCGTTATGGGAAGATATATTGTCTGGAAATGTCTCACAGCCAACCTGACCCGGGCTTTGGGAGGTAAATTATATGGCTAATTATAGGATTGATAACAGGCAGGGCAGTAGGTTGTGCTTTCTTCAGGCAACATTGAAACTTCTCAGTCCCTGGCTGAAATTTTAGGAATATAAAGGTACCTAGGCAGGCATGTGGGTTTCCATCCAAGGTTTTTACAGCTTGGAGGGCATTTATTAAGGAAATTTAATCATTTAACTGAGAAAGCTGTAATGTGGTCAGGGAATAGTCCTGCTGATGGGTGTCCTGCCCTCTGGAAATCTGATTTTTAAGCTTTGCTGCCAGTCTGCACTGTGCTTTCCTCGGGGACACACAGGAGAGGGGCATGGAGGCACGTGGCACTTGTGTTCTTTGGTGAAAGCCAAGGAATTAGGGTATAATTTAAGATTTTCTTGCTGCCTGGGGGCAAAGTTTTGCTGTGCAAGCACAGACTGGAGCTGGCAAAGCCTTTGAGAACGTGTTTCTAACCATAAGTGACTTGTCATCTTCAGGATCATTCCCAAAACGAGTCTGTGTTCCCATTTTCCTGATCCAAGCCCAGTGCAGGGTTAAACAGACCTGCCCACGTTGGGATCTGTTCACTGCTGGAGGATTTGCAGCATGAAACTCCTTGAAGCCAGTTCTCTCCTCCAAGAAAAGTCTCCAGCCTTCCTTTGGTAGCAATTAGGATTTCCCTGAGGCAGAATTTGTTCTCGAACCTTTATCCTGAAATGCCAAGGGAAGGGTTTGGAGTTCTCCAAATCTGCATCATTCCCATGTGTTTCTCCTTTAAACTCTGCTTTCCCCTCGCGCTGCTGGCTCTCGGTTTGTTTATGCTTTGGGTTAAGTGTGGGGTTGCCTCCTTTGCTCCAAGAGGTTTGTTCAGCAAGGCAGCTTTCAGGAACTTTGATTTTTGGAACTTTGATTTTTGGAATCGGCTTTTCGTCTGCCCCGGTGCCAAAACCACACCGTGACCCAGGAACAATAAATGAAGTAAATCTGCTCCAAGGGCACAGGGGGCCACACAACACTTGTGGGGACTCACAAACAGCTTTGTTCAAACAGAAACTGCCCAGAGAGAGACTTTTTATTCTTTTCAAAAGCTCTAGAGTAGAAAAAAATGACCCATTTGTGCGTAGGTTGTAGCACATACATGAGTGAGTTACCTCAAGATGGGGGAGAGCAGCTTGGGAAGCAGCAGAGGAATTTGGGACCCGGGGCTGGAGTGCAGTAGCCAAAATCCAGCCTTGCAGAACAGTCCCAACTCTATTCCTTGCAAAGTTTGTGTCTCCACTCAAAATGCACTTGGCTGCACAGTTGGTAGTAAGAGGAGGAATAACTAAAGTTATTTGTTTTCACTCTGCTGCTGTTGAACGGTTAAATAAATCGTGTTGTTCAGTATTTGCCACCATGAACTTCAGAGAGTGAATGAATGCAGTAAGGGAAGCTAAATCACGGGACCGAGTGAAAGGAAAAAATGGTTGGAAGAGGGAATTTTCTTCCCCTGGAAGGTGCTGAGGAAAACAAAGTGGGTGGTAAGGAGAATTTACCTGCTAATATGTGTTTTCTGCCCTGAAGATTGTAATCTACACGCAGTTGGCATGCAGGGCTACTTTCATGGGCACGGAGTGCCTGTGGTGTTTGCCAGATCAAAGCTGGGAATCCAGGGAAGTGTTCCTGGAGCAGGAGGGGTCAGGATGTTCATCCTTAGCCTGCTTCGTTTCATGTTCCCCAAAAATTTGGCTGAAGGCTTTGCAGGCTGCAGGTTATTTGGGTGATTCAGAAACTTGAGCGTCTCTTTTATCTGTGAGATTGGCTGGTTGATAATTTAAAACTGGTAACACAAAATCCACACGAATGTTTGGTATCCAAAAATTGGAAGTTCAGGAAACAGAGTTTGTGCATTTGTGTGAAAACCCAGGAGTAATTTGAATTCTCTGACTTCTGAGCTCATCTGAACCAGTTTTTTCTCCTTCTGCAGTGGGTGGAGGGAGAGTTATTAGGTCCTGAATTTGCATATTTGATGATCCATATTGGAGATGGCAAAGAATTAAACCTTGGATCCTGTGCTCTGTCTCAGGTGCGAGGGGCTCAGGTTTTCTTTCCATCCTGCTGCCACTTGTGTGAACATTTCTTCAATTCAAACTGATACATCCTGACAAAAATCAGTAAAAATCACCAATGCACCCCGTGTGTTCCGGAGAGGGCTCAGGGATGGAAAGTGTAAATTGATTTATTAAAGATGCTGTGGATATTCTTCATTTCCCACTGGTAATTTGCAGATTTCCTGCTTGCACAGAGGTACCAGGTTTTCAGGTTTGGGTTGTGGTGCAGTAAATGAATTCCCTGTGGATCAGGGAGACAGGGAATGAAGCTGCTCCCAGCCCTGAGCTGGTTCTTGATGTTCCACAAGTGTTCATCCCACACATTCTCACACCCTGAGTGCCACATACAGCTTCTTCCAGAATTCCCTCCTTTCCTGACAGTAAAATCTGCTGCACGGTGGAAAATGTGGGATTGGACTGGATCATCCTTGTGGATCCTTTCCAGCTCAGGATATTTTGCTGTTATAATTTCATTCTTGCTCTTCAGTGTCAGATCAGCAGTTTGACAGTTTGCTTCTGAATTCGTGTCTCACTTGTTAATTAGATATTCAAATCTGGCACTAATCACCCCAGCACAGCAATATCAAAGCCAGGGAATTTTAATCTTCCTCAACATTTATCTAATTTTCTGTCACCCCTTCTGAACTCTGCTGTTGGGCACTCATTCTGCAGGGTGGAATTCCCAGGAATGCTGATGAATTCCTCATCTGGATCTTTTGTTTAGAGCAGCCAGAGAGTGAAAGGATGAGGAGAAGCTGAGGCAGGTCTGAGAGCCCTTGTCCTGTGGAGGAGCCTGACACTCCTGAGGGGAACCTGGGAGTCAGGGCAGGAGAGGGAACCCAAGGGTGGCTGCCAAGTTGTCCAGAAGGGAATATCCAGTGTCAGCATCCCACCCAGAAATCACAGCTTCTGTGGGAAGCAGGAATGTCTCTATTTGACATCAAGGTTTTGCTTCCAACCCGCCAAGCTCAGCTCTTTTTCCAGGTGTGTGGATTTTCACCTCACCAGGTATTAACTGGTGAAAAGCAAACACAAAACACACCCAGGGCCTGTCTGCCTGACACGGCTTCGTTGCTGCTTGTAATTAATCAGCCACGACAGGCTGGGTGTGAAGCTTTGGAGATTTATTTTTCCTCCTCCAGAAAGGTGGATTAAGGGACTGAAGTTCCATCAGCAAATTGCCCTTGTTGGAGTGGCGTGGAAGGAAGGGGTCTGTGGAATCCCTGCTGGATGGCAGAGGCTGCAAGGCTGGGGTTGCTTTTTTTAATCTGTGTTTAATTAGCGCGGCATTAATGAAAACAGGCTCTGACACTTGCAGCGCTCTCCAGAAATCAATGAGAGCTTGGAGGGCTCTTGAAACACACAGGGAGCAGCCACTGCTATTCCAGCACCCCTCTCCTGGCTCTCACAACAATTATCCCATTAGATGTTCCTGTGCTTGAATGATTTATGTTATCACCGAGATCATGTAGAGTCTTTTTCCCCCAGCATGAAGAAATTGGGAAGGTTTTTGTGGAAAAGCCCTCCAGGGTCAGCTTCATTCAAGGCAGCATCACTTGTTTTGGGTATTCCAAGAGTTTCATAGTCCCAGGATCAGATGTGGCCAGGAGGTCCAATCCAAGGCATGGGAAATTCAGTTTTTCCAGCCAGGATGCAGAGCTGAATTCTGTGCACATTAAATTCCAGCAAGTGCTGCTCCCTGTTGGGAAGATGCTTCTGTGAGGTGAGCATGGGGTTAGTTTGGGATGGTTGATTTGCTGGGAATGGGAGAAATAGGGAGAAAGAGCTTTTCCATATCTTTTCTCTCTATATTTTGTTTGTCTTCCTGTGGTAAAATTGTTGTGTCATGTCCTCTGGAAGCCTTGGCAGTAAATCACAACCTTCTTTCTAAGGAGCCAAAATAGCAACTCCTGTCTCCAGGCAGGAGCCATCTCTCCCAACATTGAGGAGTTCTTTGGAGTTTTCCTGTGTCAGAGTGTCCCACTGTTATTATGGGATGTTGGGCCCACAGGGATAGGGGTGTGGACCTGTTCAGGGTGTCTGGGGTTGTTTGTTGGGACATCCAGAGCTCCTGACCTCAGGGTAGATTTGGAGATGATCCCTTCTTAAACTCCTTGGTAGGGCAAGTTTGCCTTCTCCTTTGTTGCTGCCCCCATTCCCTGATTGCTGTTTTGGGAAGAGGAATAAAAAGGGAATTGGGAAGCCTTGCCAGGGATGTTGATTACTATAAGTAGATTTTAATATAGACACGGTTTTGCTCTGGGGCCAAGAGCTTCCCAACAGCCTCATGTGCCCCCAGGCCTTTCCCTTTCCTGGACTGATTGCCCTGGGTGTTAAATTTCTCCAGGGATTTGTCCTTGCAGAAATATCTGCAAAGTTTTTCCCTCTGCTTTTTCCCTTCCCCACCTTGCAGGGCACAAAAGTCTTCAGTCAATACCTGTCAAGATGAAATAGCCCAAAGCATTTTCTGCCTGCGACCTTGCCTGTCTCATGTTGGAAGGTGCAGTTGGGAACAGTCACCACGGATTTTTGGGGGACACTGTGGCATCCCAGCTGCTGGAATATAAAATTGGTGGGGTGTTTTTGCCTTGGTGAATTGATTTTCCCGTGGGTTTAATCCACTCTAGTCAGTATAACTTATTTTTTTTTCTTTGTCCTGTGTGGATTAACTCTGTTTTCCAATTCCCTGGAGGCCATGGAGTGTTCTGTGCCTGTTCCCTGTGCTCTGCCATCCCTGGGATTTGTTCCTTGGTCCCACAGGCTCAGCTTGTCCTGCCTCTGCCTGAAACCTCCTTTCACCAGGGCTGGTAGGAGGGAAAACTGCTGGAGTGTCACCTGCACTTCATGGGGAGGGAAAGGAGCTGAAGCTGTTCAGGGAGTAATTGTGAGGGAAAATCAGCATCAGCCAGTGGCAGATGGTAAATGGGAGCATCATCTTACAGCAGCAACTTTGGAAATGTGAGTTTCAGACAGAGTGATGCATGACAGAACAGTTCGCAGGCCTTGTTTTCCTGGCAGGGAAGCTGATGGAGGGGATTGCCCTTCATTTTCCCTTTTATTTTCCACAGCTTCCCAACCTGCTGTGGGTTATCACTGGGTCCTGTGATGCCACAAACAGGAATCCCATGGGAATTAAGAGCAAGTTAATGAGTTTAGTCCCTTAAAGGCAGCTACTTCCACACTTTGATCTGTGTTGAAGAGGTGTGTGTGGAATCGCACTGGCAGCCCCACAGGGCAGGCCCAGGGAATGCTACAGGAGGTGAAATCAGGGACAAAAGGGACATTGTGCAAGTGTGTGTGACCCCACAGGCAGCACGAATGCAGCTGTGCCAGTACCTCAGGAATCCGTTCCTGTGCTCATTCCAGAAATTTCACCTGCAAGCTCCTGTGACCCCCAGCCAGTTCCCTGTGGGGCTGGAATTGGCTCTTTCCCCCTCTGCACTCCGTTATCCTGGGAGAGCTGCAGCCCTGCCTGTTTGACAGGAATCCTGCCCAGGCTGTTGGATCAGAAGTGGCAGGCCCAGGTTTAGCTGTGTTTGCCCTGGGCAGGGCTCAGCTCTCCCCCATCCTGCCTTTTCCCCAGACACAGCAGCTGTTGTTCCACGCATTTATCACGGGTGTGTTCTGGGGGGGATTGATCCATCTATCTGTCTGCTTTGCAGGCATTTTTTTTCCCATTGTTCTCTAGGAATTGTGTCTGAAGGAGCTTGGGAGGCAACTTCAAAGGGATACAGCCATAAAGTGAGAATTGTGAGGGTAAAGTCCTGGGTCTGGTGTTGGATTAATCAGTTTGTCCTTGTTCCTATCAGGAATGGGGAATCCCCTGGCTGTGCAGGTGAGTGCCAGTGGAGCAGGTTCAGTGAGATGCCTGAAGCCAGCAGGGACTGCAGGACGGAGGAAATATTGAAGCCAGACCTGCTGGTGTGTTTAAAAACTCCAATTTCCCTTTGTGGTTTGAGTTGCCTTGGGATGAGGCTGGGCTGGAGCAGTCCCTGGAGGGGTGAAGGGATGAGCAGCACCTGGAGAGCAAAAACCAGGATCTCTCCTGCCAGAGTGATGAGTAATAAATAACTCGAGCTAGATTAGATGTAGGGAAAACTTCTGTTATTGTGAGGTTGGGGAGGCCCTGGCACAGGTTCCCAGAGCAGCTGTGGCTGCCCCTGGATCCCTGGAGGATTCCAAGGCCAGGCTGGAATGGACTAGGAGCAACCTGGGATAGTGAAAGGTGTCCCTGCCCTTGGGATTGGAACAAGATGAGCTTTGATGCTCCTTCCAACCCAAACCAGTCTGGGATTCTATGAAAAGTCACTGCCTGTCCATCTGCCATCCCTTCAGCTTTCTAACACTTATTATCCCAATTATGTAAAGCTTTGGAGAGGGGCTGCTGGCTCAGCCAGGCCGTGGCACGTCAGGTCACGCTGAAATCCTTGTTCCTCGAATGATTCCCCGACACGGCCCCAGTGGGTCACTCCAAAGCTCTGCCTGGCTGCTGTCTGCCAGGGCCTGGAGCCTTAGGAAAACACTGCAGGAATGAGGGCAGCACGGCCTGGTCTGTGTATCAGTGCCCTGATTTATGGTGGAGCTGTGCAGCTTTGCCGTGTTTTTCCTGGAGCCATCCAGCCGAGGTGAGGGAGGGCTGCCAGGAGGATCCCACAGCCCCTGCCTGGCAGGGCAGCATCTGGGATCAAAGCACTCAAACCTGCTGCCCTAAGAAATCCCAGCCTCCTGAAAAGCTCAGCAGCCACTGGAATTTGTCCTGGAGTTTTGTGGAAAAGCTTTTCATCCTGTTTGTTGTCTGTAGGATTCTTCCTGATGGGTGAGACTGGGGGATTCTTGGCCATTCCTGTGTTGGAGGAGTTGAAGTGGAGTAACTCCACTGGTGCTCCTTTAGGAAAGACAAATATTACTGTAAAGTGGGAAAAGCAAAGCAAAGGGAACGTGACTGGAAGGGCTCTGACTGGTGACCATGGCTGAAACTTCCTGCCCTGTTTACTCCCTGATCCCAAGGTGTTTACTCATTTTTAGGGATTCTGTTTATCTGGCACTGATGGGGTTTTTGGGCTGAACTTGGACACTTGGACTGTGCAGGAAACTTTTGCCTTTTATTTTCACCACCACCCTCCAGGGGACTCTGTACAGAACCAGAGCAGGAAAAACAGCCCAGAACAATCAGTGTTGAAGTGGGGGTGAAGCAGTTATTGACACAGACACAGAATGCCTAAATGGGGCAGGGAATGTCACTGTCACACCTCTCAGGGCTGTCCTCACCACGGCAGCAGCGTGGTTTTAGATGGGTGAGCTCATCCTTTAAATATCCCTCTGTAAACAAGGGCAGATTTATTTTTAGCATAATCACTGGTCAAAGGGAATCCTGGCTCCAGAGCTCACGGCCCGTGAGGATTCACTGGAGGTGCTTTCAGAGGCTGAGTTTTGCTGGGTGCCATTCCCTGTGTCTCCTTGTCCCCTGCAGCACTGTAAGGTCACTTGGTTAAGTGTTTCCTCCTCACTGCTGTCTGACCATGTCCCTTTGCCCTGTCCCCAGAGGCAGACGTGTCCTCTGTGGGGACAGAGCTGTGACCCCACAGGCACAGGGCTGCTCCAGGGGCTGGGAACCCTCCAGGCCTGTCCCTGTATCTCCTGGAGGGGGCTGGCACAGGGACAGTGGTGTGGCACATCTGTCATCACCATCACTCAGCCCTGCTGCTGGCCAGAGCCCAGCTCGTGCTGTCCCGTGACCCCAGCACAGCTCTGCTTCCCCAAAAACAGCTCAGAGTCATCTCAGTCTCACCCACACTCCCAAAGGGGCTCCAAGGGCACGATAAAACATCCATCCCTAATCCTTGTTTACTGCTGGCTTGTCACTCCTGTGGGGTGGGTTGGACCGTGTGCTTTCCTTCCTGACACATCCAGCTCCCCCCTCTCCACACTTTAAACGCTCTCGTGTTGGAATGGCAGCAGATCCTGGAGATGGGAGAGTGGGGGAAGGAGCCAATGATCCTGAGAGCCAGCAGATCCTGGGACACTGGCACAGGCTGCCCCTGGATCCCTGGCAGTGCCCAAGGGCAGGTTGGACAGGCCTTGGAGCAGCCTGGGACAGTGGAAGGTGTCCCTGCTCATGGCAGGGGTGGCACTGGATCTGTCAGATCCTCCCAGCCCCAGCCACTCTGGGGTCAGATGCTCTGGGCTCTGAACTCCAGCTCAGCCTCGGGAGAGGGCCTGGGGTGTTTTGGGGAGCAGCTCTTTGGCTCTGATCAGCAGCTCCTGTGAAAAGGAGCTGCAGGATCTGGGAAAGAGCTTTTGCATCAGGGCAGAGAGAGCTGGGAAAGGATCCTGCAGGGCAAAGACTCCAGCTCCAGGAGGAGATTTGGGATCTGCTCCTCCCTGAGCTGCTGGTGAGTGCTCAGGGCTGGGGACAGTGAGGGGTCACTGGGCCGGAGGGAGGGCATCCGGCACGTGGGTGCTGTCACCCTCAGGGTGACATTTGCCTGTGTCCATAACAAGCAGCAGGCTCTGGGGAGGGAGCAGGGCACCAAAATAGTCGATGATTTGTGAGGGCAGCAGAGCTTGGCCATTATTTGCTCTGCAGCAGGTGAAGCTCAGCCAGGAGCAGAGGCTTTAACCAAGGCCTGGTTCAGGCTGTGCCTGGCAGGAAAGTCACACTGGCAGGAGCAGGATACAGAGGAGAATGGGGGAGGAATGTGGCAAAAAAATAAATCAGGAATTAGGCCCCAGTAGTTGCATTAAGCACAGGGCAACTTGTGGGCAGTGGGAACTTCTCAGCAAAGAAAGAGTGCTGGGGAGGCAGTGCCATGCTGGGAGATCAGAGCCTTTGGGGTGCTGTTGTTATAAAATCACCACAGATCAGTCCTGGAGGCTCAGCCTGACATCCCTGAAGGGTTTCCACGCAGCAGCAGCACTAAATTGGGTTGATGGGATGGGGACTGTGGATTTTGGTGCTGAGGGGTGCAGCCAGTCCTTTAATTTACAAGCCCTCAGGAGTGTTTTCCAATGGAGCAGTGCCATTCCGTGTCCCAAGGACCACAGGCATGATTCAAACCACTGACTGCCAAAATAAAGGGTGAAATTGAGAAGTGTGAGGCTGCAGAGCTCTCAATGAGTTTCTCTCCTGGGAAGAGGCTCTGGTTGGTTGTTTTAGCAAAATGAAATCACAGAATGGTTTGCGTTGGGAGGGACCTTGGAGAAGACCTCAATCCATCCTCTGCCATGGGCAGGAACACCTCCCACTATCCCAGGGTGCTCCAAATCCCATCCAACCTGGCCTTGGACGCTCCCAGGGATCCAGGGGCAGCCACAGCTTCTCTGGGCACCCTGTGCCAGGGCCTGCCCACCCTCATGGGGAGGAAGGAATTCCTTCCCAATACCCCACCTAAAGATTCCTTGTGATATTTGATGCGTTGGGTGGGTGCTGACGTTGTCCCTGTGTGTCCCCTCAGTGCTGCTCACAGCCGTGAACTGCTACAGTGTCAAAGCTGCCACCCGTGTGCAGGACGCCTTTGCTGCGGCCAAGCTGCTGGCGCTGGCTCTCATCATCATCCTGGGCTTCGTGCAGCTGGCAAAAGGTGAGTTCTGTTCTTTTTTCCTCCTCTGGGGGCTGTGCAGGTAAAGCAGAGTGAGGGACAAAGCCCAGGAGTCCGACCCCAGGTGTTCCAGAGCTTTACACCCCTCCCTGTTCTCTCAGGTGCTTGGGGGATGTTTCCAGCTTCGCCAAGGGATGAGGTTTTTGTATTTTGGATTTTATTTGTGGGGTTTTGTATTTTATATCACTGCCAGGCTTGATTTCATGCTCCTGAAACCACTTGAAGTCTTTCCCACTTACACAGAGGGCTTCTCCCTTTGGGATTGCAGGGAGTGAAAATGCTGGTGCTGCTGCACTGGGAAATCTCTTTGTAACCCGTGGCCTTTTGCTCACAGAGAATTATCTGCATGTGCAAACCACTCTCAGTCATCTTAATCCTTCCACAAACTCCCCCTGCACATTTCCCTTCATCCTGTTCCAGGTGTGGAGTGGCTCAGGCCAGCTCTGGGTCACCCAGGGACACAGAGCCCATGAGGAGCAGATAGATTGGAGCTCTCAGCTGGCACTGGCACCTGGAATAGGAGATAAAAATGGGAAGATAAAGCAAATTTTCTGTTGGTTCTGTTGGTTTGCTTCATGCACCCATAAAATCCTCTCAAAGCAGGGAGACTGGTTTGTTCCAAACCCATCTGAGTTTGTTCCTAACCTGATTAACTCACAGTTAAACTGAAGTTTTATGGCTTTTTTGTGCAAGTTCTGTGGGAATAAATGTTTCTTGGGGAACAGTCCTGTCCTTATTTGCTAAAAGGGGGTAAAATCTCCAGGGAATCCTGTCCCTGCACAAGGGATGTGTCTGTGTGGGCTCGTGGGTCTCTAATTCCTGTCTCAGCTCTGGGAGCCAGTGCTGTCTTTGCAGAATTTCTTGCTTTGTCAGAGGTTTTATTTTCTTCCGGCTCAGCGCAGACACTCAACAGGGACATTGTTTGGGGCTTATCACAAAACACACCTCCTCCCTCTGCCCAGCTCCCCAGCTGCTCTGCTGAACTTTTTGATTCTCTCCCAGGAGGAAAGGGAGAAGTCCTGCTCAATCTCTTTGAGTTGGTTAACATTTTACCATGAAGATCTTGACAACCGGGCTTTGTTTGCAGATAGAATCTTAATTTGCATCTTCAGAATGTGCTGTTGTTTTGGCCTTTTTGGGGTGGCTGAGCCACTTTCTGCCCTGCTTCCTCAGGTGGAAATCCGTGAGATTTCCCTGGACTTCTGTCTGTAACCCAGCAGGGATTTCTGCCTTGTTACAATAACCACCCCCCTTGCCCTGCTGAGTCCCAGGAGTTGTTTTACTTCCTTTGAAGTTTGTTGCAGTTTCAGGTGTTTGTGGCTGTGCAGACCTTGCAGGGCAGAGAATTCCATGTGATTTGTTTTCCTGCTGATCCACCTGGCAGGGAGATCAAAAGCAATTCCTGGACAGTGACACCTGTAAGCCAAGACTTTTCTCCCTGTCTGAGCACCCAACACTCAAACCAGACTGGATCAAGAGTGGGATCCTCGGGATCCACAGCAGATCCTGGTTCACAGTTTGTCCCAAATCACACATTCCTGCTTGTCCAGGATCCCACAGCTGGGATTCTGCCTGGGCTCCAACATGGACTTTATGAATCTCCTTAGGGAGGTTCCAAGCTCTCTGCTAAGTCCTTAAGAATGTGCAAACTCCTTTCCAGTCCTTTCCTCAGCTCCCACCTGCTGTTTGCACCTTGCTCCATTTTCCTTTCAATTATTCCAGGTGACTCCGTGCCTTTCTCAGGGATACAGCAAGAAATTATCTTTTTTCTTCATTTTTTTATTCAAGGAAAGCAGAAAAATTCCCATTTGCCACGAAAGTGGGAGAACACTGCCCTGTCCTCCAGCTTTGTCCCACACAGAGCCACATTTCCACACCCTGTGCCCACTCCAAAGCTGGTTTTTTTTGGACCAAGAGGACTCTTCCCAGCAGCAGCTGGTGACTCCATCCAAGCTGGCAGCTGGTTTGGGGTGAGATGTGCACCCAGCTGGTTTGTCTGGGGCTGCTGTCCCAGTGGGAATGGGGTTGTGTATTCCCAGGGTGTTCTGGACAGGGAACTGGTTTTACTGGTTCCTGTCCCACTGCTGGTTTGTGTTCCCAGTATCCATAAACAGACCAGAGGAGCAACACCACATTTTTTTGCTCAAACGTGGAAATTTCTGTGATTTCACAGGAATCTCTCTGCACTGACCTCCAGCTTTTGGCTTTTTCTCTTTTCATCCTCCGTTTGGCTCTTTTCCTGATTTGCAGAAGAGCAGGAGTCTCCCAAGGACAAAAACTCTGTGGCAGTTTTGCCCCACAGGAAAGAACATTTCCCTGTGAGCAGCTGTTTCCCATCACTCCTTCCCTGCCCTTTCCAAAGGAGGGAGGATGGAAGTTGGTTTCCTACTCAATCCTTTCAACTGCTTGGAGGTTGACTCAGTGGAACTGAGCTGGGATGAAATTATTTTATTAATCCAGAAATGAAACTTTTCAAAGCCTGTGTGAGGCTGCAGATGTGTGGTTTGAGAAGTCCTGGAATTGGGTAAAACCTTGTGTATGGTCCCCAAATTACAGCCTGGAAATAGCAGTAATAGATTATTTAAACTAAAATAAATAAGTAACAATTTCTTTAAATAACTTATAGAAAAGCTTATTAAATAATAGAAACAACTTAAAACATAGAGAGGATCAGATTTTTTTCACTCCAGTATTGTGAGAACAAGATTTATTTTGGTTCTCTTATTTTATCAGCTCTCTCAATTTGCTTTCTGTCCAGCTGGGCATTTTTTGGCCATATTCCTCAGCTGGGGAGTGGGATATCTGGGACTGGAGCATGGAGAAGGTTAGGACAGCAGGTTTGAGGGATATTTTTGCCTTGGATGTGACACAGAGATCTGTGGTTATGTCCTCTCCAGGCCTTTACCTTAAAACCTTCCCTTAAAAACTGGTGTGAAATGGTCAAAAAATCTGGGTATTTCTTAAGGACACCCTCGTGCTTTTTACAGGTGAGGAAGTTCAGGAAAGGTTTTGATGTCAAAAAACTAGAAAAAAAACACATCACAGACATATTTTCCATCTATTTTTTTCCTGTGGATGAGGCCTCAGGGTTTCTGGAATGTTTCTCTGCCCTCAGGCAGCCGGAGCAGGGATGCACCTCCAGCCCTTGCTGTGATCTCTCACCAGCAGCTCTGCTTAAAAACCTGGAATTGGGCCCTTTGGGACTTAAAGAAATAGAATTTAACACTGATTTTTATTGAATTGCTTTTATTGGATTTATCGTCCCTTTATTTATTGTCCTTTTTCTTTTTTTTTCCTGGCTGTAAAATTCCTGGTCTGTGGTGCCTCCAGGAGGTGTTTGGTGGCAGCAGCATTTTTCTCCCTGCCTCCTTTCCTTGGGCTGTCAGGGATGCAGAGCTGCATCTGCCAGAGCAGCACGGGGTCAGCTAAGGACAGAGCAGGCAGGTTTAACTCCAGAGCACAGCTTAGCCTGGCCAGGAGGTTTGGGTTTAATTTTATTCTTTATTTTTTTTGTAGAATCTTGGAATGATTTTGGTGGGAAGGAACCTCAAAGCTCCTCCAGTGCCACCCTGCCGTGGGCAGGGAAAACTTCCACTCTCTCAGGGTGCTCCAAGCCTGGGAGGAAAGGAAGAGAAAGTCAGTTTTCCTTCCTTCTCTCTCAATCACAGGATTCTTCACCCCAAAAAAAAAAAAAAAAGTGAACTGGAACTACCAAAATAACCCCCAGGGAGAAAGACAGAGGCCAAAGGGGCGTTTTCTAGCAAAAGTGATATGACAAATGAAAGCAGCACCCAGATGTCTCAACCCCACAGTGCCAGACGTTTTCTTGCACCTGGAGCACTAAAAATGGCATTGGAAGAGCCAAACTCTGCTCACTGAAAGTCTGGATCTTCCTTCTGGTACTTTCAGAACCCTCCCAGCAAAGTTCAGGATTTCCAGCCACAGCATCACCTTTAAACAGTTTTTCACAAACAATATTGGGCTGGGGATGGCAGAGCTGGCTGGGGTTGTGTCCTGGGGCAGAGCCTGGGTGTCCAGGGAAGCTGTGGCTGCCCCTGGATCCCTGGAAGTGTCCCAGGCCAAGTTGGACAGGGCTTGGAGCAACCTGGGATAGTGGAAGGTGTCCCTGCCCATAGCAGGGGATGAACTTCGAGGTCCCTTCCCACCCAAACCATTCCAGGATTCCATGGTCAGTCCTGGCCACAGCCTGGGACTCGGGGCTGGAGCCCAGAGCAGGGGGATGTTCCCCACCCATCCCACCCCTGACTCCCACCGAGGATCCTCCCTGGCAGCTGGAGCCAAATCCCATGGATAGGGAACATCCCTCCTGAGGGCACAGCAGGATTGTGGGGACAACACTCCTGCTGCTGCCTGTCCCCCTGGCATCCCAAATGCCACCTGCAGTGCTTTTCCAGCAGGATTGCAGGGACAACATTCCTGCTGCTGCCTGTCCCCCTGGCATCCCAAATGCCACCTGCAGTGCTTTTCCAGCGGGATTGCAGGGAGGCTCCTTCCTCATCCTCCCGTTCCCAGAGCGTGGCAGCAGGGACAGGGAAGGGACAGCTGCCACACCCTGCCCCTCTAAATCACAGCAGCCTGCTGCTGCAGATTAATCGGGTGTCAAACACTTATTTTCCTGACTCAGTCCCCTGAATTCTCCCTGTTTTTCCCAGAAAATGCCTCAGCAGCCGAGTGCATCTCCTCCCTCATGGTTGTGGGTACAGACACCCCGTGCTCAGGGCCCCCTCTCTCCATGGCCGCCTTCCCTCTCCTCGCTGTTGGGGCAAGTCGAAAATATTTAATTACCGTGCAATGCTTTGTGCAGGGGAAGATTGCCGCGCTATTAAAACCAGACTAGACATGACTGGGGAGCAAATGAACGTTTTTGAAGGAAGGGCCTGAACACGCAGCGCCCGGGCCGGGCTCCTCCCGCCTCAGCCGGGTCCCTCCCGCCGCAGGCCCCGGCTGACCCGGCACAATTACCGCAGTCTTGGCAGCTGGAGGAGCAGCAAATGGGCTTTGTGTCACAGCTCGTTACCTTAATTTGGTTAATTGTAGAGCAGAGTGCCGCGGAACAGCCGGTTCAAACCAGGCTGGGGCTCTCCGGGGTGCCGGGCATGGGCAGGGCAGTGCCTGGAGGCCGGGATGAGCTCAGGATGCCCCAAGGCCGTGCTTGGCAGCCTCAGCTGCACGTTTGTAACTCCTTGATTCCATCCAAAGGCTGCAGATCCCAAAGCCTGGGGGCTGGAATTGTCAAGGCTGGAAGGATGGAGAGTCTGGGAGGTTTTGTAGATGGTCCAGCACAGACACTCTCCCCCACTCCCTCAGCACACCCCGATCTGGTTGACAGGGTGGGGTTGCATCAAAGGTCCAAATTAGGATCAAACCTAAATAATTCCAGGGTGTTTTAGCAGGGCTTTTGGGGGGATGAGGGGTTTTAAACTGGAAGGGTTTAGATTAGGTTTAATTAGATACAAGGAAGATTTTTTTTTTTAAGCTGAGGATGGTGAGATATGGGCATTCCTCTGGTTATTTAATTGTGTCCTGACATGTTGCTAAATCCGTTTTGCCCTGGGGCACAGAAATGAGAAATTTAACAACTCACTGGGAGGTTTTAGGGAGCTCCAACTCTCCCAAAGGTGAGGTGGGAAGGGCAGTGAGGTGTTGGCTCCCTCAGGAGAAGGAACATTTGGCCTGTGAGAGAGTTTTGCCTGTGACAGACAGAGGATTTTGGAAGAGCTGGTGTCCAGCTGTGGACAAGAAATGGAGCAGTGTTTGTGTTGCTCCCAGCTGGGAGCATCCTCCTGGGTAGTGAAGGTGATGATCCATGGCTCAGGGTGGGAACAGGGAGAGCCTGACACCTTTGAGAAGAGATATCCTGAGGGGTGTTTGAAATGCTGGAGAGCCTCCTGCTCTCCCAATCCACCCATGTGCTGTTGCAGTAGCCAAACCCGGTCACTGTGAACAAAATGTGTCTCTTATTCCCATAACAAAAGGCCTGGAAAGAACCAGACTGGTAATTATTCAGGAAGGGCAGAAAAGGAGGTGGGGAAAGCTGAGCCCGAGGGATGCAGTGGAATGTGATCCCCTGCACACCCCTCCTGCTCAGCCCTTTGATTCACCTGGGCTAAATTGGGATTCTGTGCAGAACCTACAAGGCAGGAATTGAGGTTAAACTCAGCCTTTTATCAGTCTCTGCATTTCCTGGCTCTCCTGTTGCACTCAGACGTGTTTTTTGAAAGGATTGCTGCATTTTGCCGAGGAGGATCACGGGGCTCCAGGGCATCAAATACATCCAGCACGTCCCGAGGGAGATGCAGGGAAGACCTTCCTTGTGCAAGGAGCTGTGAGGGGACTGCAGCCAGGGAAAGGCAGAGGGATGTGGTTCCCTGGGCAGCCCGGGGAGCAGAGAGCATTTCCCATGCTGTGATAGGGAAGATCTTTCCACCCTGGTAAGGATTCAGCAGGAGGGAGAAAGGAGAAGGAGCAATGCCCAGGGTGGAGAGGAGCAGGATAGAGCTGGAGGGTGAGGGAAGGAGGAGGAAAGAGGAGATGGAACTCTCTGCCCCCATAGGGCAGCTCCAGGTCACTGGCAGAGGTTTGGAGCAGCCCCATGAGGAGGCCGATGGTGCTGCTGGGAGGATTCCTTCTTTCCCAGCACTGGCAAGATGAGTGGGAGCTGTTCCAGGGCTGGTACATCCACGTTTGTCACCCAGCCTCTGCCGCGGTGGCACAAGGGAGGGGAATTCCCAGAGTGAGGCCATCCAGAGGGAAAATTCCTGCCCCAGGAGCATCCCTGAGTTTTTCCAGCAGCACCTCCTGGGTGCCCTGTGCCGAGGGAGGAAGGGTTAAGCTGCAGGCCCTGCTGACTGCCTTGTGATGCAGTTGCTGGGGTGATTAGGAGAGCTCTGTGCCCTAAGAGGAATCACATGGGCTCCCCCAGGGCTCCCTGGCTGCAGAGATGCCCCTCAGGATCCCACCACATTCCCTGCACTCTGTCTGGGAGTGTGGCTCTGCCATCCCTGTCCCACAGCCAGCCCCTGCATCAAAAGACAGGGAACAAAACAACTGCAGAGCATTTGAAAGCAAAATAAATAAACCTGGGGCTGCTCAGGGAGAGCTGGGACCAGAGGCACAATCAAATTTTCTATTTCTGGCGTTTTCTTTCAAAAGCAGATCCACAACAGGAACTTTTGATCATTAGGCCCTAAAGAAGGTGACTTGTGATATCCAAACCACCAGAAACCTGACTTCCCTCAATCAAAGGGATTGCCACAGGCCTCTGCTTTATCAGGTGGCTGGTGGGACCGGAGGAAATCCTGGGTTTCTGGGGGTTTGGGTGGCTGGTGGAAGTGCAGGAAATCCTGGGGCTTTATCGAAGGCCAGCAGTCTCGAGTTGAGAGGACAACGGAACAATCTCTGTTTGCAAAGCATCTTGCAGCAGGAAGGTCCCCAGGATGTCTCTGGGACATCACCTTGGTGACAGCACGTCGTCGCAGCGTGAGAAAGTTTGGAGGAGTCAGCCCTTGCTTGAGGCGAGGTTTTGGGGTCATCATTTGGGGATGAACCCAGCTGGATCGATCCCTGGAAAACTGGAGGGGAACCGTGCCCGTGCTCAGCGTAACCCAAAAAGCAGCAGGGTGATAATTAAGATAATTTAATCCCGAGAGCAGCTCTTGCCTCCAGGTTTCTCTGGAGGCCTTTGGGGGTCAGAGCCCGTGGCACTGAGCGGGGTTTGTGTCCTGCAGGTGATGTGGAGAACCTGACCCCTGAGAAATCCTTCGAGGGCACCCATAAGGGCGTGGGGAACATCGTGCTGGCTCTCTACAGCGGCCTCTTCGCCTATGGAGGATGGTAAGGCACGGCCCTCTCTTCCTCCCACAATGACCTTACTCCAATTTCAAAGTGAAGCTCCTGCCGGGCTCCTTTGTCAGTCCTTTGAGCAGTAAATTGCTGTTCAATTTGCTGTGAAAACAGGCCAGTTTTAGCCATCCTTACCATGGAATGATTTGGGTTGGGAGGGACCTTCGAGATCCTCCAATGGGCAGGGACGACTCCCACTGTCCCAGGTTGCTCCAAGCCCTGTCCAGCCTGGCCCTGGGCATCAGCCATCCTAAATTTTCCCACAGGATCAGTGCCTGTGCCCCTCCTGGAATGCCTGTGCCCCTCCTGGGATGCCTGTGCAGATGAGTTAAACCGGAGGGTTTCATTTATGCCATGGACTAACCAGAATTAACCCTTGTCCTTTTGAAATTACAGGAATTACTTGAATTTTGTGACAGAAGAGATGATAAACCCCTACAGGTAGGTGTGAGTCTTGGCTTGACTTCCTGGGGGAAAAGCTGCTGTTTTGGGGAAGCCCCTTGTGTGTTTAACAGAGGAGGAAACCAAGGTCTTTATCCTAAAAAGAGAAAACAAGATGAATTCATGACCTTCTACCTGCCTGGAATCAGGGAAAGGGAACAACAATCCTGCAGGAGCGGGGCTGTTCTTTCCCCTGCTCTCCTGTGCCGTGTTATCAGCACTGGGAGAAATCTGCTTCCTTCTCCTGACACCTCTGTGAGTTATGGGCCAGGAAAGAGCTCTCAGGGCTTTATTGCTGCCTTGGTTCAGCTCCCACTGAGCATTTGTGCTGCTGTCCGTGTGTTTGTGCTGCTGTCCGTGTGTTTGTGCTGCTGTCCATGTGTTTGCCCCGTGCTCTTCCCATCCTGTTGAGCAAGAGCTGCTTCCTGCTCTGCCCGTGCCTCTCAGGGTTATTTGGGGCTTTCAGCAGAGCTGGACAGTGCTGAGAAATCCTTTCTGCTCCTGGGAAGGTGCCTGGGAGCTGCTGGGAGCTGAGGCCTGGGGGCTTGTGCAAGAGCCCATCTTGGCTGACCCCAGGAGTGCTTTGTGCCTGCTGGGAAGCACAGGGCTGGATCCACCCCTTTCCAGAGAAACAGCAAAAGGGGGGGGGCTGCATTTTGCAATTATTTTCATGTCTGCTGGATGCAGTCATGGTATTTGACTCTGCTCCTGCAGCTTGGAGCAATTAGAGTGGCACCAAGCAGGGTTTCCTTTTGCACTTTCCCTTCACAAATGAAGTTAAACTGTTGGGAAAGGCAGATTTGTACCGACACAGACTGTTCACAGACCCACTTAGGCTGTGCCTGACCTCCTTTTCTTTGAGTTCCCTCAGCCCAGACAGTTGAGTTTAGGTGGAGCCTAAAACTGCCCAGTGCATCCCAGAGATTCCCATCTCTCCCAGGAATCCCCCCAGCACACGGGAGCTCCTTTGCCCAGAGAATCCCTGTGCTGGTGCCACTGAGAATTTTTAATTAATTGCCTTTGTGATCTTGGATTCCTGCTTGCCCAGGCAGCCAGGGCCTCTCCATGCAAAAAAAATCCCTTCTGCCATCATCCTTCCCTGTCCATCTGCAGCCTCCAGGCTGTTCAGGGAGCCACAGAAAGGCTGGAAAAGACCTTTAAAACCATGAACCAGCACCATATTCACCACTAACCACGGCCTCAAGTGCCACATCCCCGTGGTTTTTGAGGGCTGGGGGCTCCCCCACTCCTTGGGCAGCCTGCTCCTGTGGGAGCAGTGTGTGCCTGGGACACTGGACACCACCAAAATCAGACAACAGAGCAGCTCAAACAAAGCAAGGACAGGAGGGTGGCGATCGCTGGGATCAGCAGCTCCCTCCTCCGAGCTGCTCCAGGACAAAGGATGTTTTTTTTCCCTAGAAACCTGCCCCTGGCTATCATCATCTCCCTGCCTGTCGTCACTCTGGTGTATGTGCTGACCAACCTGGCTTACTTCACCACGCTGAGCACCGAGCAGATGCTGACGTCCGAGGCCGTGGCCGTGGTAAGATCCCTGCTGCTGCAGCCTGACTCATCCCAGGGCAGGTGGAATCAGCCTTGGAATCGCTGCTCACATCTCCTGCTTTGTTCCAGGCTGGTCAGGGCTGCTTGCAGAAACCCTGATGTTGAGCAGGAGATAAAGAGCAGTGTGATCCCGAGGGGATTATCCCGGGCAGCAGTGATGGTGGCACTCAGTGCTGCTCTTCATTCTGAGCTCGGGAAGGTTGCTGCTGCCTTGTGACTGCCCACCAGGCACCAGAGCTTAATATTTATGGGGAAAGGTCACTCAGTCAACACTGAACTGGATTGTTCTCTCTCCCTGTCTTCCTTGTTTTAATTAAGAGAGAAAAATAATACTTCTATTAGTTAAAATGCCAGTGTGGTCAGGAGCCCTGATGGCTTCAGAAGGGAGCAGACCTTGCAGACTGAGCCTGACCAGGATTATTCAGAGCTTCAGGGGAAATCTCCCAGCCCAGGGTGAGCTGAGCCCTTCAGGTGACACTGCTCCATCCTTTGGGTTGGGGCCGAGGCTGTGCTGCAGGAATCCTGGAACGCTTTGGGTGGGAAGGGACCTGAAGGCTCATCCCATCCCACCCCTGCCGTGGGCAGGGACACCTTCCACTCTCCCAGGTTCTCCAAACCCTGTGCAGCCTGGCCTGGGACAGCAGAGGCTGGGAATCAAGGGAATCAATCCCGTATTGTTGGTGCAAACCCGCAGTGGAGCAGCGCGGGCCCAGCCTGCGACAGAAAGCTGCAAGGCCAGGTCCCTGCTGTCCCCAGGGCTGTGTCCCAGCTCCTGACTCAGCACTTGGCAGCAGCTGCTGTCTGAGTTTCCTCACAGTTTCCGTTTGATCTTGAACTTTCCGATAGCTGGTGGATAAATGTCGTGTCCTGGCCCCGAGGGAAGGGTTGGCTGCTGATGTGTTTCAGCAATTCTACAATCTGCTTTTTCAGGAAAGGGGAGCAGCGCATGGGAATATGAGAAACTCCGTCACAGCTTCAGCACTGAGCTGTGGCATTTGTTGAGATTTCTCCAAACATTCCTTGTAGGCAGCGCTGAGTTTTTTGGGGCTTCGTGAGTGTGAAATGTCTCTCGTTGTCCCCCATTTAGGATTTCGGGAACTACCACCTCGGTGTCATGTCCTGGATCATCCCTGTCTTTGTTGGGCTCTCGTGCTTTGGGTCTGTCAATGGATCTCTTTTCACTTCTTCCCGGTAGGTTCCTTGCTCAATCCTGTGGGTTTTGTTTACAGGCTGTGCCCAGTTCCTGTTGCTTTGGAGTTCTCCTCCAGAGAGTGGCTGTGGGCAGACACAAAGTCTGGAGGGCCTGGAGGCCACGTGGGGAATGCAGGAACACAAAGTCAGACTTCAAAACCAGACTAAAGGCAACCTTTCAGTGTTCTCAGTCTGCTGTTCCTCAGGCAAAGTCCTGGTGAGGTCAATAAAGCAGAACCAGACACAGGCTCAGGGCTCGGGGCTGCTGAGAAAGTGGCTTTAATGAAAAGCAGAAAGTTGGGAAACTTCAGGGTTGACAATCCCTCGGGAAGGGGAGGAAGGCTGGGCAGGGGCAAGACTGAGATGGTTCCAGCTCTGACACATCCCTGGGTTGCCTGAGGAGTCACTTAATGGCTGTCCCTGGAGAGCAGCATATAAATCCATCCTTCCTGCATTCCCTGGCCACGACCAGTTTCCCTGGTGAGTCAGGGACTGGTGTTCCAGTCCTGGAGTTCCAGTCCTGCCTCAGGGCCACCAGGGCTGAGCTCAGGCTGGCCCCACTTGTTCTGTGCTGGGCATGGAGCCCTGCAGGGCTGTGACTGCACTGTGTCCCCTCTCTGTGTCCCCTCCCAGGCTGTTCTTCGTGGGATCCCGAGAGGGGCACCTGCCTTCCATCCTGTCCATGATCCACCCCCGGCTGCTCACCCCCGTCCCGTCCCTCGTGTTCACGGTGAGCCTGGAGCTGGGCTGGGGCATGGAGCAGGGCTGGGATCCCTCTGGAATGGAGCCACAGCCATTCCTGCCTGTGCCCACGGGAGATGGACCCTTCCCATCGTGTCCTCATTGTCCACTTCTGTCTTGAATTCTTCCCATCCCTGGGAGTGTCCAAGGTCAGCCTGGACAAAGCTTGGAGGAACCTGGGATAGGGGAAGGTGTCCCTGCCCATGGCAGGAGGTTGGAACTAGAGGTCCTTTAAGCTTTGAGGTCCTCCCAACCCAAACCATTCCATGATCCTATGAAATGGTTCCAGGCACCAATTGAAAACAGCTTAAATAAATTAAAAATAGTCCATGTGATCCCTTTCCTGGCAGGTGTTTGCCCTAAATACCCCCATTTAGTGTTGTAACAGAGGTGGTTTTGCCTGCTCCCTTTCCTAATGGCCTTTTCCCTGGATTCAGTGTGTCATGACCCTGCTCTATGCCTTCTCCAACAACATCTTCTCAGTCATCAACTTCTTCAGCTTCTTCAACTGGCTGTGTGTGGCCCTGGCCATCATTGGGATGATGTGGCTGCGCTACAAGAAGCCGGAGCTGGAGAGGCCCATCAAGGTGAGAAGGGGGTGGGCACTGCCAGGGGAGCCCTCCCCAGCTCCAGGAGAGGCTCAGCTGCTGGTCCTGCATGGAAAAGGGGCTGGGATTGCAGGGAAATGTTGTGTTGTAGCTAAAGGAGGTGTCCCTGCTGCTGAATCCCTGCAGGAGCACAAAGAGCCGCCTTGGGGACAGCACAGTGAGGGAGCTCTGGGTGACAGGGACAGGGTTGTGCTGGGATTGTTCTCCATGAGTGCCAGACAGATCCCAGGCTGTGGCTCTCAGCGTAACTCTCTGTACCCCCGTGGAATTCCCCTAAAATAGTTCAGTGCTAAAGCAGCCGGCCCCGTGCCGAGCTCTGTCCCCGGTGTCCTTGGCCAGCTTGGCAGCCCCGTGTCCCATCTGGGGGGAGGCCAAGATCCTGTCAGCCCCCAGTGCCTCTCCCCCAAAGGCTGTTTGTCCCTCATCCCGCACTCTGGACTGGTGCCTTCCCCAAGGGAATCTTTGCTGGCCGTTCCCTTTGGTTTTGGGGTTTTCTTCTCACAGCTGGGCTGCCCAGCTTGGAGTCCCCTGGGAAACAGCCCCAGCTTGTGCTGTGCCTCTGCTGGGTTTGGTGTTTGGTGCTGATGGTCTGGATATGGAATTACAGAACTGAGACCCAAAAAGGTGCTGAGAAAGGCTCTTGGCCATGGGGGAACGATAATCCTGTCCCTCCCCAGGCTGGATAAACTCCTGGAAAGCCTCCCCCGGCACATCTCCTAAGCTGTTCCTTGCTCCCTGCCCAGGTGAACATCTGCCTGCCCATCTTCTTCATCCTGGCCTGCCTGTTCCTCATCGCTGTTTCCTTCTGGATGACGCCCGTGGAATGTGGGATCGGCTTTGCCATCATCCTCAGTGGGATCCCCATTTACTACTTCGGGGTCTGGTGGCAAAACAAGCCCAAGTGGATTCTCCAAGCCATCTGTGAGTATCTCCAGGGGGGAGCAGCTTTAGCTCCCAAAAAGTTTCCCAGTGCTGTGCTGCAGCTGGCAGTGCTGGCTCTCCTCCCTCTGGAGGAGCTTCCAAAATCCTGGCTCTGCTCCATTCTTCTTTCATGAGAACAAGTTTATCCTGATGATTGCCATGTGTGCCAAGCACCCAAAATGCATCCTGGTTTGCAATATGGGAAAAGTTGGGGACCAATACCATGTTTTGAGGGGGGTTTAACCCTGGCAAAGAGGTTGTTAGCAGCAGAGCAGAATTCCCTGCTCCTGGAAAAGCCCAGGGCTGAGCCTTTGCTCAGCAAAGAATCCTTTCCCAGTGGTGTAGGAAGGACTGAGCACAGCTGGCCTCAGTTTGACTGCTCAAAATCCACAGTTAGTCCCAATCCATGGGGATAACATTTGGGATCCAGGCAAAGCTTTCCCTGGCATCCCCCTGTGGCAGTGGAGCAGAGGGAAGGGAAGCTCCCCTGGATGTTTTCTCCCAGGTTTATTTTTAAGGTATCTGCTCCAGGGTTTTCCAACAGCTGCCACAAAGCCGGGGTGTGTTTGGAGGAATGGAGACGCTGTGCTTGGCACACAGAACCTCTCCCTCAACAACTGAGCCCAGAAAGTCAATCCCTGCTGCCCCAGTAACTGAGCCCAGCAGCTGCCTCCCTGCTCTCCTGCAAGGGCTGACCCAGAAAAGCAGGCAAGGAGAAGTGCCCAGCCTTAGCTGGGTGTTTCATGAGGAAGAAAAAAGCTTTCAGCAGCACTCAGCACTCGTTATTCTTCTTTTCCCCTCGTCTCTCTGTCCCACACTCACTTTTTTATCCTGGGTATTAGGCTCGGTTCCTGGAAATGCCATTTTTGCAATGCCTGGGTGGTAAATTACCATATTCATTGTTTTCCTCCACCAGAGGATTGTAAGGAGAATATTAAAAATATTCTGGGGACAGTGAAAATCCTGCAAATGTCCCGTGAGAAAGACAAGAACTTAAAATGTGATTTATTGATACAGTGTAGATAATCTGATCACCTCCAGCTGATCTGAGCCTCACTTGGTTGTGCTTAGAATTAGTTTTGCCATGCAGGAAAAACATCTCTCTGTGATGTCCAACCACAGAGTGCAGCAGCAGGCGGCAGATGTTGGATGTTTGGATGGATGGGATAATAAAATAACTTCAGTTTAGCACCTTTTCCTGGGAAATCTGCCCCTGGAATGTCCCTTTGCTCCCACCTGCCCTGGGCCAGGCAGTGCCCCATGGGATGGAGATGGGAGTACCCATGGGATGGAGATGGGAGTATCCATGGGATGGAGATGGGAATATCCATGGGATGGAGATGGGAATATCCATGGGATGGAGATGGGAATATCCGTGGGCTATTTCAAGCCTTGAGTTGGGCTCAGGGTGGGGAGGCAGAGGGCTCAGCCCTTCCCTCGTGGCCCCAGGCTTCTGCTGGGCGTGATCCCTGACCTTTCCTTTGCTCTCTCCACAGTCTCTGCCACCGTCCTGTGCCAGAAGCTGATGGAAGTGGTTCCTCAGGAATCCTAGGCAGGAAGAGCAGGGACACTGAGCTCGAGGAAACGCACAAGGTTATTTTGAGATGACACAAGGATCCGACCCCTCACTCCTGAATTCCAGGCACTGGAGCTGCCTCCTGGTGCCACCACAGCCCCAAGGCTCTGCTCACCTCCCTCAGCCCCTCCAGCCCCTCCCAGCCCCACAGAGCAGCCAGAAGAAGTCCTTGGTACGAGCCAGGAGGAGGAATTCCAAGGGGCAGTTGCAGAGGGGTGCTGCCTGTGCCCTGTGTGTGTGTGTGAGGGCTGTGCTGGGCTCTGGGGGGCTCCTTTGCCTTGGCTCTGGGATCTGCTGGAGCCTGGTTTGAGTGTCCAGAGTGCCTGGGAGGGGGCTGGGGCTGCCACAGAGCCCTGGGGGGGTCCTGGGCTGCCTTCCCTGGCCCATGTGGGGGGTGGGACTCCCCCAAACTCACACCCCGCTGGCAGTGGGACAAGGCAGAGCCTCGTCTGAGTGTCACTGTGTCACTCGGGGCCCTGCCACCCTTTGGATTTGGATCAGCACTCTCAGATCTGAGCCAGCCCTCCAGGATGCTCTTCCCCACCATGCCCATCCCTGGGAATGAGCACGGAGGGGGCAGTTCCTGCTGAGGAACCCAGCAGCTGCACTCAGCACGAGGCCGAGCCCTTGGCTTGCTCATTCCATGCTTTTCTGTGCCAGGCTTTCATCCAGCCTGGGATGAGCAGCTCCCTGCTCTCTCTCCTCGTGGCCCTGCTCAGGGAGCCACGTTTGCCCCTAAACCATCTGCAGAGAGAAGCCAAGGGTGGGGAGTGCCCTGGCACATTCCCTGGGCTCTCTCCTGGCACTGCTCCCTCTGTCCTGCTGTGTTTCCTCTGGAATGTGCCACGGAGATGGGACCACCTGGCTCTGGGCTGTGGAGAAGGGCAGATGTCCTGCTGGCTGGAGCCACCTTGGGCTGATGGAGATCATGGAATTCCTGGGTGGGAAAGGACCTTAAAGCTCATCCAGTGCCACCCCTGCCATGGGCAGGGACACCTTCCATTAGCCCAGGCTGCTCCAAGCTCTGTCCAGCCTGGCCTTGGACACTCCCAGGGATCCAGGGGCAGCCACAGCTGCTCTGGGCACCTGTGCCAGGGCCTGCCCACCTCTGAGCAGTGAAAGTGAGTTCTGCCCTGAGGAGCAGGGCCTGGGCCTGACCCTCCTTTGTGCACCAGGTCTGGCTTGATCAGATCCCAGCACCACCCTCCTGTTCCAGGGGCAATCCCTGAGCACGATCCACGATCTGCATGTGAAATCCTGATTTCCAGATGTGGGTGGTGCCATCCCACCCCTGAGCACACCCAGAATTCCTGTAGTTCCCAGGTAGCCAGCGCTGTCCCCTTCGGGACACGTTGGATTCTTTGCTCCCAAGTGTCACCTTTAGGAAAGCTGCAGTTCCTGAACCATTTGCTCATTGTGCCTCTGCTCCCTGACATCTCTTGGAACTCTGACCTCTTCCCCACTGGAGCTGCTTTGCTGTGTGTGTTGCAGATCTTTGTGCTCGTGCTTTGTGCAGGTGGCTTGGTGAACTGTTTCCCAGTTTTTTTGTAAACTTGGCTGTTGGGAAGCCGGGCTGCTCCGGGAGCTGTGGCTTCCCGCTGGATTCTCCTTGTGGCAGAGTTCTTTGGGATGAAGGGGCATTAAGGACACCGTGGTACTCACTCAGGCTTTGTCCTGGGAGGTTGTGCAGCCCTCCAGGTTGTCTTGGGGCAGGGGCAGCTCCTGCCCCACGGTGCAGCTCCACACTCCCACTTTGCCAGCCCCATGTCCTGCTCCAAAGCAGGAACAGGGGAGACAATCAGCTCTTTATTCCATGGTAGCTGGCATGGAGATTCCCAAATCAGCTCAGTGACAGTGTGGAGATTCCTAAATCAGGTCAGTGACAGTGGAGATTCCCAATCCAGCTCTCTGGGAGCTGAGTTAATCCATGAGGATTTGCAGCTGCTTTGGGAATATCCAGAGGGCAGAACTCAAGGTTTTTGGCCAGTGCAATGAGTTGGAGCATCTCGGATCTGATGCCTGTGGAGAGGCTTTGGCATAAATCAGGTCATGAATCACAAAACCTGAACTGGAGCTTTGGCTTCTTCCAGCTGAAGGCTGAGATGGTTTTGAGCAGTGATGGGAAACCATGGCTCCTGTTCCATGGAGAGGGGACCTCAGTGTGTCACCTGCCACTCCAGCTGCAGGGCTTTTTTGGCTGTGAGGTCTCAGGGCAGCTCCTGCAGGGCCTGGGTTCAGCGTGGGGGCTCTCAGTGCCAAAAGCCACCAGCAGAATTCCTTGGGATGCAAAGCAAAGGCATTGGAATCAGCCACTGGAGCCAAAGTCAGCTGGCACCAAGGGCCCCCAGAGCTCCCCAAGGTTGCCTTGGACACCTTGTCCATCAGGTGATGACCATCACAGTGTCCTCCTGGGGACCCTTTCACACTGGTTTGAAAGAGGAGCTGTCACATAAAAATATTTTTTTCTTAGCAATTAATGGATTTTAATGAAATCCTTAACTCGCTTGCTTTGCTTTTTGTGGATTTCCATGAATCTTCACTTGCTGCTGAAGATCTGTCTCTTGTATTAACCTGAGCCTCTGGCACTGACCCCACATCCGTGGGGATCTCATCAGCATCTCCTTGGCAATAGAGGTTTAGGACAAAACTGAACCAGGTACCAGCACAGAGCCACAAAAAGGCTGAATTTGGTCAGCCACAGCTCACATCTCACATCTCAAGGTTTATCTGCAAAAAAGCTGATTTCTTTCACCCTGGAGGCATTGATCTCCTGTAGCTGCCCTCCACCAGAACTTGGTGATGCAGCTGGAAGAGCTCGGGTTGGTTTCTCCTGAAGGTTTGGGAGATAATGAGGGGAAGGGTAAAACTGAATTTCATTTTAGAAAGAAAAGACAAAAAGTAGTTTCTCCAATCATGGGAATGGCTGTCACAGCCTCTGCTGTCCAGCCTGGCAGCTTCTCCCTTGGATCAGCAACATCTGCCCTCGGCTTGGGCTGCTCTCATGGATTTGGGAATGGAAAAGGGAGAATTCCTCCCTGGGAAAGACTTCCTTGCTGCTTGTTTTCCTCAAACATGGAGAGAGATGTGTCAGGGAGGGCAGGGGAGTGACAGAGAGTTCCCGGAGTTTCCCATCACTCCCAGCACTGGAGGTGGATTTTTCCCGTTGTTTCTCCATTGAGCTCTTCGGAGCCTGTGGTCAGTCATGGGGGGAAATGAACCTTCCCCACGAGGACCCTGCAACCACAGTGGCCTAAAGGAGGTTCCACAGGAATCTGTTCATGGACAGCTCCCTGCAAGTACAGCTGGAGCTGTTCTGTCCGTGGAACTGAGGTTGGAAAAGACCTTGGAGGTCAGGGAGCGTGCCGGCGGCGTGGCTGAGCAGCCATCCCGCGCTCCCTGAACTGACCCCAGCTTCCAGCTCTTGCTCCTCTCCAGTTGTTTTTGAGTTCAGGCTCCTGGGCTGGCAGTTGTTTGGGGTGTTCACGGAATTGCATCCTGCAGGGATTGCTAAACACAGCAGGAGCTGCTGGCCAGGCACTTCCCTACCCGTTGGGTTCCTCTTTCTAAAGGAACCCTTCCTCCAGCTGGGAGGGGAACCAGCCCTGCTCAGCCCTGCAGAAACCAGGGGGGGATTTATGTCATCCTAGTGGATTTTTAATGACTTTAAAAAAAAAAAACTTCCTGCAGAATTTGCAGTGTTTTCCATCTCAGACACCGTGTTCTGGTAAACAGGCTTTTGTTTGGAACAGACCCCTCGGTGGCCACGGAGTTCAAAGGGACTCTGGCAGACTTGAACAAATTTGAAAGGCCCTTGAGCTGGATTGAAGCTCCTGGGAAGTGGCTTTGTTGTTGTCCAAGTCCTCTCCCAGTGGGTGGCTCAGCAAGGGAGTAAATTGGGCTCCTCCAGGGGCTGCTCCGTGGTGGGTCTGGGCAGGGGCAGTGGGGCTGTGACTTCCCAACCCTGGGGAGAGATTCCCAGAGCCCTGCTCTGGCAGCAGGGAATCCCAGGGAATGTTTCTCCTCGGTCTGGGAAGGTACCTGTGCCTTGAGCCGAGGCCACGGCGCTCTCAGGCTTTCGTAGAAAACAAAATTCCCAAACGGATCCAGGAGGAAACTGCCAAACCAAACCTTGTCCTTGCAGAGGCTCCGGCTGCGTGGGGCTGTTCCCGTGGGATGCCAACCTTCCCCCCAGCCACTGGGCAACCTCACGGCGTGGGATTGGGAAAGGCCTGCGACAAAGCAGCTCCTGGAGGCTGGGAAAGGGCAGCCCCAGGGCTCCAGGCTGGTGCTGAGCTCTGGCTGTGACCCCAGGGATTGAATCCCAGCCTTGTGCCAGCCCTGGGAGCATCCCCAGCTCTGGGATGAGCCAGAGACAGCCACGCTTGGCTGCCAAGCAGGGACATCCCTGCAGGGATGGGGATCTGCTCCTTTATCCCTGCAGGGATGGGAATCTGCTCCTTTATCCCTGCAGGGATGGGGATCTGCTCCTTTATCCCTGCAGGGATGGGAATCTGCTCCTTTATCCCTGCAGGGATGGGAATCTGCTCCTTTATCCCTGCAGGGATGGGAATCTGCTCCTTTATCCCTGCAGGGATGGGAATCTGCTCCTTTATCCCTGCAGGGATGGGAATCTGCTCCTTTATCCCTGCAGGGATGGGAATCTGCTCCTTTATCCCTGCAGGGATGGGAATCTGCTCCTTTATCCCTGCAGGGATGGGAATCTGCTCCTTTATCCCTGCAGGGATGGGAATCTGCTCCTTTATCCCTGCAGGGATGGGAATCTGCTCCTTTATCCCTGCAGGGATGGGAATCTGCTCCTTTATCCCTGCAGGGATGGGAATCTGCTCCTTTATCCCTGCAGGGATGGGAATCTGCTCCTTTATCCCTGCAGGGATGGGAATCTGCTCCTTTATCCCTGCAGGGATGGGAATCTGCTCCTTTATCCCTGCAGGGATGGGAATCTGCTCCTTTATCCCTGCAGGGATGGGAATCTGCTCCTTTATCCCTGCAGGGATGGGAATCTGCTCCTTTATCCCTGCAGGGATGGGAATCTGCTCCTTTATCCCTGCAGGGATGGGAATCTGCTCCTTTATCCCTGCAGGGATGGGAATCTGCTCCTTTATCCCTGCAGGGATGGGAATCTGCTCCTTTATCCCTGCAGGGATGGGAATCTGCTCCTTTATCCCTGCAGGGATGGGGATCTGCTCCTTTATCCCTGCAGGGATAGGGATCTGCTCCTTTATCCCTGCAGGGATGGGGATCTGCTCCCTCATCCCTGCCAGGACATCCCAGGAGTCAAACCCAGGATCGTGCTGGGTTTGCCTGGGCTCAAGTTCTTCCCAGTTGGAACTGGAGCTGGGTTGGGAATGTGTGGAGGATGCTGCTGGTGCAGCCAAGAGTTCCCAGTTTGCTGATGCCGTGGTAGGAAACGTGCCTCCCGAAGGATCCCATATCCAAAGGATTATTCCATGTTTTCACCACCCCATTCCTTGCCTGAGAAGGGATGTTGCTTCCTCCAGCTGCGGAAGTGGTAATGGGTAAAAATAAAAAAAAGTATTTTTTTAAACACTGAATTAATTTCTAAACTGCCTAAAAGAGACTTTATAGCTACACCTGAGCTCTCCCCCAGGGCTGACGCTCAGCCTGGCGCAGGGATTCTCCCCATCCCAGGGTCTGGCTGTGCCAGGATCAACGTCAGACACAGGGAAAAAATCCCTGATTTGTTCAGAGGGCAGGGGGAGGTCCAAGTCCCACCAGAATCCTTGGAGAGGGAGGATTTTGAGTGGTTCCCAGACCTCTCTCCCACCCTCAGAACAGAGGGAGGGTGACCTTCACTCCTGGTGAAGAATCTGAGTTTTCAGAGACTTTGCTTTGTACTTTTGTTGTTGGTTTTTTTTTTTTTAAACACAGAAAAAAAAAAAAAANAAACCTAGACCTGATTCACGATTTTGTTACATTTGGTTGCTTTAAAAAAAAAACCAACCTGTTTTACTAATTTAAATATCGCTCTATTTATTTGAAAGGGGTAAATATCTTATAGTCTTAATTCTCTTCTCCAGTAAGCGCTGTGTATTCCCAACGTTTGTGTTCCTGGCAGCAATTCCACTGACTGAGGGCTGGGCAGCCAGCAGCTCCCGAATCCAATGGCCTTGGACAACAAGATGTCTCCTGCAATGTTACTTTTTTGTTTTGGTTTGGTTTGGTTTGTAGTATTTCATGATTCTTTTATGTCCGTGGTTTAACAAATCTGTTCAATGTTCGGGTTGTTCTATGTTTTGGGTTTGTTTTTGGTTTGTTTTGTTGGTTTTTTTTAACAAAAAAAAAGCTGAATTACAATACTCTCGTTGCTGGTCTTTGCCTCGAAAATTTTTCTTTATCCACGATTATCCCACACCCATCAGCACCTGGATTTCCAAGTATTCCTTTAGCAGCTGAATGGCAGCATCCATGCCTCCATCTCCAGCCTCCTTCTTAAAATTCCAGTTGATTTTCCTGAGGTTCAGACTGAGGGAATGGGAAAGTGGGAGAGCTTTGGGCAGGAGGGGGGAGCAGAGGAGGAATATCCCAATTCCCAGGGTGTGTCCATGGTTTTATGCAGCAAAAGGAATGCCCAGCAGTAGGAATGAGTTTTTATGGGAAAAGTGCTGCAATTCCTCTTCCCTGTCCATTCCAGGCTGGAGAAGAGGATGTTCCAGTGGGAGCAGGAGAGGACCCGGACACCCAACAAAGGCAGGAAGTGTCGGCACCCCCTGGGGCTGGGGATGTGCTCAGACCACTGTGCATTCAGTTCACACAGCACAGATGGAAGGGTTTGTTAAGGACTGCAGGAGCCTGGGGGACACCCTGTGAGTGCAGGACAAACCTGGGCTGGGGCCACACCTCCTGCTCCAGCAGCCCCTGAACATCTCCATTGTTGGAGTCCCCTGAACATCTCCATTGTTGGAGTCCCATAAAGGTCTCCATTGCTTGTGTCCCCTAAAGGTCTCCATTGTTGGTGTCCCCTAAAGGTCTCTATTGTCGGAGTCCTCTAAAGATCTCCATTGTTGGACTCCCCTAAAGATCTCCATTGTTGGAGTCCCCTAAAGATCTCCATTGTTGGAGTCCCCTAAAGATCTCCATTGTTGGCTGCCCCTAAAGATCTTCCATTGCTGGTGTCCCCTAAAGATCTCCATTGTTGGAGTCCCCTAAAGATCTCCATTGCTGGTGTCCCCTGAAGATCTCCATTGCTGGTGTCCCCTGAAGATCTCCATTGTTGGCAGCCCCTAAAGATCTCCATTGCTGGTGTCCCCTGAACATCTCCATTACTGGTGTCCCCTAAAGATCTCCATTACTGGTGTCCCCTAAAGATCTCCATTGCTGGTGTCCCCAAAAGATCTCCATTGTTGGCTGCTGCAGACGGGCCCTGGGGCTCCTGGCTCCCCCCAGCTGACCTTTCCTCGGTGCCACTGTGCCCCCACAGGCTCGTTGGATGCTTTGGGTAGGAAATGCCCTTAAAGCTCATCCCGTTCCCACTATCCCAGGGTGCTCCAAGCCCCTTCCAAGCTGGCCTGGAACGCTCCCAGGGATGGAGCAGCCACAGCTTCTCTGGGAAACTCCTCCAGAGGACGGGCGTGGATTCATCAGTGGTGGCAGCGAGGCAGAGGAAGCCTCCTGGAGGGCTTTTCCTGGGAAGGACTCCTGGAATGGGAGCCACATGTGGCCCCAGCACTGTCCAGACACGTCCCCAGTGTCACCGGGGCTCTTGTGGCTGCTGGAGGTGATGGGAGAGGGCAGGCGTGGGAACACAGCCCTCGCGTGGCTGACGTTTTCCCACCCTCAGAGCACAGCCAGGATTATTTTTCTCCCCAAAGCCAAGAGCTCCTGTGTGGGAGGGCCGTGGAGAACACAGGGAAGGCCACCAAGGAAGGGTGAGCCCTTGGAGCAGCAGGTGGGAATGTCCCAGGACTGGAGGGAATTGGAAAAACCATAAAACCGTTGTTGCTTTGAAGATTTGTGTGGAAGATGAAAAGCCCTAAATCTGTTTGGGTTGGGAAGAAGCCACCCAAGGGTGGGGTGTGACACGGGCCAGGAACAGCTTCAAGGGTGCACAGATAAATCAAAACAAGGAGCTGACAGGGAATTGTGGCTGGAACGAATAAAAGGATCCTCAGAGGGAAATAAATTCATACAGAGAAAACGAGCCCCAGGTATGAGGGCGACTGGAGGAAAGGAGAACTGATGTTGACAAACTTCCTTGCAGCAAAATAACACCCAGCAACAAAATTGTTCCTTTAATATTGAGGCACTGGAACTGCCTGAAGGGTTTTTTTTTTACCATTTTTTAAAGGACTCGCTGATTTTAACCTGAAAGCCATGAAATAAAGGCGTGTCTCCAGCTGATTTTGCTGGAGATTTATTTTTATTTAATTTATTTATTTTTAAGGTGTCAGAGCTCAGCAGCACAGGATTTTTGGGAAAAATGGGTGGTAGAGATCTTTAACGAAAGGATGTCTCCAGCTCCTTGATTCCAGACCTTCAAATGCAACAGGGATTTTTTTACAGATCCCTATAAGGTTTTTTTCCCCTGCATAATTCCTGGAGATGCAAATTTCCTGCCTGTCTTGGACTGGAATTCTCCCTGTTGGGAATGGATGGCACAGGAAACATTGGGGTGGGCAGGAGGGACCTGGAAATCCACAGAAAGCACCCTTGTTCCTGGCTGTGCCTCAGTTTCCCCTGCTGAGAAAGGTCTGGCTCATCTTCCCAGAACAGACTGAAAGTTCTGTCTCAATCAGATGGGGCAATAAATGCTGGAAATTCCCCTGCTCTTCATCCAAGCTGCACAAGGGGAAAGATGAATAATCCACATTTGGATCCCTCCATGGAATTAGAGACCAGAGGAGTAAGAAATGGCAATTCCCGTTGCCTGAGCCTCTTTCCTGATTTAATTAATGTGTGCTGGGCTGCCCATGCAGGACCCTGTCCCCAAAAACCAGTTTGCAGCCAAGGTTTGCTGGGAAAATGTCCCTGTAGCCTTAGGCCTGTGCAATCCATGCCTTGGAGCACCCCTCCCTGGACTTGGGGGAGCTGAATCCAAACATCCACCTGAGATTTATCCCTGTAGCACCTGGAGCTGTGGCAGCCAGCAAAGAGCTGGGATGGGACTGGGAAGGCAGCAGGAGTGAGGGACAGTGCCCAAGATATGGGAACAGGCAGGATGACACACGATGTGGGGAAAATAATTCCTTTTTTTATTCAGCCCTCTTTCCAACACCTTCTGGAAGGGATTCCCTGCCTCTCTCTGCAGCCAGGGCAGGAGCACTGGGAAGTCCAGCTGGAGGATCCCACCCTGCTCTCCCAGTTTTCCTGCAGGAGCTGGCCTCAGGGTGTGACAGGGACACACACAGGTCACAGAGCCACCTCTGGACCTCTGGAGGTGCATTTGGCCGTGGCTGCCTCCTTCCTTTTATCACAGAATCATGGAATGGTTGGGATGAAGGTTAAAGGTCACCCAATTCCATGGGCAGCTCCCACTCCACGTGTCTGCATCGTGCCAGCACCACCAGGGACCTCTCCAGGGACTGTCACAGCACCAGGTGACAAATCCTGCAGCCTCCAGAGCAGCCCAGGATTATCCCCAAAACGAGCGACAGGAATCACAGGCACAGAGCCCTGTGCCAGAAGCAAATCCTGGGGATGTCTCAGTATTCCAGGAGTGTGGTGTGCTCCACTCTGGAGCCATTTCCTGGCTGCTTTTCCACCTCCCCGAGCCTGGCTCTGGGTTTCAGGGAGGTCATTTCTGCTCTGACTTGCCCTGGAGGAGCAGGGGCTGCCCCTCTCCTGCCCTGGTATAACCAGTGGGAGCTGCAGGGCGGGAGCCTCGTCCCTTGGGCTCCACAGAGCTCCGGAATCAGGTCTGGGCACCTCAGGAACCCGGGAGCTTTGTGGGGCAATGAGCTGCTGCTGCATGTTGGGTCTGGGAGCAAAAAGGCACCGGCTCAGCTAAAAGACAAACGAAATGTCTGGAGGGGCCGAGGTGCCGGTGCCAGCAGCAGGGTGGGGGTGAAGCTGCTGGGATCTCAGCCCTGCCAGGCTCTGTGAGGAGGAGAATATTCCAAACACAACCTGGGGCCTGTGAGGACCTGAAGGAGATTCCTGCTGGCCTCGACTTCCAGCAGCCAAAAGGCACCAGGGCAAAGATTGCTCTTGCTGGTCACAATTTTTTTTCCTTGGGGAGGAACGTTTGGGGACGGAGAAATCCTTTTGCCCCTTGTTTATATTTGTTTTCTTCATGTACCTCTAATATTTCCCAGAAAAACCAGAAGCCTGGTATTACCTAAACCCCGGAATCCTTCTGGGGAAGATGAAGATGAAGGTTTTGGGGTTGTTCCAGCAGAGGTTGGGGACTGGTGCTGTGGCCAAGGGTGTGCCCAGGGCTCAGATTCCATAAATCCTCCATGGCCAGGCCTGGCACAAATCCCTGCCCAGCCCCTCTGCAGGTCCCTGGGGTGTGGGCACAGCTGGGCAGAGCTGGAGAGAGGAAAAAGCCACCAGGGACACCGAGGGATGTGCTGTGGGGACTGAAGCTGCCGGGCACCGCCACCTTTTCCTGCATGTTTGGAGGCAGCTGGGTCTTGAAATTCTGTTCTTGGTGAACTGCAGGGCTGAGCTGCCTGCTGGGGGCTGCAGACTCCTGTCTGTCTGTCTGTCTGTCTGTCNATGGCTTCAAAATAAAAATCACAGCTCACAGAAGAAAGTCACTTCAAGCCACAATAATCCCAGTGTATCCCAGACCCTCTGGATAATCAAAAATTGCTCTTTCTGGTCAGAGGAGGAACATTTAGGGTTGGAAAATCCTTTTGTCCCCTTATTTATGTTTGTTTTCTTCAGGTGCCTCTAATATTTTTTAGAAAAACCAGAAGCCTGGTGTTACCTAATTAAAAATCCTGCAAGCTTCAAACCATTCTCTCTTTATCTTCCCTGTTTAATTAAAATTTACAGAAATTGAAGCCAAATCAGCCTTTCTCCTAGTACCCCGTGGAATTTCTGAGCAGGTGCTATCACTGCTGAGCAAAGGTTAAACAGGTTTTTGTCTGTCCTATTCATGAAAGCAAATCTGAGAGAAGCTCCTGTACCCAAGGCAAACAAGATAAACCCACAAATCCTGCAAAATATTCTCCCTGGGATTTACTTCTCGCTGTGTGGGCCAAATACCATCTGGATTTCTCTCCTGCCCTCCACACAGAGAAATCAGCCTGAAAAAGCACTTTGACACCCTCCTCATTCTGGCCACGGGCTTGCAGCATCCTCAGGGACTGATGCAAGATCCTGCCAAGGACTGTTGCATCAGAAAAAAAAAAAGCAGCAGGAATCAGTTGTCTCTGCCCTGTTTTCCCCCCAAATTGCAGATTCTTCTTCCTTCCTTTTTTTCTTTTGGAGGAAAGGTACCTCCAGCCACGAGGGCAGAGGTGTCTGGGGAACGGGAAGTTGTGCTGCAGAAGAAGATTCCCTCGGGACCAGAATTTCTGGCAACTCTTGGATTTCCCCAGCTGCCTGTCGTGGCCTGCTCTCCGCTGGGAAAAAGGCTCCAGCCTGGAGCCTTTGGATGCTGCAGCTCTGTTGATTCATGCAGGGGATTAGGCAGGGAAGGACGCTTTCATTTGATTTTCCTTGGCTTCATTAAATGAATTCCAGCTTTTCTGTGGAGCTGCACACGCTGCTTTGTGTGCCACAGCCTGGCAGGCGCCGGGCCTGATCCTGCCAGGATCACTGAGGGCTCATCTGCCCCATCCTCATCCCCAAAATCCTGTGGGATGGGGATCCATCCCCCTGATGGATACGGGGGAGACTCTGAGGACACGAGGACAAAATGGATCTCCGGGGTTGGCTCCAGCCAGGTGTGACAGAAACAGGCCTTGGGAAGGGAGGTGGAATTGGGGGCAAAGAGGGAAATTGGCCTGGATCGAAAAAAGGATTTGATCCTACAAACAGGAAAAGGAAGGCCAGGAGGAGATTCCTGCTGGGTCCGTGGTTTGGTGGTGGGCAGGAGGAAGAAATCCCTGCACACAGAACCCCAGAGGGGAACACTGGGCCACCATCTTTGGATTGCAGCACCCTGGGAAGTGGAAGGCTCTGGATACAGCTGCTCCAGGGCTGGCCCCGCCTGCCTGCAGCCCCTGAGTGAGGTTCCCATGTTTTCACCTGGGGCTGAGGGGATTTGGGAGGATGCAGGCAGAGCTGTGGCTGTGCCTGACTCACTGCCTCTCCCCAATAAAGATCCACCAGCCTGTTCAAACCCCGCTGCCCTCCGGCTGCAGGGGATAAAGGTGAGGGATTTGGGAGGAATGAGCCCAGCGCCAGCCCATGCCTGCCCCCAGCTGAGCCCTTCTCCAGGCAAGTCTGTGCCTGGGCAGAGCTGCAGCCTCTCCTCACGGCTGCTCTGCCCTTCAGAGCATCACTGGCTGTGATATTTCTGTGATATTCACCAATTCCCACTGATTAAACCTTCCTGGAGAGTCTCGGTGGATGTCCCACAGCAGTGCCACATGGAAGGACTCATTGCCCTGTCTGGGCTGTGCAGCTCCTTGATTTCATTTTTTTCCTGGAATATCCCGATTTTTTCCGTGGAGTGGCATCCCTCAGTGCCACAAGTGAGCAGGAGGTGCCTGTCCATGAAAGCAGAGGGCAGTGGGCAGCTGGCATGGCACAAACACATTCCCTGTGTCCTCCTCTTCCAGGGGCCTGGCCTGGACTCCCAGGGAAATTGCAGGGAAAAGCAACTGTATAAAATCCAGGGGTAGGATTTCAATGATCCTTCTGGATTCCCTCCAACCCAGGATATTCTGGGGCTCTTCCATGGGAATATAACCCAGCACTCCTGCTGGCTGCTGTGGGGACAGCCTGGAGGAGAGGAGTAACTCCTCATGGCCACCCTGCAGCCCACCAGCCCCAGGGACTCGGCCACCATCCCAATCCCAATCCCAATCCCACCCAGGCTGCTTGTTCCCAAAACGTGCTGGTTCACCCTGTGGGAAGGGTGAAGCTGTGCCAGGTGCCACCATAGAAACCCCGTTTGCACTCCCAGCAATGCCAGGCAGAGCTGCCCAGCAGGGAGCTGAGCAAATATTGGTTTTCCAAAGGGATCTGATTCCCACCTGCCTCATCAGCGGGACGGATGGGGCCTGGTGGGTCAGGCTGTCACCATGAAACCCCTGCTGTCCCTGCAGGCAGCACAGAAAACCCCAGCTGTGACATGTCCCTGACACCTGGGGCTGGCCCTGTGTCACTCTGTGTCTTCTAGGAACAGAAATGACAGGTGAGGAAACCAAGGCGGTTATTTTCAGAGAGAACAGGATGGAAACACTTAACTGTGGCTGCAGGTTCAAATTAGACCTTTTCTTCAACAACTGAGTCAGTGATAGAGAGATATGAGACAATCACCCGTTACATCACCCCTGTAAAAACACCCCGAGACACGTTCAAGGGTGGATGTGATGTCGTCTTTTGAAATCCAAATTGCAGGAGGTTGAATCCATCCGGGCACTCGTGCAGGAGCAATGCTGGGAGGAGGTGAGGAGCTCTGTGGAAGACACTCCGTGTTCTGCTGGAAGGAAAAGTTTTATTTGCATTTCACCATCCCTAAATTCCTACCCATCCCCAGAGGTTCTAGAGACTTCGGGGAAGAGTGAGAAAGAGAAAATTCAATACAGTTTTAGCCGTGGGGAAGAGGTCTCCCATGTTTCCTGCGCTGACCCCACCAGAGCAGCTCCTCCTCCTGCAGGTTAATGCTTTAGGACATTCCTGCTCAGGAGAGTGGTTAACACGCCCACTTGTACCTTTTTAAGCCGCTGAGAATGAACAAATATTTTCTTTCCTTTTGCAAAACCACGAGGAATCTTGCCAGGGTCATCGTTTCCTGGGGACAAATGCTGAGCAAGATAAGAGATGTAAGAAGTTATCTTTCCTGAGGGGCTCAGGGAACCAGACTGAACTGGAGCAGAACTCACCAAATCCTCCCCTGTGCCTTGCTCTGACTGGTAAAGCCTCGTCAAGTGCCTTGACAGCAGCAGGTAGAGCAGGAAATACATCATCTGATCCCAAAGGCTGTCACAGCACCACCAGGAAAAGCAATGCCAGGCACTTGTGGAAAAACCTACTCACCTATCAGGCCAGGGTCAGTGGGTTGTTGTGGAGATAAAGCAGAATTAATGCCATCAACAGCACTGTTGTCAGGGCTGAGGGAGGTAAAAATCAAACACTGAGGGTCAGGCCCTGTCCTTTACCTCCTCAGGTGAAGGCTGGGCATGGCAGGACAGGAGAAATGATCCAGATCCACTCTTTTCACAGAACAGCTTGATTCTCTCCAACCCTCTTTGACAGGGGCTTAGACACAGTGCTGAAAACTCTCCAGTCTCTTCTCATGTCTCACTGTGCTGGAACTCAGTGATTTTTTTAATTTTTTTTTTTCTGTGATGTTTAAATTAAACCTTTTTGTGGTAATCTATAAGAAATCCTCCTCAGCTTCCCTGCCATGAGATTGCTCCCCCTGAACACAGGTGAGCCATGGAACCCAGGTTCCTAAGGCTCCCTCAGGAAGTGACAGAGGAGAATTGTTGCTGCAGGACACCTAAATGAAGGCATTTGTTCCTGGACTGCAACAAAAGCCAGCGGGACACTCAGCCCTGCCCTGCCCAGCCTGGCTGTTGTCACTGCCGACTCCATCTGCCCTCAGCACTTCCTTTCCCATCAAAGGGAAACATCTCTAAAATGTTCTCAGCCCTGTGAGGAAGGGTTTGTGCTGGGAACTGAGTGTTGGCTGTGAGATAACTGGATGTCAATACAGCATTTAAGGTTATTTTAAAGTGAATTTGTATCTGCTTTCTGAGGGGAAACGGTGCTGAGAACTGGGGCCAGTCCTCTGCAGCACCCACTGCAGGCTCTGCTCTCTGCTGTATCCCAAAACCCAGCCCTGGGCTCTCTGCTGTATCCCAAAAACCAGCCCTGGGCTCTCTGCTGTATCCCAAAAACCAGCCCTGGGCTCTCTGCTGTATCCCAAAAACCAGCCCTGGGCTCTCTGCTGTATCCCAAAAACCAGCCCTGGGCTCTCTGCTGTATCCCAAAAACCAGCCCTGGGCTCTCTGCTGTATCCCAAAAACCAGCCCTGGGCTCTCTGCTGTATCCCAAAAACCAGCCCTGGGCTCTCTGCTGTATCCCAAAAACCAGCCCTGGGCTCTCTGCTGTATCCCAAAAACCAGCCCTGGGCTCTCTGCTGTATCCCAAAAACCAGCCCTGGGCTCTCTGCTGTATCCCAAAAACCAGCCCTGGGCTCTCTGCTGTATCCCAAAAACCAGCCCTGGGCTCTCTGCTGTATCCCAAAAACCAGCCCTGGGCTCTCTGCTGTATCCCAAAAACCAGCCCTGGGCTCTCTGCTGTATCCCAAAAACCAGCCCTGGGCTCTCTGCTGTATCCCAAAAACCAGCCCTGGGCTCTCTGCTGTATCCCAAAAACCAGCCCTGGGCTCTCTGCTGTATCCCAAAAACCAGCCCTGGGCTCTCTGCTGTATCCCAAAAACCAGCCCTGGGCTCTCTGCTGTATCCCAAAAACCAGCCCTGGGCTCTCTGCTGTATCCCAAAAACCAGCCCTAGCTCTCTGGTGTATCCCAAAAACCAGCCTTGGGCTCTCTGGAGATGCTGTAGCCCAAAAACCAGCCCTGAGCTGTCTGGTGTATCCCAAAAACCAGCTCTGGGCTCTCTGGAGATGCTGTATCCCCAAAAAAATCCCTAGGCTCTCTGGAGATGCTGTATCCCATAAAACAACCCTGGGCTCTCTGGAAATACTTGTATTCCAAAAAACAGCCCTGGGCTCTCTGGAGATGCTGTATCCCAAAAAACAACCGTGAGCTGTGCAGGTGCCTCATGGCAGAGGAGGTGGCCCTGGATGTGCTTGGACACATTCTCAGCTAAAACACGGGATTCATAGTGGAGATACTTTCTCCACCACTGAATTCCTGAGGATGTCCTGAAGACGGAGAAACTGAAATACAAAGGATTTCTCCATCTGAACATGCTTTGCCCACTGGAGAACACTTCCCTGACAGCTTCCTGGAGCCGGAACACCGACATCCCTGAATTCAGGGCTGTGCCTGGAGCCGGGAATATCCACATCCCTGAATATCCACATCCCTGAATCCGGGTCTGTGCCTGGAGCCGGGACATCCACATCCCTGAATATCCACATCCCTGAAACCAGGGCTGTGCCTGGAGCCAGGACATCCGCATCCCTGAATATCCACATCCCTGAATATCCACATCCCTGAATATCCACATCCCCGAATATCCACATCCCCGAATCCAGGGCTGTGCCTGGAGCCGGGAAATCCGCATCCCTGAATGCCGAGCCCTGCTCGGAGCTGATGCAAGGCTGGGGTGGGTGTTGCAGCAGCAGCAGCAGCAGCAGCGGGGCTGCACTGGCGCTGACACCTCGTGGGGCTCGGCAGCCACTGCAGCCTGACTCCACTCCAGCCCGGGTTGCATCAGACTCCGAATTTGAATATTGGGGAGGAAAAACGCTCCTTCGGAAAGGGCAGGGCATTTTAAGGTATGTTTGGCTGCTTTGCTCTCTGAGCACTATGATCTCACCGGCCAGGACTCGCTTCTCACTTCTCACCCCTGATTTTCTGGGGTTTTCTTTTACTCACTTCATTTCTCTCAGGTTCACCCAAATATTTCTTTAGAAATGTCACAGTGGGTTCAGAGACACGGGGTTGAGCCCCAAATTGTGCCTCTGGACCTACAAAGCCCTGACCCCAGGTGAGCCAGGGACCCGTGTAATGACACTGGCACTGAAGTGCTTCTGGGCCACCTTGGGACATAAATGAGTGGGAAAATATCAAAACTTGATCATCAGCAAATCGGGAATAGAGCAAAACAAGGCTGGGGACAGGTAAGGAAAAGCAGTTTCAGCTGGTGTCAGCTGGATCCATCCCTGAAACTGTAAGCCCCGCTTGCCCAGGGAAGATTAAGCATCTCTAAAGAAGCTTAGGTAGCCTAATTAATGGTTCACCAGCCTAATTAATGAAGCTCCAGGACAGACATAAAGACAGTGTAAGATTTCTGCTTTCTCATCGCCGTCGTGGTGCTGGCACACAACAGGAGCAGATTGACGGGGGTCAGTGTTCCAGGAAATGTGACAGGAGCTGGACAGAGCCTTTGGGAGCAGCTGCTGGAGCATTTCAATCGGGAGCAGCTTCGGTTCTGGGCTGGTAAATCCCGTCACAGCTCAGTGACACCACGGACACACCCGAATCACCCCCAGGGAAGCTGCTCTGATGAAACAATGGCACCAAAGGCTGCGATCCCTGGTGTCTGATAAAGGACAAGCAAAGGAGGGCAGTGACACATGCAGAGAAATTTGGCTGCTCCACGAGGAAGTTTGGCTGAAACAGCACGGGAACAGCCCAAGAGCCCTGTCCTCCTGTGCTTACTCAGATGTGTAAGGGATTGAGTCATCAGAGCCTTTTCCCTGAAGGGAATTTCGGGATTTGAGTGCTTTGGAAGGTGGGGATAAGTCAGTGAACAGGGGGAGCAGAACCCTCTCATGGAGCAGCTGCTCCTGGTGAACAGCTGAAGGAATTCCACAATGTCCTTGCTCGGCCATGGAAGGTGCTCCCTGCAGGATCCCAGCACAGTCAGTGTTCCCTCAGCACCCTCAGAGACAGGGTCTGCTTTACACAAATCAGAAAATCTGTATTTCCCCCAATCCACAACCAGTTAAACCCAGAGATCAGAGATGGGGGAGTCTCAGGTTCCTTCGCTCTGACATTCTTATTTATTTGCTCCAATTCTTCTCTCAAAAAGTGCAGAAACCCCAAGGAAATCCTACTGGAATGGCAAAAGCAAGGGCTCTCGCAGCTTCACAGGGAATTTTTGGCCTCAAGCCTGACACTTTGCTGATGGATTTAGATGGATGTCCCTTGGGACGTGTATCTGGATAAAGCCACGCTTTGTACTTCCCTCAAGGGAAACCTATGCTTTCCTTGGCTTCCTCTGTTCTCGAGATATTAAAGCACCGATTTCCAAACAGAAAATCCAGGAAGCCAATTCAATGGTTGGGAGATTTTATCAGCTCCCGGTTATAAACGAGCCTTGAATGGAGCAGCAGGCACCTGCCAGCTCCCGATCCAGCTCCGGGTTCTCCCGGCATTAGCAGGGAATGAGGGGCCTCTGCTGGACTGTCAGCACAGCCGGGAGAAAAACCAAGAATTCCCAACTTTTTTTCAAAGTGAGCCCTGGTTATGGACATACCTTTGTCCTTCAGCTAGATTTACCTTTGAAGATGACTGTTACTAGAGCCTGGAGGGCACATTTTTTGGCTGGATTTGTCCCTGTTTTATCTGCGTGGAGCAGGAAAATCGCAGCTTAAGCCTGGAAACCAAAGGTTATTTTGACTCGTTTTGCGAAGTTTTCCCGCATGAATCTGCTTCCAGCAGCAGGAGGAGAGGAAACGACCTCAGGATTTGCCAGTGGAGGTTTAGATTGGATATTGGAGACACGTTTTTATGGAAAGGGTTGTCAAGCCCTGAAACAGGTTGCCCCAGGCAGTGGTGGAGTCCTTATACCTGGAATTGTGTAAAAAAACATGTAGATGTGGCACTTGGGGTGAATGTGGGGCTGCTTTGATGATCTTAAAGGCCTGCTCCAACCTTGATGATTCCATGATTTTCTGGGTTTTTCACCACACAGCAGTTAAAGGAAATCATTTTTCCTGGGCATCCTGGCATGTCTCAGGGCACTCAGAGCCCTGGCTCTGCTGAGCTTCTCTGACACCCCCACATTCCCAGTGTCACTGCTGTGAGTTCCCTGGCAGTGCTCCTGATTCCTGCACCGTTTGACTCCCCATCCCTGCAAGTGTCCAAAGCCAGGCTGGACAGGGCTTGGAGCAACCTGGGATGGTGGAAGGTACCCCTGGCCATGGCAGGGGGTGGGATGGGATGGTTTTTAAGATCTCTTCCAACAAAACCGTCCCATGATCCTATAAAACACTCCCCACCAGCAGCCCTCTCTGTTTGCAGGGCTTATCTTTATCCTCCTCTTTCCATACAGAGGCAGAACTCTCCAACACCAGCAATTCCAACCATTGCAATGCCTTTTTGGTTGATTTAGTTCCTGTGCTGTCAGCATGTCCTCCCGCTTAATCTGTGGCATTAATTCCTTCCTTGCTACTGGCTTCAGAAAGCATTAACAAGGGAAAAATAAATCAAGTGTTAGAGCACAAAGAAGACTTGTGGGAAAAAGCTTTTGAGCCTTTTCTGAGGCTTTCATGCCTGTTATTCTTTACTTTGCTGATACAGCTGGATTTACCATCCTGTTGAATGAGCATATTCCAGACTATAAAAAAAAACAACAAAGTCGAACCACGTGGGCTTTGTATAGGTCAGAGCTGGAGAGGGGCTGCCAGAGACAACAGCACTGGACGACTTCAGAGCACGAAATGTGCAAGCACAGCCAAAAGGGCAGCTTATGTTCCTCCAAACAAAGCAGGCACCAAACCTGAGACACAACAGAAACGAGGGGGGACAGCTGGGCGTGGGAGCTCTGTGTGTGTGTGTGTGTGTGCCCCAGCTCGGAGCCACAGCTGTCTGCCAGCTGTGTGCAGATGTTGGTGAGACTGTGGGAACGTGGAGCGGCCTTTCCCATCGTGGGTGATGGGGAGCTTGTGGAGAGAGCTCACCTGAGTCAGTGTTGGAGTTTTAAGTTGGTGTTTTAGGGTGTGTTGGTGCTCTCAGGTCTTTAGTGTCATCTTTACCCTCATCCTTCTGAGGAAGGCTCATCCCTGAAGTCACCATTGTGGACACAGCAACTCCTCAATAGTGAGCAAGGCTGAATTCCCCGAGGAATTCCTGCCCTGTTTCATGCTCACGTCCTGCTTTGCATTTTCAAAGTGCAGTGCAGAGCTTTGGCTGTCCCCCCATCCTCCTTTCCCACATCCCCCGTGAGAAGGCGGACTGGGGAGTTCAAGAGATCAGAGAACTCACACCAGCACTGTCCTGCCCCACGTGGGAGCCAGCTCCCAGTGACCCCACACATCCCAAACTGCACCAGAAACATGGAAAATAACGGGGTGAGAAAGCAATCTGAGCTCAGAGAATCTCTGAACTTATGGAAATAACCATGAATGATGAAGCACCAAAAAGGAGCGAGTGGAGCTGGGCGTGTGGATGGCGAGAAACTTCTCACTCCCTCAGCAGATGAAGACTTTGAGGGTTAATTTCCTAAAAAGGCAGCTTTTTCATTTCAAAGCCTCCCTAAAAAGTGCTGGAAGATGTGGACCCAGAGGAATTGTTGACCTGTAGGCACCAGGAGGGGACGTGTTTTCACACACTGTTGTCCTTTTGAGGCTGAAGCCCAAGGAGCAGCGGGGAAACTTCCGAGCCCGTTTGCAGAGCCAAGGAACTCGGCAGAGCTCCCACATCTGGGAATTGCAATTGTCCCATTCCCAGTGCCTCCACAGTTTCTGTTCCCCCTTCCTGCACATAAACACGGACACGCTGCAGCTTGAGCTGGAACCACAATGTTTTCAGAACAAACAGAAAAACAAAGTGCTGCTCATGGTGTGCATTGTCTGCAACCTCAAAATAACTTTCCCAGCTCTTCCCTCCATGCTCCAGGGCTGTGTTTTTCCGTGATCCCAGGTTCAAGAGTAGGTGGATGTTCACAGCAAAGAATCCATCCTGCAATTCCATGGCACGTGCTGGATGTTTGGGATAACTCGGTGGGTGTTGAACTGCACCTTAGTGGAGATCCCCGCTGGTTTGGGGTGGTGAAAACCCCCCTGCTTCCAGGAAATGAGGGGTTTTGTGGGAACTCAGTGAAAAATACCATGATTTTATGCCTTCTGCTCCGCAAGAAATAATCACAGTGGCAATTTTGTTGCGGGTTGGGATGAACTTGCAGCTAAAAGATACATTTCAACCCTTATTTGCAGCCTCAGGTGTTCAGAGTAGGTGTTTTCCAAGGAATTTTATCCTGGGCTCAGCATCTGTGTGAAATACCACATAAATCATCATTATTCCTTCTCCACCACTGAGGGAAAAAGCAGCTGTCTGGGATTGCCTGACAGTGCCTGGACTTCTTTTGGCTCTCCAACTACTCGGGGTTTGGAGAGTGGCCTGGATAAACCCCATTCCCAAAGGTCTGCAGCTGGAAATGGAAACACTTGCACAGCGCCCCAATCCCTCGGGAATTCTACCCGTGGTTTTATTTATTTCCTCCCAGGGCCTGGTTCATGCCTCAGGTGTTGGAATTACAGAATCCCAGGATCACTGAGGTTGGAAAAGAGCTCCAGGATCATCGAATCCAACTTGTGACTGATCCCCAGAGCACTGAGGGCCATGTCCAGGCCTTCCTTGGGCACGTCCAGGGATGGGGACTCCAACCTTCCCTGGGCAGCTCCTTCCAATGTTTCCTTTCTGTGTAGAAATTCCTCCTAATCACAGAATCACAGAATATTTAGGGGTGGAAGGGACCTCTGGAAATCACCCAGCCCAAGGCAGGGCCACCCAGAGCAGGTGACACAGGAACGCATCCAGGTGGGTTTGGAATGGCTCTGGAGAGGGAGATTCCATAACCTCCCAAGGCAGCTGTGCCAGGGCTCTGCCACCCTCATGCTGAGGTGAAACTCGTGGTTTAATTTGCGGCCATTGCTGTCTGTCCTGTCCCTGGCCCCACTGAGCAGAGCCTGACCCTCCCCTGAGGGGGGGCCATTTTGTGTGAGGGGAGGGGGCCATTTTGTGGGCTCCACGTTCTCCTCGGGGCGGGCATCAACCCCAGCGTGTCCGAGCCGTGCCAGGGCGGTGCCGGCCGGTGTGCGGGGCTGCATTAACCCCTGTCCCCGGCCCTGCGGGGCTTCTGGCTCCGGCTCGGAGCGCCCGCGGCTCCCGCAACCCTCACAGCGCTCCATCAGCGCGGGCGGCCGCCCTCAGTCCTCCGGGCCGGCAGGGGGCGCTGCCGCCCGGCACAAGCAGCGGCTCCGTCCCGGCCCCATCCCGGCTCCATCCCGGGGCCTTCCGGAGTATCCCGGCCGGCGTGGTCCCGGTGTGATCCCGGTGTGATCCCGGTGTGATCCCGCTGGAATCCCACTGTGATCGCGCTGTGATCCCGGGATATCCCGCCCGGGTGTGATCCCGCTGTGATCCCGGGGTATCCCGGCCGGGTGTGATCCCAGGATATCCCGGCTCGGGGTGATCCCGGGGTGATCCCGGGGCATCCCGGCCCCGTCGCGCTGTGATCCCGCTGGAATCCCCGTGTGATCCTGGGGTATCCCGGCCGCGGCCCGCTGTGATCTCGTCCCGGCCCCGTCCCGGTGTGATCCTGCTGTGATCCCGGCGTATCCCGACCCCGTCCCGCTGTGGTCCCGCTGGAATCCCGGGGTGTCCCGTCCCCGCCGCCATGGGGAAGAAGGGGAAGCGCGACAAGAAGGGGAAAGGCGCCGAGAAGACCTTGGCGAAGATGGAGAAGAAGGTGTCCCGCAGAGCCAAGAAGGAGGAGGTGACGGCCGTGAGGGAGCTCAGGGGGCAGGGGGAACGCTGAGGACAGGGTTAGGAGCAAAGGAGCGAATCCAAAGGGAACCTGGGATGCCCGGGGAAAGTGTGGATCAGGGAACCGCAGGAAATAATGGCTTGGAAGGGACTCCGTGGATCATCCGGTCCAGCTCCCGGCCCTGCAAAGACACAACAGTCCCTGCATGAACCTTGTCCAAACCTCCTTGAACTTGGACTTCAGGGATGCTCCTGGATCCCTGGGAGTGTTCCAGGCCGGGTTGGACAGGGCTTGGAGCAATCTGGGATATAGTGGAAGATGCCCCTGCCATGGCAGGAGTGGGACTGGGTGAGATTTAGAGTCTCATTCTCTGATTCTGGGCAGAATCTTGCTTAAACCCCCTCCCATCCCTTGTGTGTGACAGCAGGTGTAGCAGAAGGACATGAAGACATAGTTTAAGGCTCCTTCTTGCATTCCATCCCCTTCATCCTTTTCTTCTGGTCTTAAAAGCAAATGAGAATTTTTGTTTCTCACACTCCTAGAGGGGCTGCTCGTGTTTAAGCCTCAAAACTGACTTTTCCCTGGTAAAAACATGATGTTCATGGCCTAAGTCAAAGCTTAAAGGCATGGAAGCTGCCCCTGTAGATGTCTCCTGGGAGAGCTGATTCCATGCTGCAGAGGCGAAATTCCCAGAGTTTGGAAATTTCTGCTTGGACCACACCTTCAGCAAAGTGACCTGGAGGGAGGAGATGAGCAGTGGGGTTGTAGGAGAGACTCAGAACGTCCCTCTTGCTGCAATCCTGCAGCATCCTTGATCTGTCAGTAGTTTTTTGGGGAGGGGTGCACATTTTGGGTTTAACTGAGTGAAGCGGAGAGGGAATAAAAATGCACGAGGTTTCTGTGGGATATAAAAGAGTTTCCAGTTGTATTTGAGCCACTTTTTTTGCTTTTTGAAAAAGGGGAAATCGTGGGAGTGGGTGCAGGTTTCATGTGTTTTTCTTTGCATGTCAGGCTGCTCATGTCCTGCTTTTTCTTTGCAGGAGGATCTGGAAGCCCTGATAGCAGAATTCCAGAGTTTGGATGCTAAAAAGACCCAAGTGATTGAGTCATCCTGCCCACCCCCCTCACCCAGGTGAGAGCTTGTGTGAGGCTTTGGCTGCCACTTGCAGAACAGCTGGGGATGCTTTTAATGGCATTTATTTATATAAAGTTATTTCCCAAGAGTGGAAGGTATAAGTGATATCTGGAGTTATGAAACGCTTGGAATACTGAATTCATGGTTCAAAAGAGACCAAAAGCCTTTTTTTGGGCATCAAAAACCACTTTTTACCTGCCCCATCAGCACAAGAAAGGCAAAGCAGGGTTAGATTTCAGGGCTTTGAGGGAAAATAAAAGGAAGTTTTCGATTTGGACTAGAGGGCTGGAGGGAGTTCAGAGGGAAAAGGATGTGTCGTGAGGTAAAATTCACTTTGTTGAGTGGGGTTCACAAACTTGGGGTATTCAGGAGAGCAAGTGCAGAATAATGACACAGATAAATGGAGAGGAGACAGCCCTGTGTTCTGTGCCCTCATAAAAGTCATTTTTGTTCCTGCCACCCCAGCATTAAAATTCAGGAGCTCACGTCAAAGGGGGAGTTAAATCACGGAGTAACGTGTGCTCCTGAAATAGGAGAGCCTCTCAGACAGCGCCCAATTCATCTTGCTGGAAGTTTTGGAAGAAATTAATTTCTTTGGAGAAGTTTTTAAAAAGCCTTGGGGTGAATATCACAGCAGGGTAATTTGGCAGATGATGGAGGGACCTTTGTGGCTGGAGGGCAGAGGTGCTGGTGCCTGAGTTAAAGGCTCCAAGGTTCAAGGTTTTCACATCTTTTTTTTTTTCCATCCTCTTTTTCCTTTCAGGCTGAACTGCTCCTTCTGTGCTCACCCTGAGAGAGACGAGCTGATCCTTTTTGGAGGTGAATATTTCAATGGCCAAAAAGTAATGTATACTTCATTTTCTTCTTCTTTATCTCCCCCCTCCCTCCTTTTCCTGTAATTTGCACGGGTCTCATTTGAAGGGAAATTCAAGGCAGAGTCATAAAATATGTATTTGTCCCTGAATGAGAGCAAAATAGCCTTTTAATTCTGCCATGGCTCTGTCTCATGGCTGAGCAGTTGGCAGGAAGGAGACACGCTGGAACCCATTAAGGAGTCAGAGTGATTGTCTCAGCATCAATATTTCAGGGCTTCATAATTTCTCCAGACTTAATTGTAGCCATATCTGCCCCTCATTTGGGATAACTAGTGAAGAATCTCTTCCACTTCTCAAAACAAGATATTTCTCCACCTTTGCTGCTGGCTGCCTTGGAGGTGGGAGCAGCAGCAAATTATTGCCCTCAGGAACACCATATTCCTGAATTTCTGCAGGTTGCAGGTGGTTATTATGCTCCTGGAAACAAACTGCTCTGGAAAACTCCAGCCTGGCAGTGATATTTGGCCACCTCAGAGTTACCCAGTGTGATGAGCTGAACTAATTCTGCTTTTTTTTTTTTTTTACCACCTGGAGCTGTTCTTTGCTCTGGAGTTGAGCAGCTTTAACCTGAACCTCTGTGCTCATCTCCAGCTTTTTTAAATCCTCGTATCTCAAGCTGCCACCAAAGGGTTTGGGAAAGAACATTCCAGCCCAGGGGAAGAGATGCTGCCTTCCCAGTGCAGTGCAGGAGCTCGTTGTCCTCCTTCCCTGCCTGCTGAGGAGGTCGTGCTTTGCAATCTTCACCCCAAATGCTGAGCTGAGCTGAGCTGCTGTTTCCTCCCACAGACCTACCTGTACAATGACCTGTACATTTACCACATCAGGAAGAACAGCTGGGCCAAGCTGGACATCCCCAACCCACCCCCGAGGCGTTGTGCTCACCAGGTAAAGCTCTGCCTGCCACAGCAGCACCTGGGCTGCTTCTGAACGTGATTTGGGAGGAGGGTTTGAATTTTTTTTCGCCTCCTGAGGGTTTCTTGCCTCTCTGTGTTCTCCTCATAACTGGCTGCCAGTGGTGTCACGTCAGCATTTCTGCTTGGGCCTGTCTGAGGTGCTGTGGTCACTGGGTGGCCTCTGGCAGTGCTCGGTGCGGGATGAAGATTTGGGGTTGTGTCTGTTGGTTTGGCAGAACTCAGGCAGAGCCAGGGGGGAGATTTCTTCTTCAGAAATGAATTCTCTTTGCTGCTTTGTACAAGGACCAGCTCAAATCCATAATCCTGAATTTTCAAACTGGAATTTGACCAAAGTCTGTTGTTCCCTTCATGGCCACAGCCCCACATCCATGACCATCCCAGACACTGCCCCTGCTGCCAGCAGGGAGCCCTTGGGCTCTTCTCCACCTCTCTGCAAATCCAGGTCACTGCCTGCTGGTGAGGGTGAAGCATTTGGGTTTGTTTACTTCATATGAACACCTGCACAGTGCAACCTGGACCAAAGACTTGTGTTTTTTGCAGGTCTTTGGCCCTCACCAGCTGATAGATTTTCTTACCTGCTGCAGCCAGCGGGTGACTGGTGCCTTCCCAAAGCTGCCATACAGGATGTGAATGTCCTTTTCCTACCTATCCCAAAGCTCCCTGGTAAGATCCAACATCCCAATTAGGTTCATGTCCCTTCGTTACTAAGTGCCAGGCTTGCTCCCAGCTGTGTGTCCTTGAATTGAAAGATCCTGACTTGATTTTTGGGCTACTTTGTGTTGTTTAAAATAGAACTTTGTTTCAGAGGCCACTTCCAGTAGCCAGCAGGTGGCTGTCGAGCAGCTCAGTCCAAAGGGAGCAGCTCAGGAGCTGCAGCTGGATTACAGCAACAATAAACTGAGGAGTCCTGCTTCAGCAGTGTTTGCTGTCTGATAATTAATTGTGGTTTCACAGTTCAGCCTCATGAGCTGACTGGTTTGTCTCACCTTGTGGCTTTATGTTTAATGCACAGCTCAGGGTTAAACAGAAGTGTGTCTGTGGGTGCCAGCTGCACGTTTTCAGTTTTATTTGTCATCCCTGGTCTCTGACACACAATCCACTGTCGGAGTTGAGGTGAGAGGAGCTATGGGCAGGTGCTGGCAGTGGTTCAAGGAAAAGCTTTGGTTTTGTCATGGATTTCAAGCCAGCTCTTGGAAAGGTCACCCACAAGTATGAGCAGGCTGTTGCATAAACCATCCCTTTAAGCTTTTAAGCACTGGATGCCCATGGAATTCAGGCACACATCCCTTTTGTTTAGGTAACTTCATGTTCCCACAAATCCTGCCTGAAAACACACCCTGGATTTTCTTATTTAATCATTTCATGTTTGGGCTGGTTTATGGCAGGGCATGGTCCTGTGTGGGGCTAAAAATCTTTTTTTTTGCTGGGAGAGACAGGCAGGGAATGAAGCCTTGTGAGGAAAGAGATCATTATCCCAGTGTTGAGCTGGGATGGGTACCCTGGAGAAAACACAAATTGAAATTTGCACAGCCACAGCATTTCTTGGGATTCTTGGGGTTCCTTCCTTCTTCCTTGGTCCTAACACAGATAATTTTAGGGAAGTGGAATCTTGCTCTTCTCTGTGCTTTTAACTGGCATCTTGTGTGCCAGAGGTGTTTTGGTGCTGCTGTGTGCAAAAAAAATATAAATCCCCCTCTCTGCTATGACACAATGAAAGCAGTAACAGCCTCTCCTCTTGTCCAAATGTTGCATATTCCTTCTCTGTTTGTTTTTTTGTTGTTGTTGTTTTCCTTCTTTCATTTGTTTGGTTTTGAGCAGAGACAGTGGAGCGATTTTTGTTACATTAATCCTGAGATGTTTCCCAGGACACTCGGAATTCCCCACAGGAGGTGGGGAGAGCCCAGCTCACTGGCCAGCTCTCCTTTGCTCTGGGGAAGGTGTGCTAAACCACGAGCACCTTTTAATCCAAACTCTCCTTCCTTCAGCCCCAGAGAGCTGCTGCTGTTCCCTGGGATTTGGAGCCTTGTGCTTGACCAGGGAAGTTCTGTGCCTGGTTTGGAATCCTGCTCTGATCTGCCTCTTCCTTGTCCTGCAGGCAGCTGTGGTGCCCACGGCTGGGGGGCAGCTCTGGATCTTCGGGGGGGAGTTTGCCTCTCCCAACGGGGAGCAGTTCTACCACTACAAAGATCTCTGGGTCCTGCATTTGGCCACCAAGACCTGGGAGCAGATCAAGTAAGTGCTGGGCCCTCGTGTCTGGGCCGTACTTTTGCCATGGAATTTGGATCTCGGTGATCCCCGAGATCCTGGTGTTCAGTGGCTCTTTGGTGTTGGCTGTTCCTTGAGGAGCTGTTTCAGTGTGAGCCAGGTTTGATTCCTGGCCCAGTGCTGTGATTCCCCAGCTCTCCCTTAAATACAGATGTGTCTGAGCTCAGAGGGGTGGAGAAGACGCCTCTAAAAAAAGTGGGAATGAGGGATGTGTTCCAGGTCTGTTGAGACCAAAGCTGATTTATTTCACAGCTGATTTTTTGGGGTGTGGGGGTGTCTTGGTGTTGCTTAACTGAAGGGAAGAGTATCACGAGCAGCTCTCTGTTTCCAGAAGATGTCCAAAAATGATGCTCTGTTTTCCTGGGCTGCTGCAGTGGGGGCTGGACAAGACCAGTGCAGGGATCTCCCAGTTTGAGCACCACTGGAGGAGCCACTTTGTATCTACCCAACTTCCCTCCTGGTAACTGGCATTTGCTGCCCTGAGATTCCTTGGGATAAACAAGCCAATAATTCAGGCCTGTCAAAGGAAACAGGTGCCAGAAGTTTTTGACAGGAGTGAAGGTGTAAATATTTTCGGTGGATCTGGCCCAAAGTCCTCTGTTGATGTTTCTTTAACCTTTGGCTCCTTGCTTTTGGCTGCTCATGTTTGTGTTTGTGTGAGAGGAGAATTCTGGTGACATCCAGAGGACTGAGAGGCAGGAGATTGGCTTTGAGTTTGGGATCAGCTTCCTCTTGGACTTTGGGATTGTTCAGAATGAAGCTTTGGGTGGGACAGGTGGGAATTTGGAGTTTACTCCATTGGAGCTTCCTGCCGTGTTTGGGTGGCCTCCTATCCTTCAGCCTTGCTGGAATTTTGGGGACATCCATGCCCTGGTGGCAGTGTTGCAGTCAGACAAAGCACATCCCCTCCCCATCCTTGGGCTGCTCCTGGAGCTGCATTAATGAGGCAAAGGGAGGGAGTGGCTTTGTTTTAATGCTGACTTGGCTGAGCACAAAACTCCTGGTTCTGCTGCCTCTTTGCTTTTCCATGCGGCATCTTGATCAGGAGGCTGCTTGGAAAGGGGAAGAGGAAAGGGCAGAGGTGATTGTTGTCTTCTACAAGGGATTTTTTCCTCCTTCTTTTATAACTCTGATCATGGTGCTGCTGCACTTCACTTCCTTCAGCATTTCCCATTTGTTGGGATCGTGGTGGGGAACCATCCCTGGTACCAAGAGCCTTCACACAAACTAAGGAATAATTCATTCCACGTGTCCAAAGTGCTGCCAGTGTTATCTCTGAATAAATGCTAGGTGACAGACATGGGGGACAGACCGGTGTGGGGTTTAGAAAACGTCATTTTAGTGCAAGTAATAAAGCAATAAAATTAATTATTCATGAAGAAATGTCTGGGCAAGCGAGGCAGAGTTTCTGTTTCTGTTCCCGTGGGAAGGATCATGAGTGCCCCCTTCCAGGTGGGTTTGATGCTTGGATCTAAACATGACATTCTAGGAAGTCTGATTATTCCAGCCCCAAAGTTCAGATTCCAGACAGTGATGTCCTTCCTGCCCTACAAACCACCCTGGTGCCCTGAGGGGGCTCGATTCTGAAACACTTGGGAGGAGAAAACCTTGACTAACTGTGAGAACTTCCCTGTGCTGGGCAAGTGCAGCTCCATCTTCTCCTAGCACAGAGCGCAGCGGTGCCAGGCTGCCTGACAGAGTTAAAAGTTGCTAAATTTAGCAAGATTTCGCTGTGTTTCCTTGCATTTTGCATGCACGAAGATGATCCAAACACAGCAAATCCCAGCCCTTTAGAAGCTGTGCCAGCAGCTGACTTTGACTTAGTGCAGCCACCTTATCTTGTGTGTGATGCACGAGGTTTCCTCAGTCCATGAGCTGTTTGTTACCCTGCCTTGGAGCAGCAATATTTTAACCTAATTGCCTCATTCCTTCCTGGAGAGAACATTCCCACTCAGCTCTCTGTGGCCCAGTGCACTCCCTCAGGGAAAAGACAGGGAGCATCCTTGGGGCTTGTGCTTGGGAATTGCCACATCCCTTCTTTGGGACTTCCTCCACTGAAATTCTGGAATGCTGGTGGTGCTCCTGTAGGATTTGGTGGGGCGTGGTGCTATAAATTTCCCAGTTTTGACCAGTGTCTGTTTAACTGGGGCAGTCCCTGCAGTGGAGGATGGCCCAGCACAGGGTTGGGTCTGATGGATTCCTCTCCTTGCTCACCAGAAAAATCAGGTCCTGCCACACCAGGTAGAAGGTGCTTGAAGAAAAGGGTGTTTTGGTGTAAATCAAGTGGATTGTCAGCCCAAAAACGAGTTTGTTCTTTGGTAGATCAGGATCCAGGTGTACAGCTGTGGGTTGACTTTGCAAGGGGTTGGAATGGAGGATTTTTGGGCCCCGTGCCCGTTGTGTTTCCCCTTCTCTACTTCCACCTGAGTGTCCAGACATGAGGGGACAGGATCTGTGTGTGCCACTGACCCCAGCACTGGGACATTCCCAGGGTGTAAAACAACACAAATCCTGAGTTCAGCTTCCTCTGCAGGATAAAAGAGCTCTGTCCTCAAGTGCCCCTGTGACGGGATGGTCTCTTCATCCCCACTTCTCTTATTATTGAGCATTCCCAAGCCTCACCTGAGCATTCTCTGGATGAAGAGGCAATTCCTGCAGCCACTGGGACAAGTAATTCACAAATCTGGGGGCTGAATTCAGCTCTAGTTCCTTACTACAAGTCCCAGAGTAACTCCACGGGCGAAAGAAAATTCTTTATGGAGCAGCTCAGATCTGCCTCGTGCTGTACATGTGTAGAGCCAGTCCTTAGCCAGACTTTTTCATCTATTTTTGAAAAAAAGTCTGGAGAATTTACAGCTCCCTCCCCCGTGTCTGCTTCCTGGTGTCAACCCCATGGAACAGAGCATTAATCACAAACTCTGGGGAACCGTTTCCGAAATGTTGCTTTGGGACCAGGAGCACTGAAACAGGCAAAAGGGAAGAGTTTGGATTTGGGAAACAAGTTGCAGGAAGATTCTCCTGGGGTGGGAATGAGGCTCTGCATCGCTGCCAGTGCTGCCTGACTGTGCCATTTGTGCCTTGGAGTTCAATCTGCATTGGTGGGAGCTTGATTAAAACACATCAGTGAATAAACTTTTATTGATTTCGAACTCAGAGGAAACCTGTTTGAGAAACAAGGCACGAGATATTCTCTGAGAACAGGATTTTAGTGCTCGTGTTGGGTTTTAATTCATCCTTTCCTTAAAAAAAATAAAAAGATGATTTAAAAAGTGCCATCTTTTGGAGTAACGACACAAGAGCTTTATTACAGCAAGAGAAAATAGTGATTTCAGGTCTTGATGAAATTAATACCAGAGGTGCCGTTCTGCAGGGTGATACTTAAAGATCCAGTAAATGCTTGGAAAAACCTCCTCTCTGTTAGAATAAAGAGTCCAAGCAATCAATATTAATTCAGTCTTCCCCAAACGCTGCTGTTCTGGTGGAGTTTCTCATTATCACCGGGGTGAGGTTGTCATTTTCCACGGTGAATAAGGGCCCTCATTTTCTCTCTCCACAGAAATCCATCACCACATTCCCAGCTCCCCGCTGCCACTCTTTAAGCGTGGCTTTGGGTTTTGCTGCTGGTTTCAACTTTATTTATTTAGGCCCTGATTGTGCAATCACTTCCACACCCCAAGGCCGCCCGTTGGAGGAGTCTTGCTGGGCTCAGTGGTGCCAGCTGGGAGCTTTGGGAGACTTCCTCAGTGAGGGAAAACGGGATGGATTCATCCATGGGGGCAGAGAACACACACAGCAAACCCTCTTTGGCCTAAAGTCGGCTTTGTTGGAAGTCATTGGAGTTGTTTTTGTTGTCTCTCATGTGGTGCTGTGGATGAACATGGAGGAGGAAGGCGAATCCATGTTGGAATGGTGTCCAGCTGCCCAGCTCCTCAGGAGCCTTTTGGATGGGACAGATGGAGGGGGTGGTGTTTGTTCCTAGAAATGGAAGCAGCACATTTAACTGAAAGGTCAGGAAAGCTTGGAAGAGCAGAACAGGAATGTGTGGCTGCTTTTGAGCGTGTAGGATCATGGAGTGAGTCACAGAGTCATGGAATGGTTTGGGTTGGAAGGGATCCTAAATCCCATCCTATTCCTCCCCCTCCGTGGACAAGGACACCTTCCACCATCCCAGGATGCTCCAAGCCCCATCCAGCCTGGTCTTGGACACTTCCAGGGATCCAGGGGCAGCCACAGCTTCTCTGGGCACCTGTGCCAGGAAGAATTCCTTCCCAGCACCCCATCCATCCCTGCCCTCCTTCAGTAGGATAATGATGATAACGATGATGACTTGTTTTGCTGCAAGCAGTGCCTTTGTTCTTGAGGAAATCTGGGCAATTTGTCAAGTGTTTTCACCAGTTTGGTGTCCCAGCCAAGCTGCAGGTGGATGAGTGAAGGTGTTGTGGGTATGGGATTCCCTGAGTCGCTGAGGGAGGAGGAATATCAGAGCCAGGCTTTGTCTCTTGGAGGAAACATCTCTGTTTGGAGTGACTTCCCTGCAATTGTGAAGTGCCGTTCATGAAACTCTCCTGAAGAATCAGCTCCTGAGTCATCACTGAGAAGACTTTGGGTGCTGTTAGGGTGGTTCTTCTCTAGGAATAAAACTGCCCAAGGATTCCAGGAGGAGCACCCGTCCTGCTCTGGAGAAAAGCAGACGGGGATTGAGCCAACCACATTCCCAATGGTTCCCATTTCCAGGAGAGGCTCAGCTCAGCCAGCTCAGCTGCCAGTGACTTCAATAAAGGTGGCCTGATGCAGTGCCAGGACAGGGGATTTGGCTGATAAATGGAATTTCTTGGTGTTTCAGGGCACCAGGAGGGCCCTCTGGACGAAGTGGGCATCGGATGGTCGCGTGCAAAAGGCAACTGATCATCTTTGGAGGTTTCCATGAGAGTGCCAGGTGGGTTGCTGGGTTGGCTGGGAGTTGGAGTCCTCCTTAAAAAAGGCAACAAAATTTCCCCAGTAACAGAAATCTGGGTGTTAATGGGAGGGACTGAACTAGATTTTTGTGTTAAAAATACAAGAGATCTTGATTTCAAGTCTTCAGGTGTGGGAGCAGTCATTGTAGCACTGGAGCAGCTGCCCATCCTTGTAGCCAGAGCTCAGTCCAGCACTTTTGGCCTCTGAATCTTGTCAGATCCTTGTCTTGTAGAAGCACCTTTTCCACTGGGGGCTGTGAGTAGAGCCCTGAAGTGCTGTTTTCTCCTGTCCTGAGTGTCCCCTTCACAAAATGTGCTGTGCCCACGTGCTCTCCGCAGAGATTTCATCTACTACAACGATGTCTATGCCTTCAACCTGGACTCCTTCACCTGGAGCAAGCTGGCTCCTGCAGGGATGGGGCCTGCTCCAAGATCTGGCTGCCAAATGACTCCCACCCCCGAGGGCAACATCATCATCTATGGAGGCTACTCCAAACAGGTAGGGGATTCTTTGTGCTGAATCAGGTGTTGTCCCCAGGCTGGGAACCAGCACAGGCATTTTCTAATTCTGCCTTATTTTCCTGCACCTCTGCTGATTGAGGGGCTAATCTTGGTTCAAAAGATTTCTCTATTTTCCCTGCTATTCTAATCCAGCAGAAGGAATTGATATCGCTGAGGGAGGAATAAGCAGCTGGGAGAAATGACATTTTTTTGGCAACTTCAAGCATTCTCAGGTATTCCTTTGTGCTTCAGCGCTTGCAGGTTAAAAGCAGCAGTTGCCAGGAGACTTTTATTTTGTGCCATCGGTGGCAGAGGTGAGGGAGCAAACTCCACAAGCCAAAAAAGACTTTTTGACGAGAGCCAGGCTCCTCCAGCTCTGCTCCTTGCTCCGTTAATCCTGGGAATTTATACCAGAGAGCACATTCCTCATTGAGCAGGTATCCCTGTGGCCGTGCTGGGCAGCAGGAAGGAAATGTTTCATTGAGCAGAAGGCTCCTGCAAAAGCTTTTCATGTTGGGGATGCAGGCAGAGGCGCCAGATCCTGCTGCTCCCGTGGAAAGGCAGCAGGGGAGGAGGACGCCTTGTTCTTCTGAGGGGAATAAACGAACAAAGGAGGGAGGCAGGGAGAGGGGAGAGAAGGGAGTTGGTTTCTCTGTATATTTAGAAGCATTTGTGCCTCCTCAGGGCCTGAGCTTCGGGCTCTGCCTCGTCAGATGTGCCTTGGATTCAACGGCAGTAACCACACGGAGCCTCTTCCACCTGAAAGGGCTTTGTCCTCTTCCCTTCCCTGTCCTGTGTGCTCACTCCTGAGGCTGGGGAGGAGGGATCCTGCAGGCTCTGCTAGGTGTGCAGCTCTCCTGGAAGCAGCTGGGCTCCAAGTGCCCCATGGAAAGAGAAAAGTCACACGTGTTTGCAGTTGGTTCCGTCCCACTGCTGCTCTGGGTTGGTGTGGGCTGATAAAAACGGAGGAGAAGGGATGAGGGGAATGCAAAGCTGCCCCCAGCCTTTGGCAGGGCACTGGGCAAGGATGAGAGCTGGGGGAAGTTCTCTGCAGCTTGGAAAACAGCTTTCCATTAGAACAGACACCCCATTAAAGCAAAACAGACATTCCATTAAAACAAGGCGTTTTTTGACAGATGTTAAAAATCTTCCTCCTTTGTCACGTGGAGAGCTCTGTGTGCTTCTCTCTGATGGGCCATCCCTGCCAGGCTTTGCTTTTTGTAGCACAAACTGACCAAAGCTCTGGCCAGAATTTTCCCTGCAGCCTTCAGCACGCTCCTGAAAATTAAATTCAGCAGGATATGGCCCCTCTAGGAGAGACCCAATTCTGTTAATGTGTGGCTATTTAATTCTCATTGTGTCTTCACTTAGAGCTGATTGTGGAGCTGAGTGTCTGGGTTTGCTTTGAAGTGAAGAAAATGTGTTTGCCTGGGGTCCTCTTGGGAGAAGGTAGACATGGAGAAAACAAGGCTTAACTGGAGCTGGGCAGCTACAGGAGAGGATTTACTCCTTGTCTCCAGTTACAGGGGCACGTTCTCCAGGCAGGGGTGCTGGGAAGGCATTTTGGGGAGTCTGGAGATGTTTTTACATCTGAAACCAGGCAAATATCCAAGCAAAGCCCCACTCATCAAATGCAGAGTATTCTTAGGAGAGGCAGGACTAAGTCACACGTGTGATGGGGAATTTTGAAGGGAAGAGGTGAGGAAAATCATAATAACTCTTCTTTTTGAATAGGGACGTAATTTGGCTGTCACGTTGCTGGAGGAGGGCGGTGGCATGGCAGGGCTGCTGCCCTGTGATGGCCAGGGAGCTGGGAAGGCAGAAACAGAGTTTTGGGTGCCTGCTTTGAGTTCCTGAACTTGCAGAAGTGATGTGGAGAGTCTCTGCTCAACAACATGTCAGTCCAGGGCTGAATTCCCTTCGTGGGGCCTGGATTAAAAAGTCTCTCTCCTGGCTGGGGAAATAGAAGCAGAATAAATGAAGTGTCTTGTCTGAGGCCCTCCAGGACCTGCCTGCAGAGCCTTGGTCCCCAGATGTGGCTTAGTTGTGCCAACCACTGGATTTTTCTGAGCAAACCGGGCTGCAAATGGTGAAAAAGGAGCTTTCCAACGCTGGGTGTGACTGCCTGGAGATGCTGGCGCCTGATATTTTAAAAAGCAGGACTCTCAGCACAATGGTGTCTCTGTGCCCGTTTCCTCAGCAGCCTGGAGAGACGATAAAGACAATTTCTGTGATCTCCAGTGGCAGGGGATGTTGTGGGTGCTGCCAGCCCTGCCTAGAACAGCCCTCAGAATGCCCAGAGGAGCTCAGAGCTGCTCTCCTGCTGATCCTAAAGATGTCCTCAGCCCTTTCCTGTGCTGGGGATGGGGCTTGCTGCAGCGAGCTGCGTTTTGGGCTGTGTGAAGCACCGAGGCCTCTCCATTGCTAGGCAACAGAGGGGCTGGAGCTGCTGCTGCTCCACCTTGCAGGTGCAGCCGACAGGCCAGGGGAGGGCTGGGCTTACACGTGGGCAGGGCTTTGGGATGCCAGGGATTGCTGGGGTGTGGGGATCTTGTTGTTTTGGGGTTTTTTTTTAGTGGCAGTCGTCAGAAAGCTGAAGTGGATTCTGCTGAGAGATGTGGAAGTGTCTGAGTCGTAAGGTCTGGTGGGGCTGGTTCCCTCTTTAGCTTTGCCTGCTGAACATTTCTATTTGGATGTTTTTGAGCGCTGTTGATCTCGTGTCAGACAGTTTTAGCACGTGGAAAATCCTGATTCTCCAGCTCTCCGTGCCTCAGTTTCCTTGCAGTCTGTCAGCAGAGTTGGAATTTTCAGCTGCTCCCTGTGCAGCTCTTGTAACTCCCCACTGTGCCTGCACGTGCCAACCACAGGCTGTCCACACAGTGGGAATCCCAGCCAGTTTCGTGCTGGAAAACAAACACCTGGAACTTTAAAGCACAAAGGACAGGGGAGGAGCAGGAACCTCTTGTGAGTGATGGAATGATCTGCTCAGGGCTGACTGTCCTGGCTGGGAGGGGATGGATTTCTCCAGCAGCTGGAAGTGTCTGTGACAACAAAAACTGACTCCCACTCCACCTCACCGGGGTTTTCTGAGCCCAGGGAGGTTTGTCACGTGTGTTTACTGCAGGGGGAGCTTTTCAGGAGAGGGAAATGTGGTTTTTCCACACAGCTTGGGTGGTTGTGGAGCCAGCTGCTCTGTGTGTTTGCTCTCCTGCCTCTCACACAGTGCTGAGCTCCTCACACTTCACCTGGGCGGAGTTGTGCAGTGCCTGGAACACACTTCCCTCTCTTCTCCCCAAGAACTGAGCACCATTCCCAGGAATTGGATCCCAGGCCCTGCAGCCACAACAAAACCTGCCAGGTACAGGTGTGCATCAGGACTCTCACCCTGAGGGCTGGACCCAGTTGGTTTTATTGCCCTCTAACAATTTATTTCTCTTCTCTGGGTGCTGAAATTCCTGCATCCCGTAATCTCCAGACAGCTCCTCGTCCTGAGGGCTGCACCCTGGGGTCCCCTGTGCCATCCTGGGAGCAGAGTTCCTCATCCCAGCAGTGCCATGGCCCCAGGAGGAAGGGAATTACAAGCTGTGCACGAAGGCTGGGTGGATAATGACATTATTACCACACCTCCCACAGTGGTGTGGCACAGAGCTGCCTTGGATTGCTGCTGTTGCCATGAGCACTGGAATCCAGGGCTTCCAGGGAGAGGAGCAGGGAAATCACACTGAAAGTCAGGAATTTAATTGCTTCTGCTGAGCTTTAATTGCTGCTGCTGAGCTTTCACCTTGTCCTTGCTGTTGCCTTGCTGTTGCCTTCTGTAGGGATGGGAATGGGGTTTCTGCTGGTGTTCAGGAGGATGGGCTTCCCCAAATGGCAAAGCTGCCAGCTGCAGGGGGACAGAGCTGTCACCTCTGCCTGTCCTGTGCTGCCTCAGGGGGGTGACAGGGACCCACAGGCTGGGCTGGTCACAGGGGTGGCCCTTTGGTCACTGCAGAGCTTCTGCTCAGCATCCAGGCCACAGTCCCAGAGGATTGCAAGCCCTGGAAAGGTGTCGTGTCCCACTTTGGGGAGTGGGGATCTGCCCCTTTTACAGGACTTAAATCAGCCCCTTGAGAGCACCCGGTCCTGTCTGGGACAGAGGAGAGGGCAGGAGCTTGGCTCTTCCATCTCCTCAGTGCTGCCCATCCTTCCTTCCTCTGCAGACCAGTTGGTTTTAATCGCCTGTGACGATTTATTTTGCTCTGGGTGCCAAAATCCCTGCGTCCCCCTGCCTCCACACAGCCCCAAGTGCCCAGAAATCCATGCTGCAGCCTGGAGAGCCCTTCCTGCTGCCACAGGCAGGAATTCTGGCACATCCCGGGGACTATCCCTGCTTTGAATCCCGTGGTTTGGAGCTCCCTGGTGCTCCTCTCCTTGCCCAGTCCCGGTGTTTGCATTTTCAGTTGGGATTTGGCCACTGGAGCCGTTTCCCTGAGCATCCCTGTGTTTCTTTTCCCTGCAGAGGGTCAAGAAGGATGTGGACAAAGGCACCCTGCACACAGATATGTTCCTGCTGAAGGCTGAAGGGGCAGGCAAGGAGGAAGGTGAGCACTGCAGGCTTGGGAATGCAAATCCTCTCCTTTCCTTGGAATAACACACCAAAAAACCTGGACTCAAATTCCCCTCTCAGTGATAACCCCTGTGCCCCAGTGTTGGCTCAGGAAGAAATCCAGGAAAAAAGATTTTAGTGGTTTTTTTTTTTTTTCCAGTTTGTATGTGGGAGGGAATTAAAACAACATTTCCAAATTCCTGTTTCTGGGACATTTTGATCAGCGTTTTCCTGTTCCACAACAGCAAATCTTTGAGACTGCAGAATTCTCCTGTGGTGGGGTGTTCCTGGTACCTGCTAAAGCTGCTCCATCCCTCCCTCCTCAGCTGGAGAAGGGAGAGAAAATCCAATGGGAGACTCATGGATTGGGATAAGGACAGGGAGAGATCCCTCAGCTCTTTCCCTGCTCCAGGTTGGGCCCATTCCATGGGGTACAATCCTTCTGGAACAGATTGATCCGTTGTGGGTCATTGATTATCTTGGATTGGAATAAGAATTCCATCACTTTCCTGAGGAGGCTTTCTCCTTGACTCAGGCAACGGGACAATTTTCTTGGAGCTGAATTTCTAAAATGTTAGAATTGTGATTGATTTCTCCAGAGCTGACTGTCTGGGATGGGATTGGGGGAGGAGGGTTGGTCACCAGCACTGTCTGGATTCCAGGCCCTGTTTGCATTTTTCCTATTTATAGTTTTATCTTGTTGGAATTGCAGTTCCTTCAGAAGCACAGGGCCTGGCAGTGCTTCTCCCAGCCTGCCTTTCAGGGATTTGCTCTGAAGTCAGAGTAGGAGGGATTGGAGAAGAGCAGAGGGATAGAGCACAAGTCTTGCCCTGCTGCTGAGCCCGCTTTTAAAGCCTGCTTGGGGCTTTTGGGGATGATCTGTGTTTGTTTTTGGGGGTAAGGCAGCAGTGCAGGGTGGCAGGAGAGGTGGAGAGAACCGGTGGAATGTAGGAGGGCTCCGTGAGGGACGTTTTTTGGTGCTTGAAGGCTGCATCTGATCAGGCCTCGTCTGAACTCCACCCTCCACTAAAGACACTTCCCAGAGCCTCCTCGCTCCAGACAGCTCTGAAAATACCCTGAAAATACCAGGAGAGCATCCAGAACGGGGCTGGGATTCCCTGCTGGAGTTCTGGGAGGCTTTGGAATGCACAAAGCCGGCAGGATTCTCCGGTGCTGAGCTGACACTGCTTCTCTCGGTTGCAGACAGGTGGAGCTGGAGCCGGCTCAGCCCCTCAGGAGTGAAACCCCCGCCCAGGTCCGGCTTCTCCGTGGCCGCTGCTCCCAACAGCCGCTGCCTCCTGTTTGGGGGGGTGCAGGATGAGGAGGAGGAGGAGAGCCTTCAGGGGGACTTCTTCAATGACATTTATTTCTACGACGTGGCCAAGAACCGCTGGTTCCCTGCACAGCTCAAGGTCCCACACGATCATTTCGTCGTCTGGCACGGCCTTTGTGCCTGGTTTGGCCTCTTGGGGATTTTCAGGGATTGTTTGGGTGGGAAGGGAGCCTAAAGATTCTCTGATTCCACCCCTGGCACGGGCAGGGACATCTTCCAAGAGCCTAGGTTGCTCCAAGCTGGCCTTGGACGCTTCCAGGGATGGAGCAAGGATTTTTCTCTTTTTTTGGACTAATCCTGTATTTCTGTAGCTCAGGGTGCACCTGAGCAATCCCTCTCCTTCAGGAATCAGGCTGCCCCATTGTTGTGGAATGCAAAATGAAGCAAAGCAGCTTGAAAACTTATTTCTGGCGTTTTGCTGAAAGCCCTCCCCAGCCCAGATGAGTCTGGCGTGAGGGGAGTTCACTCAAAGCTGCTGTGAAAAGATTTGGGGGTCAAAACCCTCCCTCTTCTCCCCAGTGCTGATGAGCTACCAGAAGAGATGAAATACTGACCTTGGCTCCAAGAGCTTCAGAGCTCAGCTCAGCTCTTTGATTGTGTTTGAGCCACTCTCACAGGCCAAGGGAGGTGCAAACCTGCTTCAGCTTCTCCTTCCCCTGCCCCTTCCTGGCTTTGTTCTCCAAATGGAGAAGTCAATCCCATAATAACAGGCAAACAGCCACTCAGCTGGTTGCTTCAGCCTTCCCAGAGTGATTGTTTTGCAGCCCTTTCATAGAGTTCTTCCAAGTCCTGGAGTGCTGCCTGGTAATGGGCTGTAATTCAGCACCCAGCAATTGTGATTTCGGGAAATGGTGGGTCACTGTCCCTTGTCACAGAGCAGTGGCCTCTGTGTGGTGGTGGCACCTGGGAGCAGGAGAGCTGCTCCTCTCTTTAACAGGTGAAACAATTCCACACCCTGGCTTCTTCAGGCTCTTCACTGTTCCTTGTTTTAGGCTGGGAGAAATGCTGTAGGAGGAGTTGCACTGATCCCTCGGGACTTCAAATTGGGATGAAAAATGAGACCCGAGCCTTCCCACCAGCAGCACCCGAGCCCTTCCTACGAACTGATCTCCCTCCATGTCTGTTCCCAGGGCCCAAAATCGGAGAGGAGGAAGCGCAGGCGGGGCAGACAGGCCGAGGCAGGGGCTGCAGGACAGGAGCAGCTGCAGCTGCCACCGCCCCAGGGCCCCCTGGAGATCGTCAAGGAGGTGGTGGCAGAGGACGGCACCGTCATGACCATCAAGCAGGTGATCCCTGGAGCTGCAGGAGACAGGTCTGGCTCAGAGGAGGAGGAGGAGGAGGATGAGGAGGAAGGTGCAGCCCTGGGGCAGGCCGTGGAGCCGTGCCCACGCTCCAGCGCCATGGTGGCAGTGAAGCACGGGGTCCTCTACGTCTACGGGGGCATGTTCGAGGTGGGCGACCGCCAGGTGACCCTCAGTGACCTGCACAGCCTCGACCTGCACAGGATGGACCAGTGGAACGTGCTGCAGGAGATGGATCCAAGTGAGCTCTGCTGCTGGGAGCTCTCAGGAGAGCAACTCGGGGGGGAAAACAACTCTGGGGCTTCCCCAGGAGTGGTGATAAACCTTGGGGTGGAGGTTTTCCCTGGACAGGAAACAGCCTGGGGATGTGTGACGATGCAGTGTCTTACCTGTGTGTTCCAGAGCCTGGGGGTCACTGCAGGGTCAGCTCTGCCCTGTGACTTGCAAATCTAAGAGCTGGAAACAGCTGTGGGGACATGAGCCGTGCTGGGAATCCTGCTGTGCCAGGCTTGTCCCCTGCTCCAAGGAACAGGGATGTTCCTGCTTGTCCCCACTGTCCCAGGGCAGGGAAGGGCACTTCTGACTGCAGAGCACGTGGGCAGCACCTGGGCTTCTCTCTTTGTACCTTAATTATCTCTTTATACCTTAATAATTATCTCTTTATACCTTAATTCTCTTTTTGTACCTCAATTCTCTCTTTGTGCCTCAATTCTCTTTGTGCCTCAATTCTCTCTTTGTGCCTCTCTCCTCTTCCCTTCCTCCTCCAAGAAACCCAGGAATGGCTGGAGGAGTCGGAGTCAGACGAAGAGGAGGAGGATGACGTGGAAGGTGCAGAGGGAGGGGAGGAAGAAGAGGAGAGCTCTGAAGAGGAGAGTGAAGATGAGGAAGGTAATTCCTGATAAATGCTGTCTCCACACTAATCTGAAGTGGGGTTCAGTGCAGTGCCTGCTTCTCTCCCTGCCCTCCAGGTGAGTTTTCCAGCAGAAGCAGCTTTCCTAGCATGTTGCTCTTGGAATAAAAGAGAAATCCTGCTGGTTGCTGGTAGATTTTCAGGCCGTTCTGTGCAGCTCCCCGTGGCCCTGGGGAGCTGTGTGTGACCTCTGTGTGTCCCTCTCTCTGCCCAGGGGAGCAGCAGCACCCGGCAGTGCAGCCTGGGGAGGCCCAGGCCCAGTACCTGGCCAGGACAGAGCAGTACTGGCTGGGGCTGGCCCGCAGCCACATGGGCCCCGAGGCCAAGGACAAGAAGGTGCTCAAGGTGGCCCATGCCATGGCCAAGACCTTCCATGGAGATCCCATCCACACGTCCTGAGGCTGCTCCAGGAGTGAAGGAACGTGCTGGGAGCCGAGGTCAGCCCTGCTGAGCCCAGCCCGGTGTCCATCCTGGGTGGATGCTCTGGATCTGCTGTTTCTCCTGGGAATGCTGTGGGAGGGTCCTGAGGAGCAGGATTGCTGTCCAAGCCCTTGTTCTGCTGAGCTTGGGCTGTACAACACTGACTTGGTTGTTCATGAGTTTTCTGGGGTCTGTCCAGACAAACTCTGCACGTGACAATGGTTCACTGGTCCCAAATTCCTGACTGGGCCAGGACGTGTCTCCAGGGCTTCCTACAATAAACTGGCTTTGGTTACATCATCTTGTTTTGCTCAGTAAATCCCGTCCCAGCTTTTGTTCTGGTTTCCCTCCTGGTGTGGAAGAGGGATTGCAGTTCCTGCTGTGAGCCCTGCAGGCAGTGTCAAGTGCACCAGCAGCTCCTGCAAAAACCTGGGAATCCTTTCCTGCCTTACCTGTGAGATGCACTCACAGAAACCTCTTCCTTTTTTTTTGCCTTTGTGGAATCTCCCAGTTCAGATTTCCCCCTGTTGGCCCAGTTGTCCTGGAAGGAGTGACCTCTTCATGAGCAGTGAAACCTGCAGGCCAGGAAGGAGGGGGCTGATCCAAGGATTTGGTTTTCAGCCCCTCGTCACCTCAGGGCATCCCTTCCTTCCCAGCAGAGCCGTGCCGTGTCCTTGGGGACAACAGATGGGATCCGAGTGGGAGCTGCAGCAACCAAGTGGCGCCTGGAGGTGCCAGCAGGCCTGGCTGTCCTTGTGCAGGGAATTCCAGGTGCCCTGGGTATTGCTGTGGCAGGGACATCCCCAGGGATGCAGCTCTCCCCAGAGCAGGGCTGGGATCTGCTGGGCTAATTAGGACAGCAGGAAGATTAAATAAGAGCTGACAGGGAGCTTGAATTGGTGAGATAAAAACACGTCTGGCAAGGAGGGACCTTCCCCACGAAATGACAGGTGAGAGGTGGAAACAAAGCATTTATTGATAACCTGGGAGAGGAGAAAAACCATTTATTGATAACCTGGGAGAGGAGAAAACAAAGGATTTACTGATAACCTGGGAGAGGAGAAAACGAAGCATTTATTGATAACCTGGGAGAGGAGAAAACAAAACGTTTCATGTTAATCCAGGAAGGAATCCCTCGAAAAGAAAGCATTTCTTGTTAATCCAGGAAGGAATCCCTCGTGCTTGCTCAGTCACTCACCCTGTTGGGTAAGTTCACGTCTTTCTGTGCAGAGTTTTAGGGGATTTGCCACTCCCTGGCAGGGTGGGCAGCCCTGGCACAGGTGCCCAGAGCAGCTGTGGCTGCCCCTGGATCCCTGGCAGTGTCCCAGGCCAGGCTGGATGGGGCTTGGAGCAGCCTGGGATGTGGAAGGTGTCCATGGCAGGGGTGGGATGGGATGAGCTTTAAGATCCCTTCCAACCCAAACCATTCCATGATTCCATGATCCCACCACTGCTGCAGTCATTCAGGAGCTGTTCCCTAAACCAGGAAGAGCTGCCACTGTCAGGATCCTGTTCAGGCAAACTCCTCACCCCCAGCTCAGGAGATCCCATCCCATCCCATCCCATCCCATCCCATCCCATCCCATCCCATCCCATCCCATCCCATCCCTGCCCCTTCCTGCCTCAGCACAGCCCTCTGGATTCTCCCTCTGCGTGTGACAGCTTCCCCAAATCCCCGCTTTCCATCCTCCCTCCGCTTGCCGAAGCCGCCGTGTGTAATTAGTCCTTAGGTCCCAATTAAGCCCTTCACGGTGGCTCCCACCCTGTTCCTGCCGTGGCTCCTCCCCTTGTGATGCAGTCTGGATGTTTTCCCGGCAGCGATGCTGCCACAGCTCGGGGTGTCTGCGGGCCGGGGCTCCGGAGACCGCTGCAATCTGGGTCTTGGGTCCAGCAGCCCAGACACCAGATGGGCTGGGGAGCCGCTGACACGGCACAGGGCTTTGTCTTCCTTCCTTCTCGCTCCTCCCGAGGATGCAGTGCTGGGCCAGCCCCTCTCACGCAAGGCGGGATCCAAATCTTCCCGAATTTCCCCCTTCCCAATGGCTCTGCCGTGCCAGCCCCTCCTCGTCCTGTCGGAACATCAAAATTCCAGCGCAGCCTAAAGGAAAAATGATCCAAACCTTCAACTGACCGAGTGCAGCAGCCAGCCTGGACATAAAGCAGCAGGGCTGGATAATTTCCACGGATTTATGGCCCACCTTGATGGGCATTTTAATGGGCCTTCGGTAGATCTGCAGGGGCCAGGCTCATAAGGCAGGGAAATACACTGAATTTCCCCTCTCCTTGGGCTGCTTCTCGGGAATATTCCTGGCCTTGGGCAAATGTGAAAAGCCCAGGACTGAGACAAATTGCTCAACTCCCCGGGATTAAGAAAGGAATCGTTATTTTGGACCATGTGGCTTGGGAGCCAATTAATATTAGTCTGTGGCTGTCTTTCCTACTGAGCAAAACTCAGCTTGACTGAGTGGAACAGAGAGCTGCAAAATCCAAGTTGGAATTGTGCTGGTCCAGGGGCAAGAGCAGGAATAATTAGGCAGGCACCAGCGGGAAAAATCCAGTCAGGAAAACCACCAGTGTTTTTATTTGATGGATAACAAGAGGCATTTTGGTGCTGTTTTAACAGATATCTAAATATCCGTGTCTGCAGGGCTCCCTTTAACCTGCTCCTGACAGGAACTTTGTGTCCTGCACTTGAATGCACCAAAAAAAAAACAACAAACCAAGTCCTCGAGAGTCTTTCCAAAGAGGAAAAGCAGAATTCCAAACCCCAGGGGTGAATTCCCGAGGCTGCAATCCCAATTTGTTGGGTTTTTTTGGTTCATTTCGAGTGTGCAGCAAGCGTTGAGGGGGAAAAAAAAAAAATATGATGACTAAGGACCCAAAAGGAAAATCCAAAACAACACAAAAAAAGGAAGAGGTGGGAAGATGATGGACAGTTACTGTGGAAAATGGAATTTCAAAATTATCCTTTCCCCTGTCCACCCATAGCCCTGTGCCTGGAAAGGGAAAGGAAGGAGAAGAGGAAGCAAAAAACTGCGACAGGAGGGAATCAGACCATGTAAGGAAAAGAACTGAATTTAACTGGCACATGCTCTAATCCTTAGTTTATTTCTGGTTAAAAATATAGCAATCCAGTGCAGTGTAATAAGAAATCTGCTGAAAAGGTAGCAGAGAAACAGCTAAAACAGAAGCAAAGCAAAGCTGAGTCCACGAGTCCGGGCTGGATCCAACAACTCTGGACGTGAATGTCGAGGAGGGGCTTTTCCCTCCTTCCCCACCCCCCAAAATCTCCTGGGAGGGTCTCACCCGCACCCCGGGGTGCTGCCACCCTCCTGCACCTTTCTCCTGGAGCTGCAGGGGGGGGACTGAGGCTGGGATTTGGTGCCTGGCCCTGCCAAATCCCGAAGGAGGAGCCGCGGGAGCTGGTGGTGGTGGAGGGAGCGGAGCTTTGGGGAAGGGGCCGGCGGGGCTGGAGCTGAGAGCACGCGGTGTGTCACCGGGACCAGGACAGCTCACCACAGGGACACGGCATCTTTAATGAGTATGCAGATTATCCGTGGGGGGGACGGGGAGGGGGGCGGGGGGACGAAAATCAAGGCAGGCATAGTACAAAGATGGTAGAAACGAACAAATTAAGTGACATAGAAAAAAAAAAAANTAATACAGGGACATGTTGGAAGCTGGAATATACATCCTGCATTACAAAGTGCAAAATACTACATGCTCAGAGCCCAAGCATGATGTCTGAAACAGTCCACAGCAAGATGTAAGAGACAAACCCACCACCCTCTCCCTCCTCTCTGGGACATGCTCCAGGTGCTCCTCCCCAGGTGCCTTTGGAGAAACAGTTGGATTTTTGCTCGGTTTTGTTTTAATTGTCCATCCTCAGTGGATTGGAACTGAGCCCTCTGTCCCCTGTCCCTCCCCACCCTGCATCCCTGTGCCCGTTTTTTTGGGATGGGCTGGATGCTCCTCACCAGCACAGCTCCATCAGCCACTCCATCCCTGCTGCTGGAGGAGCCTCCAAGGTGGGGTGTTTTTTTTTGGGAGGGGGCAATTTTTAGCCAGGAGAAATTGGCTGTCAATTAAAAGTAGCTCTGGGTGTTTTTCCAGCCTTGCCATGGGTGAGGAGCAGCCTGGGGAGGAGGAGTGAAGGCAGGAGGGTGCTGGGGCTGCTGCTCACACCTCGTGTTCCCTGTTCCCCCCTGCCCCAGGAATTCTGCACAAAGCCAATTTTTGTTTTAAAACCAAAGCTCAGAACGGGACCCGTTCTCCCATTTTTCCATCCAGACAGGGTTTGTTCCTTCCCTGTGCTCCTTCTCTCCTCCTTCTCACAGCAGCATTCCTCCATTTCCAAAGGGTGAAAAGCCTGACTTCGCTTTTCTCTCCCGTTTATCATTAAAGCTGTCGTGGATTTCCCTGGGAAACTCAGCCTGGAGCATCCCAGACCCCGTTCCCACTCCACCCAAACTCTCCCTTCATCTCATCTCCATTTTGGGGTTCATTGTTGTTGTTACAAAGACAATTTTTTTTTTTTTATGGGGGGGGGGGNGGTGAGGGGAAGGGAAGCGAGGATTTTTTTTTTCCTTTTGTTGGGATTCCTTCTCATCCTTCCCAGTGTTGGGGGGGCAGAGTGTTGATAGCATTTTGCCATGCCACACAGCATAGTGTTATACAAGCAAAGAATTTTGGCTAAAATCCAAAAAACATTACCCAGGAAAAAAGGCAAACTGTGAGTGAGACTCGATCGTTTGTTGTTCTTCTGTGAAAAGACTTGGAAATTGTCAGAGGACAGTTCGAGTTATGATTTCTCCCTTTGTTTTGTTTTTTTTGTTGTTGTTGTTTGGTTCTGGTTTGTTTTGTTGGTTTTTTTGTTGTTGTTTTTTTTTTCCCCCATTCATACATGTAACTGTTATTTTTGCAAACAAGACAGTCTTGAATTAGATGAAAAAGTTAATAAACAAAATGGCGACTCCAATATTTAGTAAGATCACCATGACTACCAGGATGGGAGCTGAACCCTGCAAGAGAAAGAGAAGGACAGGAGTTAGATGGAGCCTTGGAATTCTGCAGGCGGCTCTGGGGATGAGCAGATCCCAATTCACACCTCCCAAAGTGCCCGGGAATCCTTGGAGGGTTTTTTTTTAAGCTGCCAAACAAACACTTGGCTGCAGCCCCTGACGGATCATGGATCATCCCGTGTCACTCCCATAGGAATTCTGGCCTTAAAAACATCACTAAAATCGGTTGCTTATCACGTGGTCAATGAAAAGGAAAAATAAAAACCCTAAAAAACCAGATTACATGGGATCTTAGAGTGGTTTGGGGATGGTTTGAAGTGTCCACAGGACATTTTCCATTTTCCAAACATTTTCCAGGTATCCTGGACATCAGGCCAGCACACGGGGGGCCATGGTCAGGCAACATTTTGGGAATGCTCTAATAACCTTCCCTGTGTTTATATGGGCCACATGAAGCTCCTGGGAACCACCTGGAAGTGTCTGAGGCCAGGCTGGACGGGGCTTGGAGCAAGCTGGGACAGTGGGATGTGGGAAGCTGGGACAGTGCCATGGCAGGGGCGGGATGGGATGAGCTTTAAGGTCCCTTCCCACCCAAACCATCCCAGCATTCTGTGATTTTACCTGGCCAGCATTGCAGGAACCCCAGTGCAGCCGTGCCCACACCCACCCCAGCTGGGCTGGACATCCCAGGAATGGCTCAATCCCCCTGGGAACATCCTCTGCATCCCCTGGAGCACAGCTGGGACAACCCACAGGAACTGCAGGGCACCGCAGGCAACCCTCCAACACACCCTTCTGTGGGACACTGGTCAGGAAAACATCCCTGGCACCCCATCCCTGCCACCTCGGCCATCCCTGGCCCGTGATCCCTGCCACCTCAGCCATCCCTGGCCCCTCATCCCTGCCACCTCAACCATCCCTGTCACCTCACACATCCCTGGCCCCTCATCCCTGCCACCTCAGCCGTCCCTGGGGCTTCTGGTTTAGCTCCAATTATGGATCCTTCTGCCCTTCTCAAGGCTCCTGTCTGCCTGATTTCTGCCGTGTGAGGTCTCGGTGCCTTCCCCTCTGCTCACAGGGAATGTTTGCCCCTCAGCCCTGGCACGTCCCTCCCTGGTGGCACGGTGTGAGCGTAGCTGGCCCCAGGGCGATTTCTTGGGCGTCGTTGGGCTCCTCAGCTATTCCGGCTGCATCCGAGGATGGTCCAAACGCTTTTCCCCAGGTTCCTGCCCCCCTTCCCAGCCCTCCCCACACTGCTGGGATGGAGGGAAACAGGGCTGGGCACCCCTTGGGAGCTTTCCTTGGGCTGCTCTGCGGAGCTGCTGGAAAAGAAACGGGGAAAAAGCAGCTCCTGGCGGGCCGGGGATGGTTTTTTTTTCCCCGAGCAGCCTTGATTCAGCTCGCGGTTGGGAGTGGGTGGGAAGCGAGGATGCTGGAGCCTGCTGGAAAGGCATATTTGTAGCTTAGCAACAGGGTCAAAGGCAGCCAAGCCAAGGCAGGGATTGCGGAGAGCAGCCAGGTGCCCGTCCAGGGCTGGCTGCTGCGGGCAGACCTCTCCTCCTGCGCCGCGAAAAAACCTCCCCAAGGCAGCGACCACCCCCAGCCCGGCCGTGCCAAGCCCGGCCTCGCTGGCGCTGGGAGGGATTAGCTGCATTTCAGAAGATTATTGGGGGTTTTAGGCTTTTTTGAGCTGCCGGTAATAATAATAACAGATTGCAGGCGATTATCAGTGTCATTGTTTGCCTTGGCACGGGACGCGCTGCTGCCCCCGGCCCCGCGGCCAGGGAGGGCTCAGCCACCGCTCCAGTCCCTCCACGGGGGAATTCCCTGCCAAAACAGCACAGCCGGCACTGCCCCGGCTCTGCTCATGCTGCTGATCCCCCCAATTCCCTGTGCCCACATTTTGGGATGCACCTGAGGTCCAGCCCTCGGGTGGGATGTGTCCAGGGAAGGGAGCTCAGCCTCCACCCGTCACTTCTCCCATGAAAAAGCTCCAGGACAAGAGGAATCAGCCCCGAGTTGTACCAGGGAGGTTCGGATTGGATATTTGGGAATAATTCTTCGCCCAGGGCAGTGGTGGGGTCTCCCCATCCCTGGGGCTGTGTGGATGTGGCCCTTGGGGACATGGAGCAGGGGTGGCTTGGCAGTGCTGGGGGAATGCCTGGACTCAATTCCAGAGCATTTTCCAGCCCGAATGATCCCGTGGTTCTGTGATTTTCACACAGGGCATCAAAGCTGTGCCCTCAGCTGGAAAAATGAGGGGATCCAACACCCTGGATCCCTGTGCACGGAGGTTCTGCCCAGCCCCTGGCTCAGGCTGGGCCTGTTTGCATCCTGAGCAGGGCAGGGCCAGGAGAAAATCCTTCCTTTGCCGCTGCAGGGATCTCCCACATTTCCCGGGAACAGGATCACCAGGGAGGGGTGGGAGCCAAACAGCTCAAATGCAGCTCACACCTCCCAAATTCTGCCTCCTTTTTAACCCCCTCCTCCCCGTGCTGCTCCAGCCAGGGCTGTGCAGGTGGGAAAGGCAGGGAATGGCAGCTGCTGCTGGATAAGCAGCTTTGCCCCTCCAAAGCTTCTGGTTTAGCTCCAATTACGGATCCTGCTGCACTCCTCGATGCTTTTGTCTGCCTGATTCCTGCCTGTGTGATTTTCTGTCTCAGTGTCTCAGAGTTTGCCCTTCTCCCCTCCCGTGGGAGATGTTGGAGCCCAGAGCATCATTCCTGCTCCGTGCCTGGGCAGGAGATGGATCAGGGCTGGAACTGAGCTTTGGCAGAGAGGCTTTGCTGGGCCCAGCCTGGCTGCAGGGCACTGAACTCCCTTTTGCTGCAGCAGTGGTGTCAAACCAGTGGCTTTGAAACCCTTGTCACCGTGTCCCAAGCTCCAGCAGGAGCCTGTGGAAGGAGGAGATGCAGCCCCTGAGCTGCAGCTTTGCCTCTGGCTGTCACAGTTTGGTGGGGCCTTGTCTCATCTTTGGCCTCCTGTGCAATCAAGGAATTCCACAGGAGGCCAAAGATGAGGTGAGGAAATGAGAGGATCCAAAATGGGAATGAGAGGGTCCTTAAGGTCCCTTCCAACCCCAATTCCTTGGGGATCCTTAAGGATCCTCTCATTCCAACCCCCTGACCCAGGCAGGAGTCTCCTGGAGACTTATTTGAATTTTTTTCTCAATAAGATCCCTGGAGTCCTTCACGGGAGAAGGAAAACATCTGCCAAGGATGGGAATCTACACCAATATCAGCTATCAACAGGTTGGATCCCCGAGGATTTTTAAGCCTTGCTCCCGTGCTTAAAGAACAGAAACTTGGACCTTAAACCCAGGGAAACACTAAACTAGGAATAAACCATGGTTATGGCACAGGAGTAATAACAGTAATTGGAGCTGTGGAGTAATTCCTGCCCCTCTGCCTTGTTTGTTTTGATCCTGGAACTGTTGTGTAGCAACTCCCGAGTTTTCCTGGGAATACGACGGACAGCTGCTTTACAAATGCAATTGTGGCATAATTAATTTAAGCATTAGCAATCCATTATTATCTGTTATCACGGGGTACAAGCTCTGCCTCTCTGCCATGGAAACCAGAGTGCAGGTTACCTAGGAATCCCTCCGGGATCTATTAAGTGTAATTACTAAGGACTTGGATCAGCAAAAAAAAAAGAAAAATTAAAAAAAAAAAGGGATATGCACCATTTTCCAGCCTCAGCACTGCAGAAAGGGCTGCAAACTTAGCAGCTCGGTGACATTTGTGCTGAATTGTCACATCATTGCCAGGAACTGGCTCTGGGAAATGGTTAAGGAGCATTTAGCAAAGGAAACATCAGGGAGTCCCTCGACTTTCTCCGGCGGATTGCAGCAGCTCCCGTGGCTCCGGGAAAGGGGCCCAGGAGATGCTAAAAGTGCTCCTGTGAGTGCAAGTGAGTTGGTGGGATGGAAAAACCTGCTTCTGAGGGGGTAAAAGGCTGAAAAAAACGAGAGGTTATCCTCTTAGAGACCCTTTAGCCTCCTAAAGAACTGGTTTGTCACCCCTGGCTCAATCCTCACCTTCCAGCTGCCGGAGCTCTGTTGTTTAGGTATGTTTGGAGCTCTAATTTTAAGATTTTTATTCTAAAACCAGCAGTCAAAATTTGGTTCCGATGCGGCCAAAAGCTGGTGCTTGGCCCCAAATTTTCCAAGCTAAGAGATGGAATTGGGCTCAACCCCCACATCCAGATGAGAGGAGCAGAGCCAGGAAGGTGCTCCCACACACATCAAAGGCCCTGGAGGTGAAAAGGCTTTGAAAAGGACCCTGTTGAGTCCAACATCCCACTTCTCTCTGAAGCTTATTTACCTCAGGTTGTCTGAACACGACAGTGATTAGAGGAGGAACAGTTTGTGATTATTATTTGCCTTAAGGAGAGACAACCCCTGCAGCAAGGCTCGGCCCTGCCTCATTCCAGGCCTCCTCTCCCTCCCTGTTCCCAGGAAATGATGGTTCCTGTTTGCCTGGACACGCAGCTGCCATCTGGGATCGGGGTGAATCTTGTTGGGGGAGATGAGAGGAATGAGGAAAACCCAGGGCTGGCTGTGTTGGGAGACCTGGGGATGGCTCCAGGTGAGGAAAACAATGGGAAACCCCGAGGCTGGAGGGGATAAATCAGGGGGGTTTAATCCCAGGGAGGTTAATTCCAAACAAATCCCCAGGTCCCTTTCCCAGCAGCCTCATCCCAAAGCAGCCAAATGGGAACATCTCCGTGCACAGGGGGAAGCTTCACACCCCAAACCGGGCGGAGAAAACACCCAGGTTTCATTTTGAACTCATTTTACCAGTTAAAGGTGCTTTAGAGCTAAAGGTGCCAAACCTCCCTAAAAAAAAAAAAAAATAATAAAAAAAGGAAAGGAAAGGAAGGGAAATTCATCTCCACCCGCAGACGAATCCCTTCAGGAATAAGCCGGGAGAATCCAGCGGGGATGTTCCCGGTTCCCCGGGCCGGGGGAGGCTGTGCCGAGCCCCCTGCCCTGGTGGCCGGCCCCGGCAGCTCGGCCCATCCCTGCTCCGCCCGCACATTGGCTGCCTGCTCCTGCCTTTCCCCAGCGACAGCGAAACCTGCCTGGAATATCTTGCTGGCGAATCCGCCCCGCTGCCGGAGGAGGGAGGGAAGGAGGGAGAGGCTGCGCTGCCGGGATCCCTCCCCGCCGGGGACAGGGGGGGCTCTCGGAGATCCCTCAGATGCCTTTAAAGATGCTTTTAAAGATGCCTTTAAAGCCTCTGCCGCTTCTCTTTCCCCGGGAATTTTTTTTGCATTTGTGCCGGGATTTGCTCCGGCCCCGCGCGGGGAAATGCCAGCGGTGGCCGGGCTGGCCGGGGCTGCTCTCCGTGGGGATGCCGTGGGACAGAGGCGAACCTCCATCCTCCTCACAGCCGCGGGGTGCCCCGTGAGACGGCCACGCGTCCCCGGAAGGTTCCCCGAGCGTGTTGGCGATGGCTGAACGAGGCCAGGAGGATGAACGAGGCTCCGGCGGTGCCTGAGCCCCGGCCCTCCCCGCGGAGCCGCTCCTAAAGCGCCTGAAGCGCTTCTCCTCCCCTCGGGGAGCGGCAGCACCTGCGGGAGAGGAGGAGATCCGTTCCCTTCCTTTTCTCCCCGGCCCCGCCGTGGGCTGTGCCTCGTGCCCGTGGATAAAAGGCCTTTTAGAAGGTTTCTTTCCCCTTTCCAGCTTCTCAACAATTCCTTTTCTTTTTTTTTTTTTCCTCTCCCGTTTTAGTTGCCCTCAAAGGCTCCGGGAAGTGCGAAGCATCCAGGCACAGGCTTTGTGCCTCCTGGGCCTTTAAGGAAGGAACTGGTGACGTTCCTATAAATCCCTTAATCCCACAACACCGGCACGGCTCCCGTTCTCCTCTGCCCCAGCGCTGACAATCGCTGGGAGTTTGTCCTGTGGGTGCTGGGGTCAGCGCCCGCAGAGACACCAGGTGGCCTTAAATGTCATTTTAAAGCATTCGTGTGGCTCAGTGACCCCGAAACCCCCAAATCCCTGAGAGCCAGCACCAAGCAGTGCTGAATTCCACCCACGTTGCTGAGCCGTGGCCTCCAGAAATGACCTTTATGAGAGGAGTTTTCAATTCCTGATGTGCAGCCCCAACAAAGCGGGGGGCTGGTTCTGGGAGCTTCTTCTAAAGGACTGGGGAAAAGTGACAGAGGAGAACAAAGTTCCTACAGCTCCTACAGCAACCCACAGCTCCTCTGTGGAGTCTGCATCCCTGCCTGTGCACACTTTGGAAAAGCTTGGATTGTTTGTTATTTTTTACCCCGTGGCTCCCAGCTTGTTTTTCAGGCAGGATTTTTTCAGCAATGATTTATTTTTTTGAGTGGGTTTTTTGGGTTTTTTTTGGAGTGTGTTTTTGCCTGTTCCAGCCCTACCAGAGGTGTGCTGCCTCTGGAAGCTGGAGCTGACACTCCCAGCACACAGCCAAGCCCCGGGGCTCGTGGATGGCTTGTGCAGAGCTGGTTTAGGGCAGATTATTTTTAAAACGAGCTAAGCTGTGAGGGTGACCTCGCTGCTGCTCAGGGATACCTCAGGTAGGGCAAAAAATAGCCGTGCTCAGGTCCCAGCATCCTTCCTGCTCATTGGCAGCACCTTTCTGAGGGAGCCCAGCTGGTGGGAGGTGGGAGCTGCCCTTTGAGCCCCTCTTTTTGAGGGAGCAGCTTTTTGGGATGCAGGGAAGAGGCAGTGAGCAGGCTGGAGCACTGTGGGCTCTCACACTCCTGCCCACAGGGCTCACACCCTGCCAGGCCACAGGGAAAAGGGGATTTCAAGCCAGAGTGGGAAATTGGGCTTTTGGAGGGATCGGGGAGCCTTGATTTGCTGTGAGGGGATGTGGAGCTGCAGCAGGATGCAGGGGGGGTTTGCAGGGTGGGGTGGGTGAATGTCCTGTGCTGCTGAGCTCAGGGAGATGGGTGTGGGGTCTGTGGGATAAATCCTTCCCCTTTAGTCTTGCCGTCCTCTTCCTCAGGGACTCACCACACTCCCTGAGGTCTGAAACTCTTCCTCAGGGACTCACCACACTCCCCGAGGTCTGAAACTCTTCTGAGGGCAGGTGCAGGCGAGGTCACGGATTTGGGCAGGAGGTTGGAGCACAGATCCCTTCACCTCCCCTGACACCTTCCCCTGCTCCTGCCCAGCCACCCCATCCCTGCCAGGCCACTGGAACAAAACCCTGCTAGCACCGTGCAATTCCTGCTAGAACAAATTGTTGCTGGCATTGTGGGTTATTTAAATCCACATATTATCTCTTCCTCTGTATTACATTAGCTTCCTCCCAAACCTTCGCCATCTGTTCCACCCTCGGTTATGAATGTGAGAAAACTGAACATGCTGCTCCACAGCTCCAGCACTTCCAAAGTAGGATGTGCATCCTAATGGCTTTTCCATGCACTTCTCCAGGCAGGCTGGGCCCTTCCTCAGTGCCCAGGAGCTCCCTGGGAATGGTCAGGGATGTGTTGGTGGCACTTTGCCTCCAGCCACGAGGAGGGAGCTTTGTTGTGACAGCTCCGAGGTGGGAGCACGTTTGATGGGCTGGGTGGGGAGACAGCCCAGGGCTGCTCATGCCAGCAATCTCCCCAAAATCTCGTGGCTCTCAGTGAGGAGAAACTGTGATTTCACCCCCTCCTGTAGGCCCTGTGTCCCCCGGGTTGCGTTGTCAGAGGTGCTGGAACATCTGCGTGTCCCACGGCCTTCCCGGGGTTGGTGTCTGTGCAATTGCTGCTGCTGCTCTTCCCCTCTGGGAGCCTGTCAGGCTCCTCATGCTGCCTGTCATGCCTCCAGTGCTCCCCAGGCAGCCAAGGACAGCCTGCACGGCTCTGCTTCGCCAGGGCTGCACGATGTGTCCTGTGGAGCCCCGTGCTCGGCTGCCCCTCAGTGCTGGGTGGGAGCCTGAGCCCATGGACAGGGAGGCAGAGAGCTCCAGGGCTGCTGGGGGGATTTACCTGGGGCAGATCCATCCTTCCTGCACCCCAGGCTGCTCTGGGGGGATTTACCTGGGGCAGATCCATCCTTCCTGCACCCCAGGCTGCTCTGGGGGGATTTACCTGGGGCAGATCCATCCTTCCTGCACCCCAGGCTGCTCTGGGGGGATTTATCAGGGAATTTGGGGCAGATCCATCCTTCCTGCACCCCAGGCTGCTCTGGGGGGATTTACCTGGGGCAGATCCATCCTTCCTGCACCCCAGGCTGCTCTGGGGGGATTTACCTGGGGCAGATCCATCCTTCCTGCACCCCAGGCTGCTCTGGGGGGATTTATCAGGGAATTTGGGGCAGATCCATCCTTCCTGCACCCCAGGCTGCTCTGGGGGGATTTACCTGGGGCAGATCCATCCTTCCTGCACCCCAGGCTGCTCTGGGGGGATTTACCTGGGGCAGATCCATCCTTCCTGCACCCCAGGCTGCTCTGGGGGGATTTATCAGGGAATTTGGGGCAGATCCATCCTTCCTGCACCCCAGGCTGCTCTGGGGGGATTTACCTGGGGCAGATCCATCCTTCCTGCACCCCAGGCTGCTCTGGGGGGATTTACCTGGGGCAGATCCATCCTTCCTGCACCCCAGGCTGCTCTGGGGGGATTTATCAGGGAATTTGGGGCAGATCCATCCTTCCTGCACCCCAGGCTGCTCTGGGGGGATTTACCTGGGGCAGATCCATCCTTCCTGCACCCCAGGCTGCTCTTGGGGAGGATTTATCAGGGAACCTGGGGCAGATCCATCCTTCCTGCACCCCAGGCTGCTCTGGGAGGGATTTATCAGGGAATTTGGGGCAGATCCATCCTTCCTGCACCCCAGGCTGTTCCCTCCTCTCTTTCCACCCCAGCTCTGCTGGCAGATGCTGGAGGAGCAGGGATGCTGCAGCCGTGGCAAATGTCACCACACCTCACACACCTCGATGCCTCTCGCCCCAATTTTCAGCCTCACTGACAAATTCTTTTCAGTTTCATGACCAGGCACCATCCTGTGCTCCCCTGGCAGGGAGATTCAGCTCCTTTCTGCTGAAATGTCACCTCCTGAGCGTGACAGCTTTTCCTTTTCTCCTGGGCAGGTCTGGGGCATCCTCACGGGACAGCCCTGCCCTGTGTTTGGCACTGACCAGGGACAGTTTGGGGCAGTGGTGGCTTCCCCAGTGCTCCCAGCAGACCCCACCACCTCTCCTGCCAGTGCCAAACCAACGGGGACAACAAGTGAGGAAGCTTCTCATGGGAAATCCAGGAATCCTCAAAAAACAAGGCTGCAAAAAACCCCAAACCCGCCCATTTCTGCCTTTCCTGAGGAGGTTCAGCTCTGTCCAGGTCCTGCCTGAACTGATGATGTCCAACCTGAGACCCCCTCCTGCCCCAGCCCCCACAGCCTCTCCAGGCAATTCATTACAGCCCTCACCTCATTAGTGATGGTTAATGGCTCACCCTCCTTGACTTCAAACCCATTAATTCTGTTCGTGGAGAACAGATCATTCCCTTCCACTTTGCAGCAGCTTTTAAGACCACTCTGTCTCCTCTCCTGAACACCTCCAGCCCTTCCCAGCAGGCACTTCCTGCCCAAAGCATCCTTGTCTCCCCCAAAACGAGGAGCCAGTGTCTCACAAATGGTTGCCCTGGGCCAAAACCATAACCCAAGGAGGCATCACCAATGCCTTGCCTGCTCCTGCAGCTTTCCCACCAAATTCCCAGCAAAAATGGATTTTTATTGCTGGGCTGCAAAACTCCAGCTCGCCGCTCACATCCTCCAGGGAAAAATCCTGCTGCTCCCACCACGGCGTGCAGGGAACACCCCGCACCAAGGTCCAGCAGGATGGGAGAAAGGAGGAGAGCGGATTCAAGGCACAAACCGACGATAATTCACATTTCCCAAATTTCCCTCCCATCCTGCCCAGCCCCACGAGAGCCCCAGGCCTTCCCGACCAGAATCCCACAATTCCCCCTCACTCACCGTACTGGATTTGAGCGCATCCCCACTGTCCTCTTCAGATTCTAGTGCAACAGGTAAAGATTTCTGTGGCGGGGAGAAGGTTAAGTCCCACCTCAGTAGCCGAGGTTCAGCTTTGTCCCCGAATCTCAGGTTTTCCAGTTTCTGCACCGTGGGCTCGGCAGAGGAAGCTGGCCTGAAATTCTCTTTGTTCTGGGACTTAGACCTCAGTCTCTGAACCCCGAAGCCCCGCTCTTCCCCGCGGTGCTCGTCAGCCCCGCTCCTGCAGCCTCCCCCTTTGCTGTAGTGTCTTTTTTGGGTGTGAATCTCTTGCATATAAGAATCCATCCTCATGAGGGGCTTCATCTCCATCTCGTAATTGCTCATCTTCTCCTCGTCCAGCTCAAGCAGCTTGGAGCTCCCTGAGCTGTGGTTGTGGGACCTGTGGTGGGAAGTCCATGAAACCGTGGCTGGGGAATCTGTCCACCTCTCTCTCGGCTTGTGGTTGGAGGCCGAATGTTTGTGCCCCCCGCTCCGACCTCGGTAATCTTCGGGGCCAGCGGTGGAGCCCAGCTGCCCGCTGCGCATCGTCCCGCTCCTCCCGGCGCGGCTCCCGCCCACCTTCTCTTCGCTCCAGCTGTTGGGACGCAGGTAATCCCCGCCGCGCCCCTCCAGCAACATCTGGATCTCGCCGCCCCTCTCTTCGTCCACCGAGACCTGCCGGGAGAAGTGGGCGCTCTTGTTCCTGCAGGAGGGGCCGAGGGGCGGCGTGGAGCAGGGGCTGGCGGGGAAGCTCTGCAGCGGGCTGTCGTCGGGGGTCAGGTCGGACGGGGTGGTCCCTTTGCGGTACAGCTCGGGGCTCTCTTGCTGCAGGGGGGTCCCGGTGGAGAGGACCTCGATGTCGTCGCTCGAGTTCTGCCGCTTCGGCCGCTGGCATTCGAGCCCTTCGGGGGCGGAGAGGAAGGGAAGGGAGAGAGGAAGGCAAGAGGATTATTTCTGGTTTGTGGATGTGCCGCCCCGCGGGTTTCTGGCGGGGCAGGGGGCAGAGGGTTGGGTGGTGGGGTTGGGACAGCGGTGTCACAGCTGCTGGCAGCACTGCTGTGACACCAAACCTGCCCTGAGCCCTGGCCGGCAGAGCCACAGCCAGCACGGGAATGGTTTTCCACCCCAGAGATGAGGAGAAGCCACCAATGATGCAGAGCTGCTGGGAGGAGGTTCTGAGGGGTTTTTGGGATCAATCTGACCACATTTCCTATCACTTCCCAGTCTGGAAGCACGGGAAGGGAAATTCGTGACCTGGCTGGCGGCACACTGTGCAGTCCCTTGTGCCTTTAAAGGAATTTCCAGCTGCCCTGCCCTGGACACTGTTACAGCACACCCTGTGCTCTGTGTTTGTGTGTGCTGGTGTCACTGGGATCCCCCTGGGTGACACTGGGGCCACCCTGGGTGTCCTGGGTGTCACTGGGATCCCCCTGGGTGACACTGGGGCCACCCTGGGTGTCCTGGGTGTCACTGGGATCACTCTGGGTATGATGGGTGACACTGGGATCACCCTGGGTGTCACTGGGGTCACCCTCACCCCCCTCCTGGATGGGAACCACCTCAGTTTTCACCTGCCAGGTGCAGGAGGGGAACAGCCACATCTGGGCAGGTGTGCCAGAAAACCCCCACCAACCTCACATCCCAGAGCTTTCCTGCCTTGCACAGCCCAGCAGGACGAGGAGATTTCCCTGCTCAGCCCCCAGGATGGGGTGCAAGGACACGGCTGGTCGTGGAGCCCTTCAGGGCCACCTGAGGCCAGCACCCTCCTCATCCTCCTCATCCCTCTGGAGGCTCCTCATTCCTTCAACTCAGAGACTTCCCAGACTGGGGATTCAGGAGGGGCTGAGTGTCTTCTGCTGCTGGAGGAGCGCGCAGCAAGGACCTCCAACGTGTTCACCACTGATGAAACACCAAACGATTTCAAGCGAGCTAATAGTGGTTAATTCTCCTTTTCCCCTCTGCAGTCATTCCCAGCTAAAGCCACGCTAAATTAGGTGAATAATTTGATAAATATATTAAGTGCCTAATGCCCCTGAAATGCATCTAATTGCGATTGCTATGGCAAGACCAGAAACGAGTCTTGAAAAGGCAGAGCTCGATTTTCACGGCATCATTTAAAAATAAACGCTCGGGAGCGCCCGCTCGGGTCTCTCCTCTTCTGCTGAGTGATTTTCTCTCTTGAATCTTTTTGGGGAGCTGCTGGGATGTGCCCTCACCCCTGCCAGGGTTGGGATGCACACAGGGAATGCTGGAGTCCCCACCGGAGCCTTGGCAGGGAGGGAAGGAGTAAAAAGCTGCCTGGAAATCCACCCAAGCAATTTATGGGAAATGGCCTCCTAATGACTCGAGTTTTTGGGACAATGCTCACATAGTCCAGCCTTCATTTTTTCCCTGTTTGTATGTGGGAGACTGAATCTCCAGGGTTTTATCCAGTGACCCTGAGCAATCCTGGTATTGGTGGGAAATTGCTGAGAAGGAAAAAGGTGGAGCTCACCCCCCTGTTTTCCTGCAGAATATGTGTCTCTGGGACAAAAGACAAAATTTTGGGGGGCTGTTTTCCAGTCGCTCCTGTCCCAGCCACCTTCCAAGATCCCAAATGAGAGGCTGAGGCACAGAGGGAATAAATGATTCCATGTGAGACAGCTGGAAAGCCGCCTGTGGGAACAGGCTCACCCAAGCTTTGGGGTGTCCCTGGTTTTTGGGCTTTATTTCCCCCAGCTCAGGGATTCTGCTGGAGTTTCCAAGGATTTGCAAGTTTCCCACCAGCTCCAAGACCTCCAGAGCTGATCTCCAGCCCCACAACCAGCCCCAGCCTGGCTACACCCACTGCTGCTGTTCCCAGAGCCCCAGAGAGGGGAAAATCCCAGCGCTGCTCCCCCACAGCCACACCGGGGGAGACATTATCGAACCCCCACATCCCAAATCTTCCCCAGCCACCAATCTGCACCTTTCCATGGGTTTATTCCCACAGGGGCTCTGGGAGGAGCAGGCCTGGAGGAGCTGAGGGGAGGCTGAGGCCCAGCTGCCCCGCAGCCCCGCGGGGATGGAGGCGTCTCCTTGCGCAGGAGCTGGGCGGAGGCGCCGGGGCCGGCTCTCGGCACCCGGGGATGTGCAACAATTATCCCCGGCAGCTAAAATTAGCCCCGGAGCACGTGATGTTCCTGGAAGAACGGCTGCGAGAGCGCGAAGGAGGATGCACAGCACCAAATCTGGATTTCCAGCGGGATGGAGGCAGCCCAGCCCAGCCTCCCGGCCTTCAAAGCCGAGCCCTGTGCCGCCCCGAGGAGCCACTTTTGGGATTTTGGGAGCGGAGCCAAGCGCCGGCCTGTGGCTCTGCTGTGCTGCTGTCACCGGGGAGGACTCAGTTCTCCAGCAGCACCCAAGCCACGGGCTGATCCTGCCGTGGCCAGGAACTGGGATCAACAACCACCTGGAGACCCCCGTGGCTGCTGGGGGTGGGAGCCGTGGGCGAGAGGGCGATGCAGGACACGAAACAGGGATGGTTTTGTTTTCCCCAGGTAAAATCCTTTCCCTTCCAGGAGCTGCAGCTGCCCAGGGATGCCCAGGGCTGATGCTGAGGTGGGCACGGACCCCCCTGGGGTGTCCCACAGCACCCACAAAGCCCACCCAGCACCCCTGGCACTCGCCGTGCCGGGTGGGTGGTACCCACACCCACCACCCTGCCAGGAACACATCCAGCACCCAGGATCCCGTGGAAAGGGAGCACAGCCAGCACCCAGAGGGTGGGTGGCACTCAGCACCCACCGCAGCACGCCGGGGGTGGCACTGGGGACCTGCAGCACCCTGCAAGGGAGCACAGCCAGCACCCAGCATTCTGCACGAGGAGGGTGCACCCACAATTCTGAATACGGGGGGCACATCCTGAACCCAGGATCCCGTGCAAGGAGGAGCATTTAGAGCACCCACAATCCTGTGGAAGGGAGACAAATCCAGCACCCACAATCCTGTGAAAAGGAGCTCAGCCAGCACCCACAATTCTGAATATGGGGGGCACATCCTGCACCCAGAACCCGTGCAAAAAAGAGCATTTAGAGCACCCATAATCCTGTGGAAGGGAGACAAACCTAGCACCCATGATTCTGAATAACAGGGGTGCATCCAGCACCCACAATCCTGTACAAGGGTGACAAATCCAGCACCCACAATCCTGAATGAGGAGGGCACATCCAGCACCCACAATCCTGTATAAGGGGGGCCCATCCAGCACCCAGGATCCTGTGAAAGGGTGACAAATCCAGCACCCAGGATCCTGTGCAAAGCGGGCACAGCCCCTGCAATGCCGGGGGTGTGGGGGCAGCTCTCCTGTCCCGTCCAGCCCCACCCCGGGGCTGTTCCCGGGGCTGTTCCCGGGGCTGTTCCCGGGGTTGTTCCCGGGGTTGTTCCCGGGGCTGTTCCCGGGGTTGTTCCCGGGGCTGTTCCCGGGGTTGTTCCCGGGGCTGTTCCCGGGGCTGTTCCCGGGGTTGTTCCCGGGGTTGTTCCCGGGGCTGTTCCCGGGGCTGTTCCCGGGGCTGTTCCCGGGGTTGTTCCCGGCCGGACCCGTGGGGTCTGGGTGTGACACGGCCTCTCACACCCGTTCTCTGCCCGGGAGGCTCGGCAGGCGGTGCCAGGTTTCCGGCCACATCTGGGATGTTGTTTTTGTTTTTTTAATGTGCTCTAAGTGGAGCCGCCTTCCCTCCCTTCCCCTCTCGCGGCTCACACGGAGCTCCAAGCACACAAACCCCAGCACGAGGGAAGCGCCACGGCCCGGGCCGGGAGGTTGTAAAAAATGTATCACCTAAAAATATCTTTATCCAAGAGGTGATTGAAACCAGCAAAATCTCCTGGCAGGAGGAAACGGAGATGAGGAACATCTCAGGGCTGGAGAAGCCCCTGGGAGAACACAGTCCTGCGAGAGAGCTCCGATCTCCGCGTACAAACCGGGCAGGAGGAGGGATGGGGTGGGATGGGGATGGGATGGGATGGG
>VZDJ01000049.1:2015644-2035848 GCA_008694505.1 Cyanoderma ruficeps
CCCTGCCCCACCTGGGCATCAGCTCAGCCCCATCCCTGCAGCCAGTTCAGCTCTGCCCCGTCCTGGCTTTGTTTGTCCCTGCTCTCCTGACCCGAGGAAGGGACACAGAACCCTTTTGGGGCCCTTAACCCCCACCCCTCCTCCTCCTCCTCCCTCTCCATGGGCAGCAGGAGCCCCCGGGCAGCACAAGGCGGGATTGGAGTCAGCAGCCAGCCCGGCCAGGAACCCAACAAGCAGCAGCAACCCGAAATCAAAGGCAGCCCAGACAATGGCAGAGCGGCAGGCTCAGGCCTGGCAGAGCATTAAGCAGCAGCAGCATTACCGGGGAGTGCTGGTGGGGACATTACCGGGGCCGGGGAGTGCCGGTGGGGACATTACCGGGGCCGGGGAGTGCCGGTGGGGACATTACCGCCTCACGACATCAGCAGCTTTGCTTTTCTCTGGGTTTTTTTTTTCCATTTTTCTCAAGAAAATACCTGTTTGGCTCTGAGAACCTCCCGCACTTTGCTGCTCAGCTCTCGGGGGCTTTTCCTGCCTGCCCGACGTCAGCCGGGGCCGGCGCTTCACCCTCGCTGCAGCATCCAGAGGGAGCATCCAAACACTCCCCTTCTCCCCTCCTCACTGCCGGCCCGTCTTTATTTGCTTCATTCTCCTATTTTCCTCCAGTTCCCCTTCCTGAAGTGGAACGACACCGTGCTAATTTGCTGCCCAGCTCCCCCTGAGACTGTGGAGCTTTAATTATATTTTTTCTCCTGGTTGGTGCAAGGCTCGGCTATAATTATGCTGGGAAGAGCATTACTTAGGAGTGACCTGGGAGCAGCATTCCCTCTGGGAGCCTGGCTGCTCCCAGGAATTCTTATTTAAGGTGCTGGACAGCACAGCCCCATGCAGTTTGTGCTGGAGAGGAGTGAAATATTTGCCACGTGCCACCCATCCCTGGGATTCATCCCTGGCACCAGTGATGGTTCCTCCTCCCATCACCAGCCCAGCCAGTAATTATAAATCCTTGAACTGTGGAAGCAGGAGGAAACCCTGGAGAGATGCAGGGTCCGTCTGCTTCGCTTCAGAACCTCCATCATCCATCCTGGAGGGCTGGAGTCAGCCCTGATCTGCTCCGACATCCCCTGTGCATCCAATCCTCCCCAGCACGTGGCTGTGCCAAAAACCAGGGGCTGGGATGAGCTCCCTGGCCCGCCTTTGCTGCCTGGAGATTTTATTCTAGTGGATGATGAGACGCTAATTTGCCCGAGGTATCAATTAGCACTAACGAGGTGGGACTTGGGGTGTCCGGTGCATCGTTCCTCCTTCCAGGGGGGCAGCAGAAGGAGTGCTGAATCTTGGCTGATCTGAGAGGGAATGGAGATCTCCCAGAGCACTCCCAGAACACCCTGAACATTCCTTTTGAACAGGCTGCCAAACAGCTCCCTCCTTGTCTCCCTCTGAAAACTGGTCGTGGAATCACGGAAAGATTTGGGCTGGAAGGGACCTGAAAGTTCATCCAGTTCCATCAGCAGGGACACCTTCCCTATCCCAGGATGCTCCAAACTTTCTCCTGGCCTTGAACACTTCCAGCTGCTACCAACAGGAGTTCCTCAGCCCTCATTCACATCCCTTCTGCCCTCTCCACTTCACCTGAACAATTCCAGGGAGCCAGAGGGAGTTATGCCCTCTCCCACTTCAATTACAGCAAAGAGACTTTAGGAGACTCTCCTCTCGACCCTAAAAGAAATCCCTTAAACGTGCAGATACCACTGTGCTCTACTCAGACTCCAACAACTTTGGGAAAAGCATTTTCCTTGTCTCCAGCACAGTGTGTTTTTAGCCTACTTTCCTCAGGAAACGGGGCTCACTCCTGTGATTGTGCTGTTTATATATCTATATGCCATCACTCCCACACTAATAACTTTTGAACGTGTTGGCCAATTCCAACCAAATCTGACAGAGCGGCAGAGTTTTCAAAAATGCTGAATTCTTACAAATTTAATGAAAGCCGTGGGTGGGCACATATTTTATTTTATTTTTTTTTTCTTTTTTTTCCCCACCAAGGGAGAGGCTGCAGAGTGAACTCTGTATGATCAGGCAGAAAAGAATATACACACATATGCAGAGCCACGCCATGCTGGAAAATCAGAGTTTATGTTGGCATTAGAGGGGGGAAATTCCACCCCTGAGCCCCAAAACTTCGGGAATGAGCACCAGGATTCTCCCCCAGTTGTGTTTCGTGGCATTTGGATGAGGCAGTTTGATGTGGGCGCTGCAGGGGGAGGGCTCCTTCATTAGGAAGCTTTAAAATTAATCGGACTAAGATTAATAAGAGAGCTTTTCTAGCTGGATCTCAGTATGTAAAACCTCGCTGTGCTCTGGTTCTGCAGGCTCAGGGACTCTGCCAAAACCCTCGCGAGGGGGGAGAGCCCGAGCTGAGGGATTGGAGGTTTCAGACAAAGCGGTTTAAGGTAAAAGAGCAGAGATTTACATGGGATATTGGGAAGGAATCCTTCCCTGGACCCACCTAATCCCATCCAGCTCCAGCTCCCCACCCTCCCTGCTGCTCTCCAGGACCTCCCAGTCAGGGCAGGGCAGGGAGGTGTTCACATCTGGCACTCCTGACTTGATTTTTTCCCCTTCTCTCCCAGAATTAGAGGTGGAACATTACATGTCAAGAGCTTATTAAGCACCTCTCCCAACCCTCACAGTGTCCCAGGATCATCACCACTTGGGATAGAGGAGGCTCAGGTCCTCAGACCCAGCATCCCATGGCAGACTGGAGCTCTACATTCCCAGGATCCATCCCACAGCACACCAAGAGCTCCACATTTCCAGGATTCCAGCCTTTCGAGGCATTCCCATCCATCCCCAGATCACAGGGAAAGATCTGGCCTTCCCACTCCTCTGCAGCCTGCTTCCTACCTGCCATTCTAGTGGGATTTTAATTTTTTTTTTTTCCCAGCCATCAGCTCGAAAACATCATCAAGCCCAAATGTGCTCCCAAAGCAGGCCCGGGAGGCTCATTCATATTGCAGATAAGCCCTTGGCAGACGTGCTGATAAAGATTTCAAGTGTGACTCTGCATACAAATATTCCAGAGCCAACAATTAATCCGGCACAGGAGGCTCAGGAGGTACCTGGGTTTTTCCCCTGACCCCAGCCCTTTTTCCCAGCCTGCCTGCTAAATATAGCACCCGCTCAGAAAACAGAAAGGAATGACATGCTCTAATAAACCACCCCAAAATGTGATACAAAGAGGCCTGAATTCTCCAGAGGAGCTTTTCCTCCTCGCCTCACCGCAGGTCCTGGAGCTTCCTGCAAGGCACAGAGCTCCAGGTGCCTTTTGGAGCCTGCTACAGGGCGCTTGAGCTGGCCCTGCTTTGAGCTGGGACCTTGTTTCAATTTAAATTAAACACAGAACTTAAATGGCTCGTTTTCCCCTTCCCTCCTGCTGGTTTTCAGCCGGGTCAGATCCCAGTTCTGGATCTCTGGGCTGTTCCACGAGGGCTGCACAGGGAGAAGGGGAATTACTGGGCACCCAGATCTGTTTTCCAGCAGAGCCTCAGCCAGGGCAAACCCTGGGAACCCATTCCCTTTTGGGAATGGACATAGATGGGAATTTATACTGCACAGGCCAGCCCTGGGATGGTTCCTCTCGGCTGTGAGTCAGGCAGGAGATACAGGCAAACAGCATCACAGGAGCTCTTCTGCTCCTCCAAGAGGAGAGGGAAAAATGGCATAAATAACCCAGTACCCCTAAGTGACAGCTCTCAGCCTCCAACAGCACCAAGGTGCCACCACCCCCTGCCAGGGTGCCCTGCTCTGGTGACCCTGTGTCACCATGGGACACCCTGTGTGGCTTCCCTGCCTCCCCTGGGGGGGTTGTGCATCCCCAGCCCACCGGGAATTACCAGAGGGACAACAGGGCTTGGATCCACCTTGTTCTGAACAGCACCCCAAGGCTGGGGCAAGCCCCAGGCTGCTCTGAGCTCCACGTAGCACCAACCTGCAGATGCCCACCACGAGCTCCTTTCCTCCAGCAGCACCCCTACCACAACAAGGACCCTTCTCCCATCTACCCCAGTTCCCCAGGGTGGGATCCCAGCTGGGACACACCGGGATGGGCAGGAACCCTCCCCTTACCTGGACGCCGCGATCTCGGCTTTCTGCTTGGCGATGGTGGCCGCCCTCTCGGCCGCCTCCACGGCCCGATCCACCTTCTCCCGGATCTTGCTGGCGCGCAGCGGGATGAGGTTCTTCCTCTTGCCGCTGACCAGGATGTTCTGCTTGTACTTGCCCTCCTCCTTGGTGCCGTCGGGGAAGGTCATGCAGCCGTAGCCGTGGCGCTTGTTGTTGGCCCACTCGCCCTCGTACTTGAGCCCGTCCGAGCGCTGGCTCACGCCCGAGCCCGAGCGCTTGTCGTTCTTCCACTCGCCCACGTAGATCTCGGTGGTGGTGGCGTCGATGTCGTCCTCGATGACCGAGAGCTCGGCCTCGCCCTCGCCCAGGCTGATGGTGGAGTTGATGTCGCTGGCCGTGGAGCTGACCGTGCTCATGCCGGCCTCGCTCCGGAACGAGCTCTGCTTGCTCCGCTGGCTGGCCAAGGAGCTCTTGGACTCGGACTTGCGGAGCTTGAGCCCGCTCAGCAGCGAGCGCCGGAAGATCCCTTTCTTCTTGCTCTTGAGGATCTCGGCGTCGCTGTGGGCCATGAGGACGAAGCCGCCGCGGGACACGGCCGGGCTGCCGGCCACGGCGGGCGAGGCGTCGGGGTGCAGCGCCGTGCCGTTGGTGTGCTCGCTGCGCAGGGAGTTGATGGACGTCCTCAGGGGTGACCTGATGACCGCAGCCATGCCGTAGGGAACGCTCTGCCGGACGCCATAACCCTGGCGCATGCCTCCGACCCACTGGCCCTGGTATGTCCCTGAGGAGAGGAGACAAAAAGCAAATGGAGGGTGGGTGATGCCATCAAACTCCTCGGGGAAAAGGTAACGCTCGCAGAATTAAGGATGTCTGTCGCTAGAGGGCACGAAATAAAAAAACACGCACGTGGTCAGTCGCCAAAGCAAAAAAAAAAAAAAGGGACGTTTATTTCTCGACCTCGATTTATGTAAATTCTAAACAATGACCAGGGATTAGAGAATGAGGTTGCCACCTCTCCGACCTCACTAGTCAAACTAAAAATCCATCGATTGTCTCTCCTCCAGAGGAGAATAATAACCAAATAAATAATAACCAAATAATAACCAATAATAACCAAAAAAACCCCCCAGTTTCTAAAACATCACTTTTGTTTACGTAACAATCTGTAAGAAACTCTACTGCAAAAATGCAAACATCAAAAAGACTGAAAAAAATCAAAGTAACAGATATCTAATTAGAAGAATTATGGATGTCTAATTCTTTGGGTTCAAAAGATGCCTCGGGAAGGTGAGGAACCCACCAGTCCCATCAAAGATCCCATCTGGATGACCCTGCGAGTGTGCCTTGAATGGCTCTGTCAATTCCTTCTGGAACTGGCCAGGCACCCACTGGCACTCCACCTAGACAGGTGGAAAATGGCTTTTCTGGGGTTGCACTGGATGAACAAATGGTGTCTAAACTTGATGCATTAGCTGAAGCCACCCAGACATTTGTTTTAGGTTGTGTAATTGGCAAATTTCAACTACTAAAAGCAAGCAAGTTACTAAAAGCCAGCAAGCAAAAAAGCATAAGCACAACATTCGACTGAACCCCGTATTTCCCTTAAACTGTCCTCTAACAAAATAATTCTACAACACTGCTGATCCCTAAACATTGGTCTTTGGTTGATTGATTCCACAGCCTTTCACAGTGTGGAATCCCAGTCCCATCTCCAGAGCGAGGACTGCAACATCAGGTTGTAGAGGGACAATTGGTTGGACTGCAGGCTTGCACTCCAGCTGCAGCACGGGACTGTTAGAAACCAGCCAAGGCACCAAGGAACTGCCCCTTGGATCAATCCCTGATGTGAAAGGGAAGGGAGCAGGGGCGTGGAATGGGGAATGCTAATCCAGGAGCACACCCTGATCCCATCCACACTGCTGGCAGAGATGGCATCTCACAGTGGACGGATAACGTATAACAATACATTTATTGATACACACAGTGCCTCATTCCGGTGTGCTGGGGAAGGAAGCAGCTCCATGGAAATAAAGTCCTTAGGGGGAGAGATCCATTTGGATATTCCCCTTGGAATTGTGCCCCCGTTGGAGCTCCTACATTTGCGTGGGCACTTCCTGGAGCTTCTTAACCAGTTGTTGGTGGCACGAAGCACACACAGGGCTGGGAATGGGGGGACAAGGAACCCACCTGGACCTCAGCACCCTCCCTGTGCACTGAAATGTGGGGTGGGTGGTAATCTGCTCGGGGTTCCTAATCCCATCCCCTCCTGGAGCTCGGAGCTTGGCACAATTCCAGGCCTTATCCCAGCTGGTTGAACTGCAGGGCTTGTTTTTATTCTTAGGTCGGCTTAATCTTCTCCGGACCAGCTCGAGATGCAGTGATCCACTGCTCTCCTAAACCCTCCTGGGGCAGATTGAGGAGCCTGAGGACAGCTCCTCACTGGGCCCTGGAGCTGCTGGAATGCTGGGAGAGATCCCAGCCCCGGGATGTGAAGAGCTGGGATGGGCACAAGGCAGCACCTGGCAGCAGTGGGACCTCCCTTTGTGCCAGCCCCGCTCCCACACTCCCAGGGAGTCTTAAAATAGACCTGCTGAAATAGTGAACCCTGCGTGAATCGGGCCAGTCCTACCCCAGGACTCCCTGAGGAATTTCCCTGCCCGGTTCTGGGGCTCAGCAGTGGCTCTGGAGAAGGGATCTGGGCTGGAGCAGCTCATGCTGAGCACAGGAACTGCTTCCTGGGAGTGTGAAACCAGCACCTGGCCACATTTTGGGGTGTATTTTGGGGTGCTTCAGCTGTCTTTTAGCTGCCAGTGCTTTGCACAAATCCCCCAGGATTTGGGCATCCTTCCCTGTGCTCCAATGGCATTACATTATTGGGGTGGCAGCTTTGTGCACCCCAAAAACACCAGCAGTCCCAAGATGAGGACCCCACAGAGCCTGCCCTGGAGAAGGGACGTGGAGAGGCAGAGGCAAGCAGGATTTACTGAGGGTTTATAGGATTAGCACCGGGATTAGGGCAGGCAGTGGCAGGGCAGGGCGAGGAGGTAGTGACAGGGAGAAGGATGGGGGACAACCTGCGAGGTGCAGCTCAGGGGACACAGCAGACATGTCCTCTGGGGGGGTTTGAGCAGCCAGCCTGTCTTATCCCCTGTGGTGCCCCCAAAAACAGGGAACAGCCAGTGCTGTGCACCCAGGGCTCTCCCCATGCCTGGGATGGTGGCTGTGGCAGGGGAGGGCCTGCCAAGGTGTCCCTGCATTCCCCGGGGACCTGGCAGCACCTCTCTTCCCTTTCTGGCTCCATCCCAGAGTGTCTCAGCAGGACGATGAAGCAGCTGGGGGAGAGATTCCCCCCAGCACCCCGAGTTTCTCCTCCAAGGAGCCCTCAGGGGTGGCTTGGGGTGTCGTCTCACCGTGCTCCTGCTTCCCTAGAAATGGATTCAGGGAAAGACGCCAGTGTGGGCCAGAGCAGAGGGAGAACAAGCCCTGCATGAGATCCACCAGATCCCACCCTGTCCAAGTCCTCATCTCCCTTTCCCTTGGCCGAATCCCTCGACTCGAGCCCCTGACCCCACACAGGTCCCTCGGCCTCTTCACCTCCTGGCAAACCTGCGGCTGAACCATCCCCCTGGGTTAAGGCGGAGCAGCGTGAGGGATCACAGGGCCGTGCCGACAACCTGAGGGACCGGCAGGGAGCGGAACAAAGCGCCGCGGGCTGGGGGGTGACAGCCCGGCCCGCCTGGAGCAAATTGGTCACAGCAGGTCACAGCTACGGCCTGAGGGTGTCCCCAGCCCGGCTGAGGTGCCCGGGATGCTGCCATCCCTGCCTGGCCTTCCAACCTGCTCCCGGAATGGCACCGCTGCCAGGAGCAGCCTCGCCATCTCCTCACCACCTCCTCGCCATCTCCTCGGCCAGGGAGGATTTTCCAGCCACTCCGTGTCCTGCTTGTCCCCTCCCAGCACCGTGGAGCGACTCCCAACCCCCCAGCTCTGCTTTCATGGGTGTCTTTGCTTCCCTGCAGGAGGCAGCGGCAGGGATTATCCCGAGGGATTGCCTGCTCGTGTCCCCACACGGCCACCAAGACGTCGTGGCCACCAGCAGATCAAAGAGCTTCCTGCCAGGGAGCTCAGTCCTTCCTCAGCCAGCAGCGCTCCTTCCTTCCCCTGACTTCATTATGCTTTAAACCCCTCGATATCCCGGGATTTGGCCATGGATAGCGGGAGGCTCCGGAGCCATCTGATCTGCATTGCTAAGCGGCCGCCACCTCCTCCCCGAGCCCGGCTCAGCTTAACCTCTGCCCCGACATTTGCAGATATGTGCACAAAGCTTGATCTCACAAGGAGCCCGGAGACTCCTTCTCCCTGCAGAGGAAACAGGATTTCAGAGGATTTCACGATATTCCCCTTCACGTGCCAGCACGGAGCGGCTGCAGCTGCAGCGGGATGGGGCTGGGAGAGGGTGGAATGGGCGCTTCTGATGGGACAGAGTGATCTGCTGAGGTGCTGAATGGAGAACTCTGATTTGGATTTTGGTTCTGAGCACCTCACAGGGTCGGGATGCAGGAGGGGAATGTGTTTCCCTTGGGATGGGAAGCAGGGAGCAATCCAAGGCAATCCTGGCCATGAACCCATGGTATTGCCCAAGCCAGAGAAGAACCAAAGCCATTGTGATGGAAGAGAATCCCTGGGGAGGAAAATGTTCCAACCTCTTCCCTCAGCCATGCAGGACACTCCTATGGATGCCTCCAAGATGCCACAGATCCCCCTCCCACTTCTGGGTGGCCCTTTTGCACAGGGAAAAAAAGGACAAGGAGAGAGAAGAAAGTCTTGGATGTGAAAATTCAAGATAAAGGTGATGCCACCAAGGGTGAGGAAGTGGCCATGCCGAGCAGAGATAAGGAGAGGGCACAGCCTGAGGTTAGGAGAAAACAACTGGAGCCATCTCAAAAGATGGATTGGAGAGAATATCCCTATTTCAGAAATAAATGTTGAAGTGCAAGAAAGGAAATGGGCTCATGGGAAAGACAAGGATCGATGGTAACACAGAGAGAAGAAAAGGAGCAGTGCTGTTGGACACATTCACTGGTGTTCCTAATCCTGAATTTGGGGGTTTTTTTTGGCTCACTCTCCTTGGAGCAGGGCTGGCTTGTTTCCAGAGCTCCTGCAGGAATTGCCATTGCCTTGAGGAGCGTGCAGAGCCCCATCCTTGGCTGGAGGCAGCAGGGCTGAGAGCGGAGAGAGGGGAAGTCCCTGCTCTGGGGAGCATCATTCCTGATTCTCCAGCAGTGACAGGGAGCAGTGCTTCCTCAGCATTTGGCTAAAATCCATCCTGGGAAAAGAGCTGAGAGTCTGCAGGGCAGCTCCTGGTGGCCCCATAAGGCCAAAATCCCCCAAATCAGGGCTGGCCCGGGTTTGAACCTTGCAGCAAAGCGGGGGATGAGCAGGACCCTGCACCTCCACGTTCCCTGCTGGAAACGGGGATGAGGCAGCAGCATTCCAGCAGTTCAGCTGGCTTTGGGAACCATAATGAAGCTCCTGTTTGCAAAGCTCTCCATGAGGATGGAAGGCATTGCAGGAAGAGCGACGTCTTTCCCTGCATTTCAGCTCCTTTGCCAAAGAGATTTTGGGGATCTTGCTGGGGAGGGGAGGAAGGATCTCCAGCTCATCCCTCTGGGATCCAGGCACTGTGGGGATCAGGACTTCTCCCTCTGGCTGACAAGGTCTTCTCCATGGCTGAGAAAGGGGCAACCAAGTCATGGCTTGCTGTTCCAAACTAAGGAATTTCCTGGAGCTGGAGTCCTTTCCTGCTTATGGAGAGATGGTGAAACCCCACAGTGGGGCCCAGGGAAATCTGGCTTTATAGCAAATAAACATCCCAAGGAGCTCCCTCAGGAACAGCTGGAGTTTGAACAACACAGGAGGGAGCCCAAAGGAGGAGGTTGGTCAGGTATGTGGGGCTTCCTCTGGCTCAAGGTGGGATCATGCACTTGGATATAAACCTTGTCCATGACGTCGGAAAGAGATAAAAATAAGGATTTTTTGGGGTTGGAATGACTGTGTTTTCATTGCCCCCGTCTGCCCATACCCAAGATTTGGCATTTTGTAGTCGCTGAGCCCTCTGGCCCCACTCCAGGAACACCATTAAGGAGAAGCTTTATGGCTGCTCCCAGGCTGTTCCCAAACCCACACGGCCGGTTCCGTGTCCTGCAGGATGAATCCTTTGGCAAACACACGGATAAAGCCCACGGGAGCTTTGCACAGACCTGCCCTCTTCCAGCTTCTCCTATGGAGACATCCAGGCAGGAATTTGGGATGTTGTGGAGCACTTTGAGGGCACCAGACACGCGTGTGTCATTATCGCAACCTGACTTCAGAAAAAGACAAATGTTTGGAAAAAATTCCTTCTCCATCCCTTAGACTGAGCAAAAAACCCAAGCACACCCACCACGCCGGGTCAATATTCCTAAATTAGATAAAATAATCAGCAACACTGATGCAGCTTCCCAGGTTTGCCTGGAAAATGGGAGCAGCAGGCTCCAAGGGGCAGGAGCTCTGTCCCATCCTTGAGGCACAGCCAGCTCCTGGCCTAGTCACTGTGCTGGGCACCAGCAGCATTCCCAAGCTCCCAGCTCTCCTTCCCCACTCAGCAGGATCCCAGGAAGGAGAGAGAAGTGGTCCGAAGTCCCCGCTCCACTTTTCCAAGCCAAAGCAATTAGGTTTTACAAATTGCTGATTTATCCCGCAAAGGATCCGTCCTGGTGTGCTCAGCCCCCCTCTTTATCTCTGCCCTCTGCAGCATATTAATTAAAGATGTCCAATGGCAATAATTAGGCCGGGCTCTTGAATTCCGACAGGAGGAGGGAGTTTTACAGATATCCTCTTCCAGCTGCTCGATATCACAGATCCCAGGAGGATTCACACGCAAATCGTCTCAGGAATACCCATTCCCAAGGGAAAAAGTCCGGGAGAAAAGAGAGGGCTGGAGGGTGCTCATCCAGCCTCAGAGATTGGGACAGAGGGTGTGACAGTGGGGATGTCCTTGCTGGCCATCCTGGGGAATCACTGGGAAAAATGTGACCCCAAATGTTCTACCTGACTCTGTGGGGCCTCCTGAGCGCAGGATCACAGAATCCCAGAATGGTTTGGGGTTCACGTTGTTCCCACTCAAGGGACACCTTCCACTGTCCCAGGTTGTTCCAAATCCCGTCCAACCTGGCCTTGGACACTTCCAGGGATCCAGGAGCAGCCACAGCTTCTCTGGGCACCTGTGCCAGGGCCTGCCCGCCCTCACAGGGAACTGCCCAAAATCCCATCCATCCCTGCCCTGTGGCAGTGGGGAGCCATTCCCTGTGTCCTGTCTCTCCATTCCTTGTCCCCAGTCCCTCTCCAGCTCTCCTGGAGCTCCTTTAGCCCCTGGAAGGGGCTCTGAGGTTTCCCTGGAGCCTTCCCTTCTCCAGTGAACACCCCCAGCTCTCCCAGCCTGGCTCCAGAGCAGAGGGGCTCCAGCCCTGGGAACAGCTCCATGGCTCCTCTGGAATTGCTCCAGCAGCTCCACATCCTTCTCACATTGGGAAACCCCAGAGCTGGAAAAGCATTGCAGGTGGGGTTTCAGAGGGGGACAATCCCCTCCCTGAACCCCCTGGTCACTGCATGGACGTGGGGACACATTTTCTGCCAGGACAGCCCTCCTGCACCGTCCCTTCTGGCAGTAGGACACTGTCCAGCTGGGGGTGACTTCCATACCCTGCCCCGTGCCCAGCTGCTGCTCCCATCCCATAAACCCTCCCCTAAACCCCACACAGGCATGGCATGGATGGCCTGGAGATGCCACCTGCACTGCCCACCTCGGGATGTGGGAATCAGTGACGCTGCCTGTGTCCAGCACCGCACGGATACGGAATCCACAGCAAATGATCCCCCCTCCAGCCCTGCCAAGGCTTTCCATCACCAAGCCACGCTAAAAACACAGTCAGATGCTTCTGCTGTGGCTGCTAATTTGCCAAAAATATGCTCTGGTAACTGCTTACACAGGGGAAGGAATAAAGTATGGATTTTTGAGTATGCAAATCTAATCTGCAGGCACGAACACGTGATGGGTGTTAGTCATAGTGCTAATGCTGGGTGCATCCAGACATGGTGGGCACAGCCAGGGCTGGGCATCCAGAGAGGCACTGAGGGGAAGAGGATGAGGAGGATGAGAGCTGTCAGGGGCTGCTGTGCACAAAATTAAATCTGGTTTGTGGGGGGTCAGTAAATAATAAAGAATTGCAGCTCGTGTCAGCATGGTCAGCTTGTACTTCTAAAAACAGGGAGCCTCCATCTAAAGGAATCAGGCAGTGGAGGTTGCTGGGTTTGGATGAGGTTTGGAAGGAGATGGCTTTGGAAGGGGTAAGGATGGGAGCAGGGATGGGTTTGGAGCAGCCAGAACCTCTGCAGGAGGAGGCTGCAGGGAGGAGATGGATTTCTACAGCCTCACTCCTCAGCCTGGGAATCTGCCTCCTCCTCCTCCTCTCCTCCTCCTCCTCCTCCTCCTCTGGAGGCAAATAACAACAAAAGTATTTCTGTCTGAAATACCATGGAGCAGGGATTGCTGAGCCGTTCTCCTTGGGGAAAATCGCCAGGAAGTCACAGGTGGCAGGAATGTTCCTCTGTGGGGTATGAGCCCCATCCCAAACACGGGGACACATTCATGTCCTCATTGCCTGTCCCAAGGGTACTCTGCCAGCAGCAGGATGAAGGCTCCTCCCTCACTGGGAAACATTAAAATATATCTTATATGGGAATTATTGTTTTCCAAGGCATTTCAGCTGTTTGCTTCAAGGGGAAAACTCTGTTCTTCAGGAAAAACCAAGCCTGTCCTGAGCATCCCCTCCCTCTTCTCATTCTGCATCTCCTCCTTCCCCAAACCTGTTGGGAAGTGCCTTTTCCAGCCAGAATTCAAGGAAAGGCTTCAAAAAACCACAATAAAGACAATCAAATCTTGGCTTCACTGATTCTGATGGTGCCTCTCAGGCCAGTTGTGATTCCTCTCAAAGCTCCAAGTCCTGCCGTCGGGGGAAATACAACTTTGAAGAGGAAACAACCAAAGGAAGACGTTTCTTGTTGTCTCTCCTGGGAGTGGGAAGGGCTGGGTTTGTCAGACACAGGGAAAGTCCAGGAACCATCATCCCCTGGTGAAATGGGGCCACAGTTTTCCCAGGGCAGCTGAATCCGCAGGGATTCAGCCTCCGGCTGGGGTCAAAAGCAGGATGAGGTTTTATCCCCAGGGATGCAAACCACTTCAGGATATTGCTCAGCACCTTTATTAAGGCCAATGTGCTCCTCTCACAAAGCAGAGTGAAATTGGGCTAATGCTGATTCCCTTAATCCCCTCCATGCTCTAATCCTGCCACAAACTCCGGGATCTCTCCCGTTCCTCAGCGGAGATCCAGGAGCAGGGGCTGACTCCCAGCCTCTCCCAAACTGCCTGGGATTTTGGGGGCTGCATCCCCCACCCACCCCGAGGTGTGGGAGGTGCTCAGATGGGTGGGATGAGGCTGAGCTCCCCATGGATCAGGGGGAGGAGGCTGCTGCAGGATGGGATGAGGCAAGAGCAGGGTTTATTTATTCCCTCTGAAATAAATCACGGAATAACGGGGTTGGAAGGGACCTTAAAGCTCATCTCATTCCATCCCTGCCATGGGCAGGGACACCTTCCACCATCCCAGATTGTTCCAGCTCCCTCCAGCCTGGCCTTGGACACTTCCAGACCCCTATTCATTGCGGGGAAACACCTGGCAGACCTCGAGTGACACCCTGAGCAGGAAATAATATCTTTGTGGTGATCGTCTTCTTGTGGAAATCAGCAAAATGAGGGGCCTTGCTCTGGCTGTTCACTCATTCATGAAAATTCGTGATGCTCTGCTGTGTGCTGAGAGTGAGAGGAACCTCTTCAGGGAATAATGTTGGGAAAGCAGTGGCTGTTCTTAGGGAATGCTCATGCATCCATTGCAATTTTTAAGGATTTTTGATGCAAAGGCCAGAATCTGTCTTTGAAGAGCCAATATCAAGCCCCAAAATATAAACATTTGCCTTCCGTGTTTTGTTTTCTGCAAGCTCCCGATGGTTTCTGTTAAAAAAATACTTTAATTTTGACTTAAACAGATGAATCCAGGACCAAATGACCATCAAGACTATCCTATAACTACAGCAAACTCCTGCAAATAAATCCTTTCTTGCTCAGGAGTTCAATCCATGCCAAAACCAGACGCAAAGAGACAGAAAAAGCTCACAGGGCAGATGCTAAAGCCCAGTGTTCTCCCTTAAAAGACCATCCCCAAGCTCGCCCTGCCCAGCTCCTCCATCTCCAAGTCATGCCTACATTAATACAGCTCATTCATCTACGTCAGCGTTACCTGACTCAAAGCATTCAAAATTCATCAGGTTCATTTTAAAATCGAGGCATTTTTAAACAGAAGGCATTTTTAGCTCTTGTCTGCTGCTTCCCAAGCCTGGAAGAATGACTTTTCTGCAATAGCCTGGGTGGAAACCTTGCTTTCCAAACCGAAGCTGAAAAATCTTGCAAAATCACATGATTCCACAAGCTGGAGCTTCTAAAGGGAAAAAAAAAAAAAAAAAATGTTCAGCTCCAGGAGCAGATGTCACCCAACCACGAGGAGCCCCATGGGATATCAAATCACATGCAAATATCCTGAGATTTGCATTCAAAGCCGTGAGAAACCCACCCCAGTGAAATGACATTAACACTGTGCTTCAGGGCTGAAGTCACCCTCTGCCGTGGGTCAGGGAGAGGGGCTGGATGGGCTCCCCAAGCCTGGGGTCCTGCACAATTCCCTGGAGAATCACAGCCGGGACAAAAGCCTTGGGAAGATGGAGTGAGGGTCTGAGGCCTGTCTGGCAATTTCTGTCTCATGTTCTTTTCTCCGAGGTCAAAATCCTTCTTCCTCTGTCCTGAGCTGTACCTGAAACTAAGCAGCATGTTCCAGTGAGAGAAGTAATTACCATGAGTTCATAGCATTCATTTTTAATGAGGCTGGTCAGAATCTTCATTTAGTATTTTGATTCATTTTTCTGCGCTCGGCGGCTCCTGACGTCTCCGGCTTCGCTCTCCTGGAACCACTGCAAGCAGCTTCCAGACCCAATCCAGACAGCGAGATGCTCCATCACCAAAATCTTGACTCTTTAAAATGAATTCTCAGGTTCTGAGGGGTTGTTAGGACCAGCCCTGGCTGTGTCTGGGTGCTGCAGGAACGGGAGGATCGAGGATCGGGGCGCTCTTGTATTTGCTTGTTTCCGCCCACTGTTTAAAGTGCATCAACAATTCCTTCCCGGCAGCAAAACAAGGGAAGAGCTGGTACTTTTAAGGTAATTCTGACATCCGTGCTATGAATAGATCCTGATGGAAATTTGCCCTGGCTCGTCGGTTCCCTGTGCAGGAACTCAGGGGAAGGCCGGGGTGGGGACAGGCCCCAGGCCGCTGCCATTGTGGAACCTGGGAATGATTTGGGTTGGAAGGGACCTTAAAGATGTCTCCTTCCAACCTTCCTGGCTGGTGGGAATTCATCCCAAACCAGGGCTCTGCTCAGGTGAGGGGATGCAGCCCCTTCCCCAGCCAGGCAGGTTCCACACAGCGTTCCCGCTCCATCCCCTCGGAGCAGCCCCTTTCCGCTGGATTTTGGGGAATACTCCATGCTTTTGGATTTTGGGGAATATTCCATGCTTTTTCCCCTCCTCAACCACTCCCCAGCCATTTGGTCGGTAGCTCCTGGCGCACCTGCTAAGAGAGGTGTCACCAGTGCCACTGCAGGGGTGGGAAAGTGGGACATGGAGCAGGACAGGCTGGCACAGCCCCACCCCGGCAGCTCCCAGCGCTCCGCTTCCCTCTCCCCACGGCAGGAATATTTCCCAGCCCGGGCCAAGAAAACCCACTTGCCTACTCAGCCAGTGCTAACAATGCAAACACTAATTATATTTCCCTCACCTATCAAAGGATGATTCATTTTAGGTGAGTGGGCACGGAGATTACACAAGATGAACACCACCATGCGACCGCCCGGCCCTTTCGGGGTAGCCCTCCCGAGAAACAGGGATTTAGGGACATTCATGGGGCGTTCAGGATGGGGACAGGATGAGCCTGGGTCACAGCAGACACCTCCAGCCTGTCCCATTCCCTCAGGGATGCTGGGCAGTGGGCTGGGCCCATCCCAGAGCCCCTGTCTGCTTTAGGAACCCAGTTGTTCAGCTGGGAAGAGGTGGAAGAAGGAGGAAAACAGCATTGCTAGGGAAGGAAAGGCCAAAAACAGATTTGGGGCTTCCTTCAGCCACCCCATCTCCTCCAGCCCCACAGCCACGGTTTCAGCAGCTCAACCCAAACCCAACGCAGAGTATTCCCATGGGAAGGCTGGAGCTCCAACTCCAGCTGTCCCCGGGGTGAAATCACTGAGCATCCCCAAAGTATCCGAGGCAGGAGGCAGCTGTGATGTCTCCTGATCTCCAGACTCGATCAGAAGAAGGTCCCCAACCCTGTGCCCCAGGTGCCCCCAGCTGCACTGCCAGCAGCCCCAGCCTCACATCGCTGCTGATCCAGGTGGATGCAGCCCCTTTCCCCTGAAGCAAGGGAGCAATTCCTGCTCCCACTCCGGAGCTGGGGGGAATCACACAAGTGCTTCAACTCCAAGCAATCCTTGGGAGCCTGCTTTATGTAATATCAGGGCGCTCTGGCAGGGGGCAGGGGGGTTTTTTTTTGGCAGGAAGGTGAGGATATATCAGCCGTGCTGGGGATGTCTGAGGGGGTGAGGCCACGGGGACAACAGGACGGCGCAGAGGCCGCGTGGCGGCCAGGGACGCGTGGGCTCCTGGGAGAGCAGCGCGGCTCCCTCGGCTCATCTGGGCTCTGCCTTGATGGACACCAATCCCCCGGGCTGGGGGGGGGAGCAGGATTTGCTCTCCCAGGGGGGGTCAGGGAGCGCGTGGGAAGGGCGTGGGGGGCCGGTGGGCGTGGGGGGACAGGCGTGGGGCGCGCGGCGTGCGCGGCGTGGGAGGCGCGAGCTCGGCAAGCTGCGCGTGGGGGCAGCGCTGCCTGCGCCGCCTGCGGGGCTGGGGGGAGCCCCCCGGGGCCACCGTGTGCCACCCAACGCACCCAAGGGCCACGCCAACATCCCTCCGGGGCAGCGAGAGGTGTGTCCTTCCCCGCTATGGTGCGAGGGAATGAGGGAAGCTGGAGCGAATCCGGGGATTCTGGGGCTCCCCTTTAGGGCTGCGCATTTAGGGCCCCATCCCCAAGCTGGGGCTGGGGAGCTAAAAAAAAAATAAAAATGATGTGCAAGGGATGAATATTTATCTGTGGGTGGCAAGTGACAGATGCTGGGGCGAGGATTCTTGGATACTTCAGTTTGCTGGAGGTAATAACTGGAATAGATTAATGAGAAACATCCTTCCCCTACAGTTGCCTCCCCGCTGCCACCGCTCCCTGCACGCAGCGGCCTCTGGGACCCAAACACGCAAAGTTCAGCCAGGCTTGGTGTCCAAAAGGCTGGAGGTGCCCAGCTTCGGTGGTTTCCACCCAGAATGGAGCCAGGCAACTGGGAAAGGGCCGTGGCCTCTCCCTGCTGGGAGCTGAGTTGGTCAAAGTGGCCTTGGAGGTGGTTCTGGCCCAGCTGAGGTGGGAGAAGCTGGTGTGGAGGAGCAGCCACAGTTACCAGCACTCTGCATTTCCCCAGCACGGCATTCCTTTCTCCTGGGAAGGTTTGCAGAGCCCCAGAGGGCCCGGTTTTGCCACAGACCCTGCCCTTTCCCAGCACTGCTCCTCTTCTCTCCTCCCGAAATCGCAAACACGCGACATCGCTTTCGGGTCCCCCGAGCACCGGGAAGCCGGGCTGGCCTGACAAGATGGAAGGAAAAAGCTCTCTGCTTCTGGTAGCTTCTCAGAAAACGCTGAAACTGCTGCTAAGCCACCCCAGCGTGGGGATGCTGCCCAGGTTTCCCTAAAAAACACTGCGCTGCAGAGGACGGGGAATGTGCCGGGGCAGGGGCACGTGCGTGGCCGGGGACAGGGCCAGCCCTGCAACACCCAGCCCTCGGAGACCTGTAGTTAGTCCAGACTTGTGTCTGTCCTCCCTCAAACCTCCCAGGCAGGGGCTGGGTGCCAGGAGGAGCCAGCACCCACGTTGGGAGCAAACAGAAACCCCCCCCACAGCCCCTCCTGACTGCCTTGGACGTGGGAGACGGCGATGATTCCCTGCCCGAGCTTTATTCTCGACTGAAGGACTGCTGGGATTTATCCATGGCTTCCAAACACACACCCAGCACACCCCAGCTCAGCCCCCAGCATCCTTCCAGGCAGCTGAAACAAAAGGTTGCAGCTCTCTTTTTTTTTTTTTTCTCTGGGAGAAAACCACCGGCATGAAATTATCATTGAAAATCCCGAGGTGGTTCCGCCTCTCCCTGCCAGAGCACAAAAAAAAAAAAGCAGCTGCAGGTGAGGTTTAACCTCCCCTCCCTGTGCAACCACAAAGCAGCAAACTGGGTTTTCCACGGCAAGGTCTTGCAGCACCTTTTCGGGAGGGCTGCGATGGAAGCTCCCCGACGCTTCAATTTTCCTCACCGGGGCCGTATGGAAAACCATAACGTCCTAAAAATAACCCGGGAGGCTGCTTGAGGAGGCCACGATTCCCAGGAAAACAAGGGGCCGGCGGAGCCCAGTGCCCCTGGCTGCCGGCAGGTAGGCCTGCCTCGGATTATGGTGGCAATTCCGACTGTGGAAGAACCACAACCCAGCAGAGAGGATGATACAGCCACTTACACCACGGCACCAGCTGTTTCTCCCAGTTCAGCCCTAAAGCTCGTTAGCCCAGCAATTTTTTTTTTTTTGGGGGGGGGGGGTTGATCGCTCCAATCGGGTTTTCTTGTTTTCCCTCTAATCCCAGTTTCCCCTCAGCATCTCGTTAAGCCGTGTTGACGGCAGAGAAGAGCTCTGGTGATCCCTCTGAGCCCCTACGCTAAGCATTAAGCCGTAAACTAGGAATGTAAGACTCTTGTCTGAATTAAAGTCTTTTCCCTGGCATCGCTGAGCGTGGGGCTGCCTTTGGAGGGGCTGGAGGAGGTGCAGAGCCCCCCCAGCCCTGCCTGGGAGCTGCCCCATCCTCCCCAGATCTCCCACCCCACACACACACACACACACTCGCCTCCATCCTGCCCCGCGTTGTTCCCATGCAAATCCTACAGGTTCCAGTGGTGCAGTCAGAACTGCCAATCCCATGTGCAACTTGGGTTGCGTCCCCAAGGCCTGGCCCACCCCACGCTCCGACCCCTCTGGGCCAGAGCTGGGCATCCCCCCAGCAGCACAGCCCCTTCCCCATCCCAAAATCCTGCTGGAGGAGAGGAAGGAGGGAGGACCCAGCACCCAGAGACCCCATGGAACATATGGGGCTACCTGTGGCAAAGAGCTGGGCTGGTGCCACGCTGGGCTGGCTCCTTCCCTCCTGCAGGGTGGGAGCATCCCTCCATCCAAGGCAGCAGGTTGCAAACTCCCAGACTCCAACCCAAACCCCGCGGGGAGGTTCTCCCCACCACCCTCCAGCCCAGCAGCCCCAGCCAGGAAGGGATCAATGCATCACCTACCTCCATCCGAGTAGGTCTCTGTCCCGTAGCCATCCTGTAATCCATTGCTCCAGGTGCCTTCGTACTTGGCCCCGTTTCCAGTGCATTCCCGGACCCCGTACCGTCCCTTAAATCCATGGGTCCACTCTCCTTTGTACACCCACTTCCCTTTGCTCTCCATGCCAATGCCATGGCGCTTGCCCTGCGCCCAGGTGCCCTGGTAAGTGTTGCCACTGGGCCAAGTGTAGACCCCCAGCACCTCAAAGCCGTGACTCCAGGAGCCCGAATATTCACCTTGACCCTTCGGGCCGGTACAGATTCCATGGCCATGAGCCTTTCCGTCCTCCCAGCCTCCACAGTACGACCCTCCATCGTCAAAATTAAACCTTCCCCCACTGGACATGCATGTAATTCGGTTTGCAAATCTCCCAAAAGGTGAAAAAAAAAAAAAAAAAAAAAAAAGGTTTTATTCTAGTTAGAAATTA
>VZDJ01000049.1:2041675-2160089 GCA_008694505.1 Cyanoderma ruficeps
CTGGATTTGAGTTCCCGTGTGCTGTGGGACACACCCAGCAGCTGTGTTCAATAAAATCGAGCTGCTGTCCCATGTGAGGACCTGTGAAGGAGGCATCAACCAAGGAGAAGAGCATCAGGATGTGACTCTGCAGGTGGTGGTAAACCATCCTCCTTCCCTCCACCCTTCTCTCCTGCTTACTGAGGGACAGAGGTAGATTTTTTGTGATCTTGGAAGGTGAAAAATAAAACCAAGGGAAAACAATGGGATTTCCCCCCAACAGGCTTCATTCCTTTTATGTTACTGGATCACCCTACAGAAAATGAGTGATGAGCTGTTGCCCACGATCAACCCCAGCTCCACCTCCAGGAGGACACAGCCTGCCACAGGGAGTGGCCCTTCTTTGCCCTCCTCATCCCCGCTGGAAAATCCCCTCGTTTGCAGGGACGTGGCTTTCCCAGCCATCTCCATCCCCCTGGATTTTCCACCCTCCCCACCTGCCTGGAGCTCTGGGACACCCCTTGGCAGGGCAGAAACCCCAAGGTGACCAATTCTCCACGGCTGAAAGACGCTTGTGAATAAACCTGAGGTAGCCAGGCTTAACCAAACCAAAGCAGGGCCTTCATTTCACGGCTCGGGATTTTCAGTCTGAGCCCGAGGAGCGGGAACGCTGCCGATAATTAAGGGACATCTGTCACCCCCGTGTTCCCGCTGGGATTGTCAGGAAATGCTGACATAATGTCAGGAGAAGAAACCTGCTTTGGAGCAGGGCTTGGCATGCTGGCTTCCAGCTCCAGCCCTGCCACGGGCAAAGGCTGCTCCTGCCCGATGTTGGGAAGGGCTGGAGGAGCTGATGTGGGGCTCGTCCCAAAGCTTGGCCAAATCTGGACAAAAAGGACATTTCTGCTCCTTCCTCAGCCTTGAGAACAGGGTTCAAGCTGCATGAGGTTAAAAAATCAATGACTTGGAGGGTATTTTTGTTGGGTTTGTTTTGCTTTGAGGGCGTTTGGGGTATTTCCTGCCAAGAGTTTGAGTTTTTGTCTGGCTTAACAGATACAGCAAGTTGGGTTTTCTTAAATTCTGAGAGTTTTTATAATCCAGAGATGTTGAGGTTGTGGCTGCCTCATCCCTGGAAGTGTCCAAGGACACGGCTTGGAGCTCCCTGGGCTAGTGGGAGGTGTGCTGCCCACGGCAGGGAGTGGAATGGGATCTTTAAGGTCCCTTCCAACCCAAACCATTGCAGGATTCTGTGATCCTTAAGAACTCCTGAACTGTGGGAGCTGGGATTTACAGGTATTGGCCAAATTATTATTATTATTATTATTATTATTATTATTATTATTATTATTATTATTATTATTATTATTATTATTATTTCCTCAAGCTCCCAGTGGGCTGAATCCTCCAATGTGACCTCACTGATGAGGAAACTGAGGCAGGGACCAAGGAGACACTCACTCCTCTGGTCTAACCCTTTGTAAAAGGTGCTGCTCTGACCCTTGGGATTAGAATCTGCTCTCAGAGGAAGAAATAAACCTCCAGCAAGTCTTCTGGCACCTGATGAGAAAGCAGAGCTCCCACTCTCAGTCTAATGGAGCTGCTGATGGACGAATTCCTGTGTGAATAATGAATGTTTGGAAATGCTTTGAGCACTGCAAATGCGAAGGACACTGTGATTTCCCTGGGCTCTGAAAGCCAGTGGCAGAAGTTCCCAGAATTGTTTGGACCGTAGCAATAGGGATTTATAATTCATAACAAAGAAGAAATGTCTCTCAGTGAACCAAGAAGGCACAGCCATGTAAAAAAGCTGACGTTACTCATATTCTTTTCTTATGAAATGCTGTCACACCAGGGTGGTCAAGGATCTTTTCTCTGGGCTGATAAATACCTGTGGAAGGATTTATTCCGTGTTTGATGTCAGTTTTCAGACGAGGTTTTCTTCTTGCAGCCTGTTTTGTAGGGATTTAAACAGACGCACACTTCAATCTGGAATATCATGTCTGGGCTGTCCAAACACAAGAAATTCCTTTGCTTCCCAAAAGCCAGAGCAGAAAGTTATCCTACACATTTCATGCACTGGGTTTAAAGGAGAAAGAAAAAAGGAAAAGGGGAAAAAGAAAGAAAAAAGGCAAAGCACAAAACAAACCCTCGGAAAACTCCAAGGCAGATGCAGATTCACGGGGTTTGGAGATCTGCTTAAGGAATCAGTGAGCAGGATTCAGGAGCAGTTAATAACAGGCTGCATTACATGGCACTATTAACATGGGATAATCCAGCAGGAAAAGAAAGGGCGAGGGATAAAGGAACGTCACCCTACAACAGTGAGACCTTCACAAACCCAGCCACGAGAATTCTAAACCAGATTAACTCGGCTGTCACTGTCAGACACCAGCAGGGGCACAAAGCAGGAGCAGCAGGGATGGGGAAGAGGAGGATATTTGGATTTTCCCTGGGATGAGGTGCACACCTTGGTCCTGCTGAAACAAAGGGGCCCAGGTGCTGATAAATCCCAAGGGAAACCGTTCTGAAGTGAGGGGAATCTTGGGTTTGGACTGAAACTCATCCCAGATGTGATGGGATGAACGGAGCTCCCCAAAAGGAGCAGAGCTGGAGGCTGCATTCCCTGTCCCCATTCCCTTCACACCCAGCTTCATTTCCAGCCAGGAATACAATCTTCCACCTCCTAGAGAACCTCTTCTCACAACCACCCCAAGCTCCTCTTTTACCCTCTGCTCGTATTTCCCAGGCTTGAGCCTTCCCCTCAAACTTCCCTCATGACTGACAGGATTTTTTTCACGACCCTGTGGATTTTGGATGGTTAATTCCGGAGATCTCAGGATGAAAGCTGGTGCCAGATGAAAATCTGCTCAAATTTGTCACTTACCTTGAACGCCCCATCTTCATCAGGAGACAGGAGCGCACAGGGGGCTGGCATTCTAAAGGAGCCCAAGTCAAACTTTGGAGTGAAAAAGCTTCCAGGTTATTTGTTGGAAGAGAAAATTTGGAAGGAACTGGCTTTCAATCTGCATGCAGGCACCCAACTGATTAGCAGAGCTGCTGAGCACTCAGATTTGGCCTTCAGCTCTGGATTTATCGATCCTGAGTGCTCACACAAAGCTCTGGAGTGCTGCAGAGCAGCCTCTGCCCCTCCTGACCTGCTGCCAGCACCCAGCCCTGACACCATCCATCCCTAAATCTCTGCACAAGTCTCCAAAATTCCTGCCAGGGCAGCGGGTGGTAAAGGGATACATCCCAAAAAGGGGAAATCACATCCTGGGGAAAACCAGAACCATGTGAAATGAAACCCTGGCCCAGCTGAAGTCAATGAAAGTTTGAACAGGGCTGAGGTCTCGCTCCGTCTGCAACAGGCGCCTGCTGCAGTGTCCCAAAAAAACCTCCTTAAACAAGAGCAGGCTGCCCATGGTTCTCATCAGTCTCAAGCACTTCCTATGTTTATTTTCTTGGCCCAGCCCCAGCTTTGCCAGTTGCTGCTCTGTGCACTCTGCTGGCCCGTGCTCCCTCCCGTGTCCTCACACGTCCTGGCTTCCCTTCCCATCCCAAACTGCTCAGCTGTGCCCCTCCGAGCCCTGAATCCCACCCCATCCTTCTCTCCAGACACCTCTGGTTTATATTTACTCCCCAGAACGCTTTGGGATCATTTTGGGAAGAAAGCCTCTCCAGCAATGCAAGATGAGACCGTTCATCAGTGACTCCTCCCATGAGGATGTGGCTGCAGCCCCGGATCCTGCCATTCCCATCCCGGGAAATCGGGCTGCTCCCAGGGATCAGGGACCCCAGATTGGAGACAGGGTTTCTTCTTGTCCCTTGGGCACAGCAGCAAGGCAACAGCCAGGGATGGGCAGCCCCTGCTCTGTCCAAGCTCCACGTGTGATGCACTAAATCCATCCTTGTGACACCAGGGAAGCCACCAGGACCTAAAGTGTGGCCACAGCCAGCGCCAACACTCGGCCAAGCGTGGTTTTATTGGAAAACTGCTGGCTCAGACGAGTCTCTTGCTCCTTTACCATCCCTGCTTTTCTGTCTGTCAGCCAGAAATCACTGCCAGTGCACGATCCTGACTTTTGGGTTCCGAAGCACCAGATTCCTCCGAAAACCAGGGAAAGAGAGGGCTGCTGACACAGCCCTCACCCACCTGGTCAGGACACTGCTGCTGCTGCTTTGTCCTGGATTCCCAGTCAGGAGAGTGAGGATCAGTCCTGCTGGTGTGGCTCAGGGTCAGCCCTTCATCCCATCTGCTCTGGATCACCCACTGTGACCCGGGACAGGAGCAGACGGCTCCAAACCTGAGCCACGCTGGCTGAAATCCACAGGCAAAGCTGTCAGGATGTGCTGCAGAGTCAGGCAGTGCTGTGCTTTGGGACCTAGACACGTTCCCTTCCCCTCCCTCACTGCTGTCACCTGTAGCTTGCCAGGGACTCCTCCCAGGAAGGTTCTATCCCCTCGTTAACCAGGAGCTCCCATGCTGGACAGGCAGGTGGGGAAAGTGGTGCACAGGGATGGATGTGCCCAGGCTCTGCAGAGGCTGGGAAGGGACGGAGATATCTCCTGATCCAAGGATTCATCTTCTTTTCTCCGTGTGTCAGCAGCAGAGTCCCCCTGCAGCTGCACCACAGAGGAACCGGTCTCCACACTGCTGGGAGGGCCAGGACACAGGGAATGGCTTCTCACTGCCACAGGGCAAGGATGGATGGGATTTTGGGAAAGAATTCATCTCTGTGAGGGGGGGGGGAGGCCCAGAGAATGTTCCCAGAGAAGCTGTGGCTGCCCCTGGATCCCTGGCAGTGTCCAAGGCCAGGTTGGACAGGGTTTGGAACACCCTGGGATAGTGGAAGATGTCCCTGCCCTGGCAGGGGTGAAATGAGTTTAAAGTCCCTTCCGACCCAAACTATTCCATGATTCTATGACTGATCCCAAGAGTTTCACCAACCCTTACACAAAATTACAGAACTTTGTTTCTCCAAAGCTTGAAAACCAAGCAGGACACTTTTAAATCTGCTGTGCCTGCAAGCAGCCCAGACCCGAGGAAATTCTGCTGCTGATATTCGCTGGGATGGAGAAGAAAAACCATTTATTTGATAACTGGGCTGTTATCTGATGTTGGGTGATTTTTGGCAGATTTGGAGTAGAAGATGGGGCCCATCCTTTACTGTCTCTTCTCACTACACCCCCCAGCAAAACAAACTATTGTTTTCTACCAGAACTACCACGTTTTTGGTGGGTAATACTCGTTCTTTTTAAATTAAGATTTCCTATTCACATCCAAACAGTGGCCAGAACTCTCTGGGAATGTTGAGATCTCCTGCTCTCCACATTCACCTCTTGAGAACACATCTCCACCTACAAAATACCCTCAAGCGCACTTCAGACAATGCTTTCAGGCACATGATGGGGATTTTGGAAACGCCCTGTGCAAACCCAAGGCTTGAACTTTCCGATCCTTTCGCGTCCCTCCCAACTCAGAGCATTCTGCCATTTCTATTTTAGATGGGCAAGAATTGGGCCCAAAAATGGGGATGGATTTGCCCGGCCCCGAAACGCGCGGCACAAAATCCGCGTTTTCCACGATCCCTGCGCTGTGCGGCAACAGCGGGTTCCTGGCACCCTCTAATGGAAAAGCTCCGTCACTGAATCCTCGGCTCCTGCCTTCCTATTTTTAATCCGATATCACAGGAATAACTCCGGGCCAGGCACGATACACGGCGCGCCAGGGAGGACCTGGAGAATGCGCTGAACAAATGTCAGGGAAGGAGACGATTCTCGGGGAAGGAGAGGCTCGGTGCTCGCCCCCGGCGCCGGGAATCCAGCACGCCCAGGGATTGCTGCTTTCCTTAGGGAAATTCGAGGGGAGAGCTCATCAGCGCTGACATTTGGGCCTCGTTTGTGAATTTAAGGCACCATGCTCTCGGCCTGATCGTGTTACTGCGGCCTGTCCTTTCCCTTTCCCCCTCCTCTCCCTCGGCCGCATTGATGGGGTGGAATTTTCTGGGATGTTTTTCCAAGCCCGGCGTCCTGGAAGTTGCTCAAATCTCAGGTCGGACTTGGCTCTGAGAGATGTCTGTAAACAGATCCCTGGTTGAATTATAAGGTGTTTTTAAAGCTAGAAAGTGACACCCATAGCCAGGGAAGGTCTCCAAGGATTTGTCCCCGGCTGAGGGAGGGGACACCTGGCATTTAGGGGCACGGAAAAAGCCGGGGTGGTGGCAAGGACAGGGTTCCTGTCAGCCTCAAGCATCCCACGGCCAAAGGGGGCAGGACACTGCAGCTTTTGGCTTCTATCAGGAGCTGGGATCCAGTCTGGGGATCCCTGGGTGGATCAGGGGCAGAACTGGGTTTTCCATAGGTGGCTCAGAGAGATCCCTGCCCAGGTAAAACATGGAATTTCTGCCAAGTGAGAGTCTGCCCCTTGCTGAGCTGCCACAGGAGGAGAGGGGTAGGCAGCAGGACCCATCAATCTCACCCTTGTCCTTTACACTCTACACCCAGAGACAAATAAAATCATTTAAGTAAGAGTTTAATAGAGGAAAATCCAATTTCCAGCCAACGCTGCTCCATGCCAGTCTCAGAGCTGTGGAGAGGAGCTCGGAGCCCTCAGAGAGGGGCTCTTCATCAGGAACTGGAGTGGCAGGACAAGGGAATGGCTTCAAAAGGAGAGAGAGCAGGTTAGACGGGATATTGGGAAGAAATTCTTTCCTGTGAGGGTGCTGAGGCCTGGCACAAGTGACCAGAGCAGCTGTGGCTGCCTCTGGAATGCCCAAGGCCAGGTTGGATGGGCTTGGAGCAGCCTGGGATAGTGGAAGGTGTCCCTGCCCATGGCAAGGGTGGGATGGGATGGATTTCAAGGTCCTTTCCAACCCAAACCGTTCCACGATTCAAGGACTGGCTGCAGTGGGCAGGAGGTTCCAGCCACATCAGGTGGCGTTTCCCTTGGGGAAAATCTGCCAAAAAACCCAACAAATCTAAAGAAAAAAAAAACAAACTGCCCAGAGCCTGACAAATGTGCCATTGGTGACACCGAGACTTTGACACTCCCGCGGTGACCTGTGCATCTTTTGTCTCACAACAGAGAGAAAAAACCAGCCTGTGACGTGCCAGGCCATAAAACCAGAGGACAACTATTCCCCAGTTTCCCCCGAGGGTTACCTGAGCCCCTCAGGTGAATTTTACCTGTAAGTTTAAGGCACGGCTGAACACAGACCTCTGGAAGGGAAAGCCAATTCCGAAATCCAGCAGGTCTCTTCTCAAATCCCTTCGAAACCCTTTTACTTTTAGAATCCCAGTTTCCACAGCAACAAGACACACAGCTCTCTGCGGAGTTTAGGGCTATAAATAACCCCAAGATCTATAGTTGTGATATTAGCTATGAGGGCTTTAAAAAAAAAATAAAAAAAAATTCCATGTGGTAATGAAGGGAAAGGCTCAGCGCTGAAAGGAAACAAATTTAATGAGGAAAAGATGGTTCCTGACTCGGTTTAGAGCACAGCTTTGAACAAAGGAAAGCTGCCCCTGGTAAGATCCTGCCTTTTCTGAGGGTCACATTGATTCCAGTCGGATTTTTGGGAGTGGTGCATTACAATCTGCCTTTAAAAAAAGAAGGGGAAAAAAAAAAAAAGTCAATTAGGTGCTGTTTTCCCATCCTCGCTCGTTGTGGGGAAGCAATTAGAAGGTAACACCGAGCCAGGTTTTAGCACAGCCCAACCCCTGCCTGCCACAGCGGCCACTCCATCATCCCTCTTTGGGGGAAAGGATGTCTCCGTGTGCTAACTTTAAACACATCTTTTCATCCTGATCGCTGCCGTGATCCGGGAGGGAAGCTGCTATTCCTCGGGATGCAGTCAGAGGGCAGGAATTCAGCCTGCCGGCCGCAGAGAGCCGCTGGCCTTCCCCCCTTGACATCAGCGTGTAAACAAAGGCGCCATCCCATGGGGGGAAGATAAATATTGGCCGCGTTGGAAGCAAAAGAGGAAATTAAATAACCATCACATGGGCGTAAAAACCAGCTCGTCAGGGAAGGGGGGGGGACCGGTGGCTTGGAGCTGGCAGAACAGATTTGTATTCAGTAGTGAGGAGGAGGAGATGAGGAAGGAGAAGAAAGGAAACACAAATCAAAGAGTTATTTGGAGTTTCCTCTCTTACAAACAGAAGGTCCGTGTTATTGGAGCAGATGCACCGCATGTCACCAGTTTGCTGCTGTTTGTTATTTTAAGGATGGTCTTAGGAAGAAAATAAATTCCACGCCGAGGCTCCTTTATAGCCATTTTAGGCAGTCTGTGGAGAGGAGCCCAGAGAGTGGGGTTGTGGAGATTCCTCCAGGCTGAGCTGCTGCTACATCCTCTGCTCTCTCTCTCTCTGCAGGACGGAATTTTTGGGAATTGCTGGGAAGGGATCCCACAGCAGCTCCAGCTCAGGGCGGGCTGGGGCAGGAACCCACCAGCAGCACCGTGGGGTTCCCAATATCCCACTGCATTGCTGCTGCTCCTTCCCAGGGAACCCCCAAAACTGGGAGGAAAAAGGTGGCTGGTCCAACACGGACAGAAAAAATGCGGCAAAAAAATTGGGAAACTGTTCTCTGGGCAGACATTCCCTACACAGTCCTCAGCAGAGACATCTTCGCTTTGGGCTGGGGAGACAGAGGACTCTGCAGCAAGAGGGGAATAATTCATTTAAATGTGACCCCTTCAAGTCCAAGCTGGGCTCTGAGCATCCATCAGGGTCCTCTCTGGCCTCACCACCAGCTGGAAAAATTCTGTGGATGATGATCTGCAGAGGTGCCTCTGCAAAGGAATTGGTTTTGCAACCCAGGGTAAAGCAGGGAATGACATTGGAGTCTCCCACCAGCCACACCAAAATCAGGGTTTGTTCCTCCTGAAGGCGTTGGCTTGTCCATGGGGAGAAAAGTGATTTATAAACCACATTATTCTGCCCCCCAACAAGTGGTCTGATGGAGATCTGCTGGTGAGGTGACACAGGCACCAGTTTGGTGTCTTTTTCTAAGGAATTTCTGGTGGGAAAGAGCCAGCACAAACATTATCCATATACAGAAANTATACAGGAAAAAAAAAAAATTAAACGTCCAACTGCAATTTCTGGGCTCAAAGTGCAAACATTTAATTCAGCACCTCCTGGCCCAGTGACATTTCTGGATGGATTGTGTTCTCTAAAAGGTTTTCAAGCCTCTCTCCTCCTCTGGATAAAAGCAAAGCAAGAGGAGACATGAAAAACCTTTCCCTTCAGAGAACACATCAGGCACAGGACACGCCGTGGGACTGAGGGAACATTTCTGTCCCTGTGATTAACTGATCAGCACGCAGGACATTTCACAAGCTTTTTTAACAGAAGGCACAAAAGACTGGGATCAGTAAGAAATAGTAAAAGGAAAAGAAAACATCAGGCATTGCAGAGGGAGCAGGCACCAGGCCCATTCTCTGAGGGCTCCGTCCTGCTCCCACTGAAATCAAAAGGAGTTTTAGAGTTGGCTGCAGTGGGAACAGGAACGGTCCTTAAGGCACTGATTAGTACAGCTGCCTGAATAATGCATAATGAACAGTTCATTCAGCTAATTTCATCTCTTTTTCTATTCATGACTTGCCCGTGAACCAATCCCAATTCTCTCATTTTGGTCATCATTCAGAAGCTATTTGTGGGTTTCTTCAGGAAATCATCCCCAGTGTGCGATTCCAGCACGCATCCCAACGTGTAAATATTGGGGGTTTGCACAGGAGTGTTTCATGTGGGACCTGCAGGTGGGACAGGTGACATCAGCTCTCTAAAGGTGGCTGAGAGAGCTGGGGCTGCTCAGCCTGGAGAGGAGAAGGATCCAGGGAAACCTCAGAGCCCCTTCCAGTGCCAAAGGGGCTCCAGGAGGAGCAGAAAGTCCAGGAGGGGCTTTGGATGGAACGGGGGAATGGCTTCCCACTGCCAGAGGGCAGGGTTGGCTGGGATACTGGGAAGGAATTGTTCCCTGTGAGGGTGCCCAGAGAAGCTGTGTCTGCCCCTGGATCCCTGGAAGTGTCCAAGGCCAGGTTGGATCACGCTGGGCTAGTGGAAGGTGTCTGTGCCCATGGCAGGGGGTGGAATGGAATGAATTTTAAGGTTCTTTCCAACCCAAACCACAGTTTCGTTTTTGCCCAAGCTGATTTTCTACAACCAACTGCAGCAAGACTTTCAAATGTTGCAAAGAAGCACTGAACTTTACACCCACATTCAGCACATACTTGGGTACTTTCCTTTTCTTCCTCGTCCTTTCTCCTCCAGCACTTTAAACTGATCTAGCTGGTTATTGGGACCCAAGGCAGTGAGAGAAGGGATACGATGTGAAAACACCCCAAGGAATGTCATTGGAATAATCAAGTAAATACTTCCAGATTCTCCTTTCCAGCTCAGAAGTGTTTTGGCTTTAGCGAGGACTAAATGAACATTGTGTAATGGATGGGGGCTGGAATCAGCCTGTGGATCACAGAGGACAACTCCAGGCTGGGCTGCTGCACATCCCGAATTTGGTAAAGTCACCCAAAACGTGACTTTGGTGGGGCAAGATTGGAGTAAAGGGAATATCCCAAACAGGAATGCAAAGGAAATGGTTGGCAGTGATGGGGCAGGGGGACCAGGCTGAGGCATCCCTGTCCCTCCAGCCAGGAGAGGCAGGGACAGGCAGGGAAAGAGGGAAACCCGAGAAACCAACTCGGTTTCCGAGACAGATGCAAGGAGCAGGGAAGGGAGCTGGGCAGTGTTTTTGGCAGCCAGGCACTGTGGATTTTCGCTCTGAAGGAAATCCCACAGGGAACCAGAAGGGGATCCTGCCTTCTGGGGCCAAGGAGGGACGTGCCAGCACTGCTGGAAGGGACACAGGGGACACACGGGGCAAGGGATGTTCAGGGCTGCTCGCGCTTTCAATTTTGAAAGGTGACATGAAGCAGAGCGTGATTGAGCAGGGATCTTCTCTGAGGGGGAGGAAAACCTCTCTCTCATGGCTCCAGCTGGAAAAAAAACTCCTGGAAAATGCGTATTTACAGACACTCGAGTGCGTGCCGGAGTCTATCGGCAGAGGGCAGCGACACTCGCAGGCACAGGCTCATCCCTGGCAGCCTTCACTCCAGCCCGCTCCTGCTGCTGTCACAGCAAGGACACCTTCCCCACCCTGCCCAAACCAAACCCTTGAAAATCAAACTCCGAGGGATGCTGCAGACCCGACATCTGGCCGCTTTTTGGTTTTTCTGGGTTTTTTTCCTCCCCCCCGCCCCCCTTCCCAAAGCCCATGTGATATTTTCCTGTGCGCTTTTCAAAGCCGGGGTTTGTTTGTTTTCTCAAGCCCGAGAGCTCCAATTCCAGCATCTGCGCGAAAGCCGGCAGGAAATAGCCCGTGTGCTCAGAAGTAGTTGAGAGAACAAGCAAAGGCAATATTTATCTTTCCCTTCCGTGGAATCGGAGTGGAGGAGACACGCAAGGCTCCTGCTCCTGCCACTCACCGCATCCCGGCAGGAAGGGACAGGGTGGAGCCGCAGGATTTCGGTGTGGATTGGGAGAGCTGGGCGCCAGCCGCGATGAGGAGGGAGGTTTGGAAGAAGGCAGGCAGGAAGGGATGAGGGGAGAGGCAGGGGATGATCAGCGTCGGGAAATCCGGGAGAGGTGAGAGGGAGAGAGAGGAGTATCTCCGAAGGAAACGGCAGCTCTGGGGTGAAAAAGACACGGAGATCCCACTTGAAACACCCAGTTTGTCTGTCGGGTTTTATGTTCACCCATGGACAGAGAGGGCTTTCAGATCAGACCATGCTGGGAAAGCATTCAATCCCCAAAAGAGGGGAAAGCTGTTTTGGCACGGAACCCACCCGAGGGAAGGCTGACTCATACCCGGGACGGCAGTGGGTTCACCTCTGCCTTTGCCAGTCATTTTGGTAAAAGTTTGGGATTTCCAGGCTGGATTTCTGGCAGAAGTGCTATGATTTAAGCCACATTTAGGAGGTTTAGGATGTCAAACCTGTCATTAAACGGGCAGAAGATTTTGCAAGCGTTGACCAGCCTCCTAAAGGCTCCTAAATGTGATGGGGAAAAGCTCTGAGAAGGTCCCTGTGGAGGAGTTTCATGGGCTGGGAGCACTGGGCCCTTGATGGATCTGGGTAACTCAACTGGTCTTTTATCCAGCAGCCTCCCAAATAAATCTCTTCCTTTTCCGTGGTGGAGATTCTCATTTCCATTGTCTCTGTGGATGGACACACAAGTGAACAATCTCCTTTCACACTGGACTCAGTCACCTGCCTCACACTGAGTTATTTCAGTTAATTTTTATAGACTTTTGGCCATTCCGTGTTGCATGGAGTCAAACTCACAGGAAGGAATTATCTGTGATAATTAGGATATGATAAATCAATCCTGTGATAAAGGATTTGGTTACAATGGCTCTGAGGTGCTGCTTGAAGGGAAAGAAGCACTTTCAGCCAAGCTCCTTGGTTTAACAGGACTGAGGAAACTCAAACAGGAGAATTCAGACCCTTACAGCAGCAGCTAAAACTGAGGTGTTGAAGGATGGGACCCTCTCTCAGTCCTCAGCTGACTGCAACATCCAACAACAGCCTCTGCAAGCTCTGAAAATACAAAAAAAGGAGGAAAATTAGTAATTGCTTACTGATTACTCCAGCAAGGAATCTTCCCCAGTTGTGTCAAGCACGCACAAAGAGAATTTTCAGGGAGAACAGGCAGGAAATGGGATGATCTGGGGATGAAAGGAGGAGCCAGTCTGGTGTCCTGTGCTCGCAGGAGGAACAGGGCTGCACAGGAACCCCAGAACGACCTTCACTCCCAACCCACTGCCTGGACAAGTGGTAACACGAGCTCTTACTCAGTTGATTTATCTCCCTGAAAGCGGTTCCTGGCTCTGCCCCTGGACAGCCAGGAATTCTTGGCGACAGAATTATACGTCATAGCCCCTTTGGTTTTCTCAGGCTTCACCCAAAGTCACTTCTAATCAGAGAAAAGGCTCCCAGCTCATCTATTACACTTCGGATTAGGGTTTGTTTTGCTGTCTGGCATCAAAGACAAAAAATTTCTGGCTGTAAACCACGGAATCACTCTTTTGCAACAAAATTCTCATTGAAACATTTATTTAGACTCAGTCTCAGACCTGGTTCCCAAGCAGAAAGTTTCAACCTTCTTCACCTTGCAACAGAAACCTGACTTGGAGCGCAGCGTGGTGCTTTCAGGATGGATTAGTGGATAAAGGCCGTGCTTTCAGGATGGATAAAGACATCAATATAAACAGAGAGGCCACCAAAGAACTCATCATGCCCATGCCAACAGCCTGGCCCGGGCTGGAACTCAATGCCGAGCTTTCCTAAGGGACTGAGAGCACTTCCTCTGTTTTCCACACATCCCTTCCTCCCCTGGACAATGCCGGGCACGGCAGGAAAAGGAAGCACATATGGTTTGCACTCCATGACGGATCTCTGCAAGGAAAGGACACAGGGAGGCTGTGGGGCTCTCAAGGACCCTCTCACAGCAGGAGTTTTCAACAGAAGCAGGGTTGTGTGTCTTTACAATATATGGCATTATGCAGCCCCAGTCAGTGTCCTCTGCCTGCTGACTCCTGCGTTTCAGTGGGACTCCAATAAATGCAGTTGATGGCCCGAGATGTTCCACGGGGAAATAAAAAAGGATAAACTACCAGCATTTGGAATGTTTGTGGGGCAGCAGTTCGTCTTAGCAAGGTGTATAATGAGATTTCCAATAAACCATCACCCAGAGAAATGAGACTCTTTCTCTTCTGTGATACCAGCACAAGTGGTCACACAACTCACGTGAGAGCCCACATTTGGGCATCTGCACATCCCATAAAGATCAGCTTGAGACAGAATGCAATTTAGCCATTAAAAACATCAACGTTGGGTCTTTTGTTTATCTGAGGCGCAGCAACGTTGCGCTTGTGAAAATAAAACACACGGTCCATCTTCCAAGATTATCATCGCATAAAAACCAAGCCTGAGTTCGTTTGCTGCCTGCCTGGGGCTACGTTTGAAAATGTTTAAAATGTATTCCTGACTTGTCCCAGTTAAAGATCTTCACCCGTGTCATTTACCCAGCTGATGTGCGGTCTGGGCTACTGGGCTACCACGGCCAAACAGCCGAGTGCCATGGAAAAACACCACGAGAAACAGAAATTGTGCCTGCCTCTTGGCTGCCCGTGCAAATCTGCAGCCGACAACCCTGCTGGAAAACTGCATTGCTACGTCGCTGTCAGCCAGAATCACGGTTTAGAATGGAGAGTGGGAACAAGGGGGCCGAAAAAATGATCATTTTGAGAGGTCTTTGGTGTCTCTTTTGTTTCCACACTGTATTTAAAGACAATCTGGAGTCAGGTGCCAAACGGGCAGCGGGTTGGCTTGGTGGCGGCTCAGGCGAGCGCCGCTGCCAAAAGCTTTATCGGGGTTTTGGCATCACCACCCAGCAGCAGCTCAGGCTGCATCCCTGAGGCTCTTTGTCATCCTAAAACAGCGCCTGAGGAAGGAGAGCATCGTAGCCATTCCCTCTTCTACTTCATAAGGCTCCTCGTGGCTGGAATGAGGCGTTTTGACTGAAAAGGCAGGGAAAAGGCACCTACTGCCCACACTGGAAGCAGCAAAGAGCACAGGCAGCACTCGGAGCCGGGGGACAGACTTAAAATGCACCGGCCATGAAGCACAGAAGGTGCTCACACACGATTGGGGATGCAAGGATGCTCCCCGAGGCTCCTCTCCAGCCTGCAGGGGAGGACAGGAGGCGCGGACCCAAACCCGTCAGCTCTGCGGGGTCAGCGGGAGCAGAGCAGGGCACAGCTGTGCCCTGAGCGAGGTCATCGCCCCTCAGAGACCCCCGGGGCAGCGGCGGCCCCTCAACACCCGCGGGCGACCGCACACAAAAGGCGCCGGCCCCCCACCTTCCCTCGTATTTAAGAACTCCTGGACCAATCAGCGCCAGGGGCGGGGCTCAACCGAGAGGATTGACAAGCCCCCGAGACCCCGCTCCCAGGAGCGCGGAGGGGGCGGGGAGAAGCGCGGTCGCAGCCAATCGCCGTTGGAGGGAGGGCGGTTCGGCCAATCAGCGGCTCTGGGGGGCGTATCCCGCCGCGGGGTCAGGCCGGGAGCGAAGGCGCCCATCGCTCCGTGTTCCTCCCGCTCCGCTCGCGGCCGAGCCTCCTCACCGCGGGATCCCTCCGCCTGCGCGCAGCGGCCGGCGGGGTGTGCGCGCGGCTCCGTGCCCCTCCGCCCGGGAGGGATTATTTCCCGCGGTCGCGGCGGCGGGGCGGCCCCGGCGGGGCCGGGGGATGGAGGCACCGGGCGCCCGCCGGAGGGACGGAGGAGCCGCCCCGTGAGGGAGGAACGGGAGCGCAGCGGCCTCCTCGGGGCCGCCGGCGGGCGGGGACCCCGCGGCCAGGCCGCGCCTCAGCGCTCGGGCCTGCGCCGCCCTCAGCGGGGCCCGGCCCGGCCCTGCCCGCCCGGGGTTGCCCCAGGCCGGGTGTGCGAGCCCCGGCCGGGGCGTGCTCGGCGCGGGGCACCATGGTGGAGAAGCGGTGCCCGCGGCTGCAGCGGGACGGCGTGTACCGCTGGTTCTCCGAGCTGCCTTCCCCGCAGCGCGTGGAGTTCCTGTGCGGCCTCCTGGACCTGTGCATCCCGCTGGAGCTGCGCTTCCTGGGCGCCTGCCTGGAGGACCTGGCCCGCAAGGATTATCACTCCCTGCGCGACTCCGAGATCAAGGCCAACAACCCCGCCGACCTGGGCAGCCTCACCAACCTGACGGACGAGGTGGTGCGCAGCAAACTCCTGGTGTCCCTCGCCCTGCTCGGCTCTGCCCACCGGGAGGCCGCCGGGGTCCTGTTCCGCACCCTCACCCACATCGACTCGGTCATCAACAACTACGGGCTGCAGCTCAACGAGGGCCGCACGGGGGATGAGTTCCTGTTGCTCTTCACCATGGCATCCAACCACCCGGCGTTCAGCTTCCACCAGAAGCAGGTGCTGAGGCAGGAGCTCACCCAGATCCAGAGTCTCATGGCCAGCACCGGCAAGAATCCCAGCACCTCTACCCTCAACACCATGGCAACCTATCCTGGCTGCCATAAGGTGGGTATCCTTGCTTTTTGCACGCTGGAATGGCACCGGGCTGTGTCTTCGGCTCTCATTTTAAACCGTGCTTTAGCACGGTGGTAAATGGCAGCCTCAGAGGCTGGCAGTGGGTTGATGATGGGGATGGTCGGCTGAGGGCACAGGGACAGGATGGATGGAGTTTTTACGAGCTTGTGACATTTAAAAGGGAAGGGGTTCACAAGCAGATCAACAGCAGCAATGTAAACCTTCTCTGGTTGCTTCTCAAAGCATCTGCTGGGAGAACAGTCCTGCCAGCTGCGTGGAAAACCAGTGATTCAGGAAGGGAAATAAATGCATCTCTAGATAAAAGCATCTGTTTGAAAGTTCCCCCCGGAAAAAGTTGGAAAGGAGGAGTAGCTGTCCAGTGGCAGAGCATCTTTGTGCGGCTGGGTTTTGTTTAGACGGATGTGATGGCAAACGTTTGGAGCTGCTGGTGTTAAGCTAAAAGAAACGTTGTCGTTTTCTGTCACTCTGCATCCCTCGGGTGTCGATCCCGGTGTCGGGGTTCACCGTCATTAACTTGCTGTTCTTTCGTTCAGCCGCCAGCACTTGGGCCAGACGGGCAGGTTTAAAGACGTGCTGTAAGTCATTGGATATGTGACGGCTTAATTGCTCTCAGCCCGCCGCAGATCGGGGAGCCCAAGTGTCTTTCTGCCCGATTTTAACCCGCTTGAAAGTTCAATCTAAGCACCAGCTTAGAGGGTGCCTGGGAGAAGTTAACAGGCTGCAGCCTTTGAGGATGAGTGGATGGTGTGCTGGTCTGCTCTTGGGAAAGGTGGGGACTGCCTAAAAGCTGTGAAAACCCCAGTGTTGGAGGAACAGCCTCAATAAAGCTGTTTCTGAGGGCTCAGTAGAGATTTCACCAAGTTGAGTGTTGAATTCCAGACTGAGACAGAAATCTGGGCACGGTCTTCCCCTGAATACAAATTCCCTTCCAATGTCATGCTTCTTGAAACGCCTCTGCTTTGTAAAATTGAGATGTGTTCAACTTCACATTTTTCTTATTCTTCCCTTCCTGTCTTGTGCCTGTTCCTCACCTCGTGTAGTAAGGGGAAAGAACAAGGTATGAGAGAGCCTCTTCATCCAGCTGAAACCTCCATGTGGATAAAATATAGCTGGAAGGAGTGTTTCACACAGGATGTAGAAGGGTATAATTAAAATCAGAAAAAAAACCTTCAGATACTTAACTGCTTGCAGCTTCCCTTATTCAAATAATGGAGTGACCCTGGGTTGGAAAGGAAACACTGTAAATCATGTCCAAGTTCCCCCCAAAATAAGACAAGCAAAAAAAAAAAAAAAGATAAAATCAGGCAGGCAGGAAGGTTTTTTTTCTGAGCTGCAGGATTTATGGAGCTGAAAAACTCCGGCACTATTTATGTCAATCTAAGATGGACGAAGAATCCATCCTGCCATTTTTCCTGCCAGGAATAAGGCAGCCAGGATCGTTTGATTTTTCTCTTTTTCTGAGCTCGCCGAAGGGTTGTCTCTTTAAAAAGCACATTTTTAGAGAAATCTGCGTTGAAGAATCTCGGTTGCTAAGTACAGAGTAGTGAGAGGGAACACAAAGGTGACTTTGCCTTCTCAGTCTCTGAATGTGCATTTTGTTCGAAGTGATGCAAATTTCCTTAAGATTTTTGTTTTTGTTGTTGCTCTTAACTGGGTAATTCTGCTACTTTTAGAGTGAGCAGTTGGCTTCAACCAGGAGTTGGATGAAGCAAGTGGAAAAAAAACCAACAATGTCCTTCTCCATTCAGCCCCGTTTCAATATGCACAAATAAATTCCAGCCCCGAGTCCTTGTGGCGTTACCAAGTGATGTTGTGACAATCCTTGTGCTGTAAGATCACCTAGAAAAAAAAAACCCAACGTGGATGTGGAGAGAGAGAGAGTCAGTGCCCTGGGCTGCTGGTCTTGCTCCTTGGAACTGGGGGAGAATTCCCTCCCTGGTGCCAGCACTTTCTCGTGGCTCCTGTTGCTTTACTCCGGCGTGAGCTGGTGCTGGGAGCTGAGTGTCAAATGGGGGAATCCTGCTCCTCTCTGAGCTCGCCCTTAAGGAGCTGGAGAAATGCTCATCATTCGAGGTCCTGAAAACCTCTGGGGGAGCTGGGGTGGTGTGGGTGTGGGATGGGTTGCAGACGGGGAGGTGTTTGTGACCTGGCTGAGTTGCCCTCCAGCTTTCCCCTTGGGAGAGGGGGAATGGGGTGTAACTCTTGTGTAACTGTACCTGCCCTGCTGGTACAATTTCTGGTTTATGGTGAACTTGTTTAGTCGGGAGGTGCAGCAGGGGTGTGAGCAGTGCTCTTTGTTCTCCTGGCAGAACCAAATGGGAATGTGCTGCTTCTGCTTAGCCAGCCCCATCAGAGTATGTCCCAACCTGATTATTGGCTGGAACTTTTTCCAGAGGATTGGACCTAGCAACCCTTTTTCCATCTTCTCTTTCACATTTAACAGGGAAATATCTCAAGTTCAAAATGTGTTTTAACAGTGAAGAGACTGAGCAGTTGATACAAATTTACTGTAAATATTTCATGATTCCTCAAGTTGCTTTGGGGTAGGTGAACAGAGCTGAAGGTGATGCAAACTGCTTTTTGCTGTTTCCTTCTACTGTCTGCAGTTGCTGACTATGAGGAGGCTTGAAAGAGCTGCCCATGTATTTTTTTTTTTGTGCTTTTTCAGATGCTTCTTGTCTTACCTGAATCTTAACTTTGCAGGAAAAGGTGGCTGTGGCTGCCTTTAAGTAGGTCAGTAATGATTAGATTGATGGTTTCTACCTGACGGTGTAAAATGAACATTTTATGAGCAGGAGGGAAAATGCTGCCCTCTCTACATTGGACTCTGTGAGGATGGAATCATGGAATATTCTGAGGTGGAAGGGACCCACAAAGATGATTGAGTCCAGCTCCTGGTCCTGCTCAGGAGTCCCCCCTGGGCCTTTGGGCTCTGCTCCCAGGGAACAGGGACAGGAGGAGAGGGAACGGCCTCAGGCTGGGCCAGGGGAGGCTCAGGGTGGACAGCAGCAGGAATTTCCCCATGGAAAGGGTGCTCAGGGATTGGAACTGCCCAGGGAGGTTTGGATCCCCATCCCTGGAGGTGTCCCAGGAATTCCTGGAGGTGGCACTCAGTGCTCTGGGTGGGGACAAGGTGGGGATGGGGCACAGCTTGGACTTGATGGCCTTGGAGGTCTTTTCCAACCTCAGTGATCCTGTGATTCCTGCTGGAGTGGGTGGCAGATGGAAACACAAATCTGAGCTTGGATTCTGTGACCTACATGGATGCTGGACATCACAGTATTAATCTCTGCATGGTCTTTCCCTCTCAAGAACTCTGCTGGCAGGAACTCTAAGGACAGAACTTCAGAGCTAGGGGAGTTATTCATGAATCTGTCACTCTGTTTCCTGGAGTTGTTTCATCTCCTGGTTGAGGCCGTGCTGTAAAACCAGGGAAATAAGAGAATGCTTTGGGAGTCAGCACCTGCTCTGCCGTGACAGGAGCTCCTCAGTGCAGTCAGGGTGATGAGCTGTAGGTTTAGATCAGTTATTAGGATGGAATTCTGGGCTGTGAGGGTGGGCAGGCCCTGGCACAGGTGCCCAGAGGAGCTGTGGCTGCCCCTGGATCCCTGCAAGTGCCCAAGGCCAGGCTGGACAGGGGTTGGAGCAACCGTGGCAGGGGCTGGAATGAGATGAGCTTTAAGGTCCTTTCCCACCCAGAGCATTCCCCGATTCTGTGATGATGGCTCTGATCTGTGGGCTGTGGGCTCAGCTGCAGGGCCAGGGCCAGCAATAATCCCCCTGAGTGCAGTTGGTTTGCAGCTGAAGGGAAATCAGGGCGGTGACACCGTGCTTGTGTGGCTGTTTTGGGCTGGTATCTTGTGAATGGGAAGGAGGGTTCTTGCCCAGTCAGCTTCCAAATCCTGCCCCAATGGCTATTTCAGGTTTATAGCATAAGGTGCTATTTTTCACTGCTGCTAATTCCATAGGCCCCTCTAAAACTTCCCAAGAACTCAGGGCTGTGTATTGGGAGCCGTGGGGTTGCTCTGAGGGATCCATTTCAAACACCTTCACCTGTCTGCACTGTTTGCCTCAGGAGCATGAATGGACAGAACTCCATTGAGAAATATCCTGATATTTTTATTTCACCAATGGAGCGATGAGTTATAAAAAACCATCACTTAACTTGCTGGGTTGAAACGGAGTCGTCAAGCCCTCCCAGAGACAGCAATGCAGCTATTAAGTGATCTGTGTCAGCTGCCTTTATGGCTTTTTTTTTGGGCTTTGTAGGGATAGAGTAAACCGTGACAAACTTAATTTTTAGCCTCTTTGAGGGTATTTTGTGGATTCAGCAGATGACCACGTTGAGAGCAGTTGCTGGCTGGGATTGGAGGTGTTTACTCACTGTGTCAGGAGTTGCTATCTCAGAATGAGCTCACTTTCCCAAACCACATGAATCCAACCTCAGGAGCTTGGGGGACAAGTCTTGTAGCTTCCAGCTGGTGACATTGCCAAGCCCTGCGTGCCTTTTGCACATCCTTTGAGAATTTTTGGGTACTCCAGGCAACATGGATTGCACACACACCTCTTGATATTCCACTTAAAAAATGTGAGGCTTCCCCTTCTAGCTCTTTTCTTACTCATGGTTTCATTTGAAATGTGGGAAAATGCTTCAAACCTGCAATATTTTCAGAAATGAGCTTTACATCTAACGGAATCCTTGGAAGACAATGGTCTTGGGTAGAAACAATATTAATTAGCACCAAATTCACTTTGCTTAATCACATGTTGCACGATGAACTGGAATTTAGGAACCTAAACCAGTTTGCTTGGGAAGTGCACTGTGCACCCAAACATCAGGGACAGAGCAGCCAAAAAAATGTGTTGAGCTAATAATGATGATGTTTTTTCCATGAACTGTTTTCCCATTTACTTTTGCACGGGCTGAATGAAGCTTTTGTTTTAAGAATGTGTTCCACCTCACTTTTTAAATTCTTTTTTTTTTTTTTTTTACTAATTACCTCGTTATTGTTAGTTTCCAGTGAAGCAATGCTGAAGTGAGCCTCCTTCTCATGGGGGTAAAGATTCCTGGTGGAAGGTGTTGGATGTTTGGGGCCTCTTCCTGGCAGGGCAGAGCTCGGCTTCTTCTGTCAGCTTTGATATTCAAATACTCCACTCTCCTGTTTACTTGCTCTGGAGTGCTCTTTATCCCTAGAAAAAGCAACTACAGTCCCAAGAACATAAATAAGATTTCTCAGAGCCCACAGAATTTTATTATAGAAATGCTGGATCTAATTTTTCCGTGGAAACAAGAACCATTGTCGCGCTTCCGCTCGAATTTGACTTCAGTCTTGGAGCCAGCTGAATTGAAGCTGTTCCCTCCTGAGGTTTGAAATGGGTATTAATTCAAACAAAAAGATGTTGATATGGTTCAGATCTGTGTTTCTTTGTATGGGGTTTGTAATGAGCAAACTTGTAAATTCCTTGCTCTTGCCTCATGCTGAACCAGAACTTTCCCATTGATTCCATTGGGATAATTATCCAATAATCAGCCTTGGGAGGGATAAACATGTTACCAGGTGTTCAGGCTAACACAGAGTTTCAGGGATTCAGTGAACAGCTGAAGTGATCCAGAAATAATCAGATCGGTTACTTAAGAGCAAGATCTTAATTTTAATTACAGACCTGCCAAGTCCTGATGACAAATAGTGAAAGTGAACACTTTTCAGGTGTATTATGAATTCTTCTCCAATGTCTTCTTCTTTTATCACCCTAAGTGGAAGAAAGAAGGACATTGAGAGGCTGGACGGTGTCCAGGGAAGGGAGTGGAGCTGGGAAGGGTTTGGAGCCCCAGGAGAGGCTGAGGGAGCAGGGAAAGGGGCTGAGCCTGGAGAAAAGGAGGCTCAGGGGGGACCTTGTGGCTCTGCACAACTCCCTGCCAGGAGGGGACAGCCGGGGGGTCGGGCTCTGCTCCCAGGGAACAGGGACAGGAGCAGAGGGAACGGCCTCAGGCTGGGCCAGGGGAGGTTTAGGCTGGATATTAGGAAAAAATTCTTCATTGCAGGGGTGTTGAGGCATTGGAATGGGCTGTGATGGAATCACCATCTGAGGAAGTGCTCAAAAAACATGTGAATGTGGCACTTGGGGATGTGCTATAGTGGTGATCATGGTTGGACTTGGTGTCTCAGAGGTCCTTTCCAACCCTAATGGCTCTGTGTTTCCATGATTCTGAGTGGTTTTATCACACTCAAGCCATTACTTGAGGGGATATTGAGAAGGGGAAGGAGGGAGAAATAGAATTCAGTGGATTTGTGACCTGTCAGATAATTTTTTTGTGAGTTGTTGCAGAAGAGACAGGAGTGGTTGGCTTTTGGTGGCATCAGGTGAAGAAACAGGGTCACGTTTGTCCATCAGGGCTGGGGTGTAGAGCAGCAGTGTCTGTTCCAAGGTCTGCCTAAAGCAGGGATTTGTTTGGATTTTGATGTGGTTCGAATGATTGGTTTGTAAAATTCAGATCTGATGAGTCCGGTACCTCCACGATAGATTTATGTTCCTATTATTAACAGCGTTCACAATTCTTTAAGCAAAGGGCTTTTAGTGGAAATGAGTCTATAAAATGCAGCCCCTTATTTTGATCCATCTGTTCTCCTGAATTCGTGAGGAGCCCTGGAGCAGGTGTGTGATTGTCCCACAGTGTTTAAGTACCACATGCCTCATTTCATTGCAGAGAGTCTCCCAGGACAGAACCATCTGATCCATTATCCATTAGCCCATTTCCCTGTGAATTGCCTCTTCACCCTTTGTGTTGCTCCTCTAGGAGAAAAGGTGTAATTTTTGTAGCTGTTCAAACATGGAGGCACCTGGCTCTTAAAGCTTATTTTGACTGTTGGAACCCACTGAATTTGAACACAAACCAAACACTTCCAGCTGCATCCACATCCCAGTCCAACAAGGCAACTAAATGCGTGTGAATTGAAGTGGTGAGCGCTTCAGTGGGTGTGTGGAAAGTGGGGGGTGTTCCTGAGCCCTTCTTAAACATCCCCACGGAGGAGCCTGAATCTTCCAGAGGAGAAGGTTGGAATTTTCTCCTTCTGGCGGGAGAACAGTCAGGTGTTTGGGGATGTGAGGAAATGCAGGAGTGGTGTCTGAGGCTGAGGTTTCACAAGACTGAGAAGCAGCTCAGTCCTGCCCCTCCTGGGCTTGTCTCAGTGGATTTGGAATTCCACATCCCTGCCTTAGCTTCTCTTGTCTCCGACTTGGGTTTAGCCCGATGAACAATCCCATCCTGTGGTGTCAGGCTGACAGCTGAGTCTTGGCAATGCATTTTTATTCAAATTATTTCCAAACCTGAGTTTGCCCCTTTGGTGGGAATCAGCCTGAGCTTGCAGGGGCCACGTCCTTGCCATCCAACCTCTCCTGGAGCATTGTTGCCAACGGGATAGCGCCATGTTAAAGACCTTGGTGTTAACCATGTCCTTGCCATCCAACCTCTCCTGGAGCATTGTTGCCAATGGGATAACGCCATGTTAAAGACCTTGGTGTTAACCACGTCCTTGCCATCCAACTTCTCCTGGAGCATTGTTGCCAACGGGATAGCGCCATGTTAAAGACCTTGGTGCTAACCTCAAAGAAGCTGCTGTTAATACTCAGTAATACGAACCTGGCAGGACAGGAGTTGAGTGGTTTTTACCCTCTGCAGTCACTGCTCCAGTTCCTGAGCTCACTCACACATGTTACCTGCTCCTGGAGGGCAGTTTATGGCTAAAACCCTGTTTTTAAAGGAGAATTCAAAGCCAGGATGGACAGAAGCATTTCTCTGTGTGACTCTCAATTTATCACTGGCCATTGTTGAAAACATGGAAGAGTTTTCCTGTGTGATCAGTGGGAGAACGTGTTTGTGTGGCTTGGAGCTCCAGGACCTCCCTTAACTCCCTCATTGCTCCTGTATATTGTTTGCTTTTCCTGTGTAATACATGACCTAAATTTCTTACCTAACCAGCTACAGAAATCCATATTTTTCTCCCTCAGATCCTGTATTATTGTTCCATGTGTCCATGGTGCTTTGGTGGCTGTGTTGTTTTTTTTTTTTTTTTTTTTTTTTTTTTTTTTTAGTATTTTTGGCTCCACTTCAAACTAAGTCAGCAAATACTTTGCTATTAAACCATGTATTTTCTATGCTCTGTTTATTTTTCAAAGGAACAGATAATTGCTGTTTTGGTAAAACTCTGACCACATTAAGTTTGACTCCTATCAGTGCCGTTATTTTTCTGAAAGGCTTTGCTGTATTCAATGTTAGCAAAGCTAACAGTTACCCAGATTTCCCAGATTTCCCATTTTCCATAGACAGAGCCACATCAGGCAGCCGTGGCTGAAGGAGCAGCACCACCTGTGGGAAATACCTGTGTTTGTTCTCCTGTGTGCTCTGTGATGGATTGAGAGCTTAGGAGGAGTTTCTAGAGCTGCTTTTGCTGTCCCAAGGAGATCTGAGCCTGTTGGGACCTCTCTGGTGCTGGGAAGGAAATCACAGAATTAACCAGAATTAATCATCAGTGCTAACCTATCACTGCACTCCTGAAAAAGGTTGGGTTTGGATGCTGACAGGTGCAAATGGGAAAAATGGGATAATGGCAAAATCCTAGTGATGAATTCCGTTCCCTTGGCAGGTTTGTCATCAACCCCTGGGTCAAAGCAACTGTTTCTCTTCCTGGCAACTCCTGGGGCAGCATTTAGTGATCCTTGTGAATAATCCCTGTTGGGAAGGATCCACTTTCCAGTAGCTGACACCAGTTTTGATCCTGTCATCGTTACAGTGGAGAATGAGGCGGAGCAGAATTCACTCTGAGCCTCAGTCACTAAGCAGTGATCAATTTCCTTTGTTACTTTCAATTCTGGCTTTAAGTTGAAATGCAGGAGAGGCAGGGTTTGCATCTGGAAAATCACAAGTCCATCTGTGAGCCAGATGCTTTGCTGTGGAGGGAGCAGATCAAAGGATCCCAGGATCATCAAGGTTGGGAGAGACCTTAAAGCCTCATCCCATTCCAACCCCCTGCCCTGGGCAGGGACACCTTCCTCTAGACCAGCCCGCTCCAAGCAAAGATGCAGCATTAAAGTGGAGTAAAAATAGTTTTCAGGATCTTTTCTCCACCCACTTGCAGCTTTCGGAGGCATAGAAGGAGCCTTCAGGCCACTGTGGTGTGGAAGGAATTCCTGAACAATGCAGAGAAACTATGGAGAGGTGCATCAGAGGGTTTTCCTTCTCCCTGGCCCTCCAGGAAATGCTGTGCTGGGGGTAAAATCAGGCAGAATATTTAACTCTGGGCTTGCTGCTGGTTTTGATTGCTCTTTATGGACTGTTTCTGCTGATGCTCTCAAGTAATTTCTGTAGAAAAATCCAGTTTTTTATTCCAAGGTCTAATGCTGGTTTTTCTTAGACCTTGAATGATTCATGGGGTTGTTTTCCTGCATTTATAAAATGTCACTCCTGTGGTTTGTTATGATCTATGGCCCGAACATTCCTGGTTCCTGTGCTGCCAACTTATCCATCTTCCCTGTGGCCTGTTAGTGCCTCAGAACACAAGCCTTGCACAGTTCTGGAGCTGCAGATCTATTCCTTAATGGCACCTTGGCTTTCTCAGAGATGTTACAGCTCCTAAAAAGGTCCAAAACAATTTGCACCCCGCTTCTCCAAACCTTTATCTCCCTGGAATGCCTTGTCCTTTATTCCAAATCCAGTTTCTCCCGAGTAGCTGTTTGTGCTGAGCCCAAACCAGGGATTCCAGGAGTGTTCAGATATGGAGAACTCTCCTTCCTGAATTTACTTGGTGCTGAATTTCTGCAGCTGAATTCGGACAGGTCCTTCCTCTAAAGCTTTTCCCAGTGTTTCTCCCGACCCTCCCAGGACAAGATCTCCTGCAGTTCTGAGCCGATGGGTTATTGTTCCTCTGTTTGGCTTTGCATCAAGTTGAAAAAAAAAAGAGAGACAGAGAAGGATAAAAAAAAAGCTGTTACTATTTTGGAACGAAAACTTTGATTTGCAAACCACTTTTCATCATTTCACTTTCCCTAAACAAACCCAAACCGTTGCTGTATCGTGATGTTTAAGTCAGTGGAAAAAATGATTTGGAAATTTGGACTGGAAGCTTTAAGCAGTGGGACTCGGCGGTTCTAACACCATTCAGCTCTCTAACAAAGTGCTCCATTTGGAACTAATCAGAGCTTTGTGATTTTTCTAGGCCAATTTGGAACCGCTTTGATGTGCGACGGGATCAGATAGTGTGAGCTCAGGCAGACAAGACATATGGGCTAAATTAATCCTTAGCAAGTCTAGGAAAATTAAATCTTTATGGGAAGAAAAAATGGAGGTTATGTATAAACAAAATGCAAATTATAAGCTGCACGCGATGCGTGTTGTAAGGAGAGTGGAGAGGAGGGAATACAAGATAAGAGGCAATAAATTGTAACAAACTGCTTGTTCAGAGATTTGCTGGGAGCTGCGTGGCTGCTCTCACTCAGCTTCAAACATTGGGAGTGTTTATATTTCTGATTATTCCGAGTATTTGGAACCTGGTTGTCCAGGATAACGCGGCCCTGCCGGAGCTCCTTTCCCAGCTCGCTGCTCTGTGCTGTCCCTTTGCCAGGAGGATGGTGCTCAGCCCTCTGGAACTTCCTCCCAGCAGCCCTGGGCTGGAGGGAGAGTTTAATGAGCTCCAGGAGGGAGGCTGTGTGAGATAAGCTCGGCTAAAGACTGACTTTGGCAAAGGAAATTTCAACTTTTCCCCACCCCTCCCGCCGAGCTGGGGGTTTAGTGGTTGGTCTGAGGGAAAGCTTGGTGTTAAGTTTTGTTGTTGGTAGGAAGCTGTGCTGAAGAAATAGTGTATAATTAGATAAATAGAATAGTTTTACATTTATTTATATAAAATAAACTTTCTTTTTTTTTTCTCAAGAGGTAGTGCTGAAAAGGAAAGCAGCTACCTGTAATCCTCTTTTTTTCCTGACACCCATCTGCCGTTCTGGATTGATCTCTTTACACATGGATTTCTTGTATGAATGTCAAGTATACAGAGCCTTTCACTTGTTCTGCTGCCTTAAAGTGTGTATAAATCTATAAATGTCAGTCTTAAAATGGAGCTTACAATAGGTAATTATACGGAGTGGGGCTGTGCTATTTCTGACTTGCATTGTGTGCGCTGACTGACGGCGACGTGGAATGGGAGGGTGTGCAAAGTATTGTTTTCAGCAGAAATTGTCCCAGCTCAGGGCACTGTGTCAGGTTAGCAGGGTCTCAGGGAGCCTTTTCCCTGCTTTTCAGTTACCCTGAGTGAAGGAGAACTAATTTTCTTATGGCAAGATACACGTTTTCTCCTGCGATTTGTGCCAGGTTAAAATCCATGTGGGATTCTAATTACAGCTCTCCCCACCAGCAGTTCAGGTTGGTTCCAGATGTAACAATTGAATTTCAAGTCACACAGTTACTCTGAGCAGTTACTGGGAGTGTTTTTGTTGGTCTGAACTCCCTCTTTAAAACATCTTTTCCTGTTCTTAAACCCTTTTTTGTTTTGATGCTTCAATCTTCTGCTCAGGCATTGTTAGTGTAGAAGTTTCCATTGAAACACGATAGTGACAGGTTATTAAATGGCAAAGGCAAGAAAATCAGGGTTTTGCTGAGAATTTTTCATTGCAAAGTGTTGTGGAAATGCTTGGGAATGTCTTGAGTCTCATCCCTGGAGAGGTAATGGAGCCCCATGGAGCCGCTTCCTGCTTGGACTGGGGAGAGAGTGGGAAGAGTGAAACAGGGAACTCCTGGCTTAAGGTCAGGACAGTTTAATAGAGAAAACAAAAGCCACACATGCAGCAAAGCAAAGGAATCAATTCCCCTTTTCCCATGGATGGGCAGGATTTGGCCATCCCTCATAGGTCATGGTGACTGGGGAAGAGTATTGGGGTCCCTGAACATTCCCTGCTTCCTTCTTCCCACAGTTTTCCATACTGAGCTTGATGCCACAGGCCTGCAATATCCCTTGGATCAGCTGGCTGCCCGTGTCCTGTGCCCCGATCCCTGTGTCCCGTCCCAAATCCTTGTGTCCCGTCCCAAATCCTTGTGTCCTGTCCCCCATGCCCGTGTCCCGTCCCAAATCCTTGTGTCCCGTCCCAAATCCTTGTGTCCCGTCCCAAATCCTTGTGTCCCGTCCCCGAGTGCCCGTGTCCTGTCCCAAATCCTTGTGTCCCCCCAAACCTCTGTGCTGGTGTGTTGGGACAAGGTCCCAAAAAGTGTCAGCCCTGCTCAGCAGTTTCCAAAACATCTCTGAGTTGCTCGCAGCTTCCAGCACAAATCCAAACCAGCCTCACAGCGGCTACTATGAAGAAAATTAACTCTACCCCACCCAAAACCAGCACAGTGATGTCACATATAAATGACTTTTTCCAAGAGCCCTTTTCCCCAGTTTTCTTGTGGAAAAGTTAAAATCCGTGGTGTGCAGAGGCCAAAGGTCTTGCAATCTCTCTCCAATTGACTGCTGGGTGACTATTGTTTCAAAAAGAATTATGCTGTAAGTAGCTTTTTAGATTAGCCAAGATAATCTCAAGTTTGTGAATAGCTGCTGACTGAAACCACTTCCCTGAACTGTTACTTGGGGAATATCAGGAGTAACACCTTCAGTTTTAAGAGAAACCAACTTCTCCTGAGTGCCTTCCCAGGAGATCCCTCGCTCCAGAGGAGGTGTGATGTTTGTGCGTTCCCATCATTTATTTATTTTTAATGGATTTTTGTGCTTTTCATTCCAGGTCACTCCAAGGTCGGAGACCCCCATCAATAGTGTCAGTAACAGTTTGGAAAATGTGCTCCACACATCCACACATTCCATGGAGGAGTCGATACCCAAGAGGCCTTCGGGGAAACACTCCAAAGGTGTGTCCTTCTCCTCGTGCCTGCTTCCAGTGGGGAAACAACTGGGATCCTTGCTGGTGCTCAGCTTTATTTTCATTGGGATTGGAGGCTGGAGCTTTGATTTTTCCATTGGGAAATAAGCAAGAAGGTGCTTTGAGATGCCTTCTTTTGTAATACCAGCTTTGCTCTCAAGGAATCTTCTCCAAGAGTGGGTATCTTGGACATTCCACCTCCTCTCAGCAGGCTGTTTCTTGGATAAAGCATATGGTGTTGAGTGTTTCTCAAAGGGAAGAGGCATTTAAACACTTGGACTGCCATTTCCACCTTTCTCTTGCTTTCCCAAGTGGGAAACTGGGGGAAGAGAAGTGGAAGGCAGGAGAAAGATCTTGCACCTTTCTCTGTTACAAAATAAATCTGGTTTTTGTAATGCTATATTGCATGCTGACCTGGCTAAAAGCTGGGCTTAGCAAGTCAGAGTTAAATTATTCCATTTCCACGCTCCAGACTCTCACTGCAAATATGAAAATGTTCAGTTTAAATTGTGACTAACAGTGTTTTTATTTAATGCATTTTAAAAAACCACTGGTAAATGAGGAAAGCCTTTGAACTGGGAGCTGCTCTTTGTGCAGAGCAGCTTTTGTGAGCCCTGTAGGGCAAAATTAATCAGGGAAAATATCTGCCCTCGTATGTTGCCTTCAAATATCATTAAAAATATTGTCAGGCACCATCTAAATTTTTCATTTGGAATTTATTCTGTTTTCCTCCTCACCTCTGGCTTCCCACAGAACTTTACACATAGAGCTTGATACCAGAGAAATTCAAGAATTTCAAAGCACATCTTCACTCAGAGGATCTGATGCAGCTCAGCACGGGTTAAACATCCCAAGAAATGTTGCCTTGCCTCCTCCAGCCCTCCTTTCCAGTGACACACTCCAGTGTAATCCCAGCAGTGTGAGGAGCAGTCATTTTTTACAGCACAGTAATGCTGGAAGTGGCCGTTTCTCCAGCTGTAAAAACCATCAGGGTAGAAGAAAACGCAGCACTAAGCAGAAGCATGGCTGGGTTTGTGGCTTTCATCTGATTAAAAATAGGACAGGGTTCAACACTGTTTTCATTTGTACTCAGTGATTGCTATTCCAGTACCATATATGCTAAGATTAGTCACGGTACGCTGTGAAAATTAATTAGGTTTTGCTCTGATCTGTTTTTCTCTTATAGAATACCTGCCTCGTGCTCAGTTTAATATACAGGCTGCCTCAGTGATGGTTGGGAAAAGGGGGTGTGGAGCAAACACCGATATTCTGCTTTCTGCTTCACCAGCAGCGTTCAGTTCTCCTTGAGATTTGATCATCTGTCTTGGGGTTCTGTTTCTTCAGCTTGAAGTGCAATTTAGGATTATTTGCCACCTGAATCCGGTGTTCCTGACTTAGATTCCTCATTTTCATAGCAAACACAGCTCTTAATTTAGCAGGACCCACCAACTTTTTAACCTGGAGCACGTAAAATTGTCACGAAAAGCATGGCATCCTTGATTTTCATGTTGTTGTTTTTTTAGTGAGCCTGGTTTCAGACAGCTTGACAGGACAGGATTTCTCCCCAGAAGTAAAGAGCTGCCCAAGGTCATCATTCCTCTCCTGGCAAAGCCCTGGAGCTGGAAGTGTCTCAGTTAAAAAGGCTGGAGCTGAAACATGAGAAAGAAAAGAAAAACGAGAGAGGTGCTGTATTTGTTGTGCTTAGCTGGATTAGACACAGTTTGTATTAACCCAGGGAACGTTTTAATCCCGATTTGGAGAAATGTCAGTAATTTAATTTACTCTCCACAGCTGAACAGTGGCTGGGGTTGTAGTAGCTTGGACCTGAAAGCTCTCAGTGACTTGTGTTTGCCTTAATCCACCACTTTTGGCATCAAATATTTGAGTTTCTCCACGGGAAGAGAGGAGCATTTTGCTGGATGCTCTCAGTGGCACTGTGTGTGTGTGTGTGTGTGGCTGGGAATGTTCCTACAGCTTCATGCAGAGACTTGTCAGATACCTGGGAATAATTTCAGCAGAATTGTGCTGCCTCAGGAAATGAATTTGTAAGAGGAGTGTCAGCCTGAGTAGGGCACAAACCTTTGCTCTTACCTCAGAGGCCCAGCTCGCTGTGGGAGCACTGTCAGGCATTAAATCATAAATTATGGAATGATTTGGATTGGAAAGGACTTTAAAGATTGTTTGATTCCATGGGCAGGGACGCCTTCCACTAGCCCAGGTGCTGGATCCATGCTGCAATACCCAGGTGACCAGCAAACTCTTGATTTTTTTATCAGAATTCCTCCACTTTTCCCACTGTTTCTCCAGACTAAACCCCTCTGTCCCTGTGTAGATATCAGTGGTAAAATGGGGTAAACCAGGTGCACATTGCTTCATAGTGAAAGTTGTGACTCTGAGAAGTTCTGTACCTGCTGACATAAATATTTTGGGGATCTGTGCTCTATCTGGGCTTTTCCTTTATAAAATAAAGTTTAAAAATCTGCCCTGTGCAAGTCGAGGAAAAAAAATGCAGCTGGGTTCTGACAGAAGGATGTGGAGCTCCTGTGAAAATGCAGAACTGTAACATGCTCTGTGAATTGTGCATTTTATTCCTGTTTTGACCAGTGATTTGGGGCTGTTCAAAGCTGTTTCCAGAGACGTGGGATTGTTTTAACTGGAGGGAACTTTGGGAAGTGGAGGCTTTCCCTGTTCTCAGGATGTGGCTGTTGTTGTGCTGGAAGCTGCACTCAGGCTTGTTCCCAGGTACTGAGGCACTGACAGATCTCACTGGTCAAGCAGAACAGACATAAACACAGAGATTCTTGGGTTACATATAATTAAAATTCCGAGAGGGATGTGTTACTTTCTGTCCCTCTTCCCACTGTTCCTAGAATGTGGTCAGATTTTAATAATGGTTTTAACACCATTTGAACAAAACAAATTCATATAAAAGTTGAGCATTTTTTGTCTCCTGGGCCTTTCCCAGTAGTAAGGTGGTTAAAAAAAGTCACGAGTTAAAATTGCTTTTCACTATTTTGTTTTGCAGGCAATCCTCTGCTGGTAGCAAAGGGAAATTCAGGAAATTTCATTTTTATTCCAAAGTTCAGGAGGAGCTATGTGACCCATGGGAAGCCCCATGCACAGAGCTAATTTTTAACAAGCCTGTGGATGTAGAGTTGGGGTAATTCCCAAAAGAGAGTAGTTCTTGCTTATCACAGCTGACTGAAAAAAAAAATCAGCTTATTTTTATTTGTTCAGAAAAGCAATAGGAATTTTCCATGCTCCAGAGATGTTGTTAATTACTCTTTTACTGTAAGATTCCAAGGATTTGGCCATTAGGTGGATAGCAGTGGAGGCAAAGCCCTGCTCTCTGCATGTGACATATTTTAGCAATGTATTAAAAATGTTCAGTGACCACAGCATATTTTCCAAAAGCACAGGGGAATGAAGTGCATTAGACCAGATGTTGGAGTGCAGAACAAAAGCATCTTTATTATAAAGACAACATAAGTTACAAACATCCCAGGACAGAGACTGCGCGGGCTTCATCCTGTCACTGCTCTCAGTGCTGAGGGAAATCCTGATTTGTCACGGCCTCCGGGTGAATTCCCTGCTCTGGAGGTTTAGAAATTATCCCTGCTCTGACCTTTTTCAGGTGGCACTTCCCATGTCCCTCCCCAGAGCAGCCTGGACTATGATTTCCTCAACTGAACAAGTCTCATTTTCTGCAAAGTGACAGAAACTCTCCTATTTTTATGTTTCCTGTGTATTTATCTTGCCTTTCCTCTGTTGCCACACAAAACCCTCCGAATTGTCTCCACGCCAGCCTGATTTCAAATGAGGCAACTGTTGAAATCTGATCCTTCTAGAGTGAAGCTGAATCATAATTCTTGCAACACAGGATCTAAGGATAGGCACAAACTGCTTCTGGAGGGTGAGGAGTAAAGCTTTGAGATGGAAAATGGGGGCAGGAGCCTTTATTCTACAATCTCCTCTCCGTTTAGCTCTGCTGAGCACAGGAAAACCAATTTTCCTGATTGAGGGGATACTCTGAGTCCACACACAAGGCCCTGCAAAGAACCAGACTTGGATGAATACGTGGAACAGCACATGGCTGACTGGATAAAAGTCTATGGGCGTGAAGGAAAACAAGCTCTAAATGCACCTGAGGAATAGATTGCTTTAGTTTTCCATCAATATTGGGATGTAAATCTCTCCCTGTTTGCAGCGCTGCTGCTGAGCCCAGGTGGGATGAGTTGGAGGTGGGTCGTGGTGGTTGTCATGTGCAGCCAAGGTCTGAATTATCTGAATTATTCCATGACAATAGTGAGCAGCAATGTGTGATGTCAGCCTCCCAGAACTTCTCGCCACTATTTTTGCCGCTCTGTTTTCCTTGGCAAAACGCGTTTCTACGGTCTTGCACCTTTTTTTTTTCCCTCTCCCACTTCCTTGACTCCTTCTTTTTCCATAAGAAACCAGGCTGCAGGAGCTCTCCCAGTTTCGTGGTGATGGACAGCCTTTTCCTCTTGCAGTGTTTGACACCAGTCTGCTGAAGGCAGGCAGAAAATACAGGGGGAAGAAAAAAAAAATCTGTTTTGTTCAGGTCCAGACTTGAGACTGCCTTGTTCTGCATCAGTTGTGCAGCTGGATTATTCTATTTTTAAGCAACTGCATCATCTCCAACAATATTGGGTCAGCTACTGGTAGGGTAGGGCTTAAAGAAATATTTAGGCTATGATAATCCTGCAGGAAAAATCTCCCTCTCCCAACTGTATATAATTTTTCAGCTGTTTGTGTATGTCCTTGTTCCTTTTCCCTCTTGAAGGGAGAGCTCTGCTTCTAAACTTGAGCAATGTAGGTTGAGATCACACACCAGGCACCGCGTTCCTGACCTTCTGTCTCTGCCACACGAGTTGTTTGAGGAGTATCAAGTATGTGGAGTGAATTCTAGAAGTCAAACCCAAGGATTAGCGTGCTCCAAAAAAATGTGTTTTGATGTTGCTTATTTCTCCCCCTGCTAGGAGATTGTTGTATGCTAAGGAATTTTTTGATGATGCATAAATCACGTTGCTCAATCAGGAATTGGGAGCTCAATTCAGGCTGGAGGTTTGGTTTTGTAATAAAGGCAGTACACAAGTTTAGGGTTTAAAAAGATGTCAGAAACGTTGCATTTCACCTCAAGTTTTTATTGATAATTCAGTTGTCCTCTGCTTACAGTCCCCAAAGCCAGGGTGTTGTAGAGCTGGGAGTGGAGCTCCTCACTGCTGGGCCAAATTGGTGTTGTCAGCTGTTAATAAGTTAAGTTTTATCCTCTCTCCAGGTTGGAATCAGTATTTCTTTGTCACCCTCATTGCCTCCTTTTCCCTGTAATGAGCCTTTTCAGGAGAGGTCTGGGATGGCTCTGGTGGGACAGAAAGGGAGAGGAGGGAGCACAGACATCCTCTGACTGGGTGGGAGGGTGGCTCCTGGCTGCCCGCTCCTGCAACAGCTGTCACAACCTTTTGTGCAAATCTGCAAATGCTCCTGGCTGAGGTTTGGAATCCATGGCTCCCATTCCTTCCCTTTGTGCTCCACAGGGAGGATTCCCAGCTCACCCCTTGGCCAGGAGCTGCAGTGGAAGGTGATGCTCTGGGTGTTTTCCAGCGGCTCTTTTCGAATTCTTATCACAGAGGATTCTTTAATTTCCTCTGAGCAGTTTTAGTTGTGTCTGCACCATCTGCCTTGATCCCATAGTCTCCTAAAATGATGGATATCAAGCATTTAACCTGAGGGCCTTATCCTGGAGCTGCTCAGTGATTCCCTGACTTTGGTCTTGTTTGGACTTCCTGCCTGTTTTTCCTCAATAAGGAGGTGGAATCGCTCTGCTTGGGCAGCTGTTGGTCCCTACCTAATTAACTGCTGAGCCTGTTGATTAACTTCATTCAAATTTGACAAAGCTATTTAGAGATTTTATTTACAGTGGTGTCTGCATAGAAGAGACTCATTCATTCCTGCTTCCTCCAGGAGAAGTGAGAACAGCTGAGGTACAGCCTGGATCTCAGGGAAATTAGGCTTTGCTTTGCTCCTTGGTGAGCCATAAAATCCCAGAATTTGTGTTGGAGGAGACCTTAAAGCTCATCTCATTCTACCTCTGCCACGTTCCACTAGCCCAGGTCACTCCGAGCCCCATCATTCATCTTGCTTTTATTTATCCTTGTGTTAAATAAAGATTTGTGTGCTGGGCAATACAATTTCCTTATTGAACCTTAGGAAATGAGCAGTTTTCTGCTACAATAGGATTTGACAAAGAACACTTAATTTGGAGTAGCCCGTTCAGTTTGGCTTCAGTGGGAGTTGGATGCCACTTTTGTTTGTAATTAATTTATTCAAGCTACTCAGAATGTTTTAAATTCTAAGAATAGGATGCTGGTAAATCCAGCTGTGCCAAGGGTTTTACCTCTCTATAAATGCAATCCTCAGGCACATCCCTGATCTTGGATAAGGGCAGTGAACATCTGCTGTGACATCAATAAGACATCAATATCTACTGTGAGATTTAAGCTCATATTTAATATTTTTGCCTTTTTCCATGGCTCTCTCAGGAGGCCACCCATAGGATGTGAATTCCTGGAAGGATTCTCCCATTTCCATGTCTTTGGAGTCCTGGAGGTGCCTTCAGTGGAGCAGGAGTTGTTAATGAAGGTGAAATTAATGGTCATTACCTCAACAGCTCTGGAAGCAGCAGCGTGACCTTCTCCCCGTAATGGAAACAACAAAGCAACTTGAGCTTTTAATTAAAATCACATTAAATGGTGAAAAACAGTTTGTCTCAGATCTTAATGGTAATGGCTTCATACAGCCCATCTTCTGAGGCAGAAAAAAGGTGTTGGGAGAGCTTTTCCTGTGGTGGAACTAATGCTTAAACCTGCATTTTTACTGAAAATCCTTAATTAAAGGCAGGAGATGAAATTTGAAATTTAAGAAATTTACTGAAGGGTGACAAGTATGTCATTCAGGACCGAAAGAAAAGCTCCCAAACCCCCAAGAAAGGTGCATTTTAACTGCTGATTTTTGCCTCCTGGCAACTTCATTGTGCAGCCTGAAGGGAAAATGGCTCCGTGGGGCTGGACATTCCTGTGTTTGCTGCCTGCAGATTGAGAGAGGGATGTGAGAAATGTGCAGGAATGCTCAGCTGTTCCCAGTGCCTTCAGAATGCAGCACCCTGCAACATCTGGGAATTTCTGAAATAGCCCGTTTTGCTGCCATCTTAAACGGGTATGCAAGAATTTAGGAAAGAATTTAAAATAAACGGCTTGCTTATCCTATCTAGGCCCACGTAGCCCTGAAACGAAATTGGATAAAAAAGTGGCGCTTTAGAGAAGAAAATAGGAGTGATTCACATTTATTCCTAGAAATCCAGCCCGTCCCTGCCCATTTTACATACTGTCACCACTGTGCTAATGACTAAATGGCAATTTTCTGGTGCCTGTCATGCTCAGGAAGCTTTTACAGCTGGGTTGGCTGTTAGCTGGTATATATGTTCCTTCCCTCAACAGTTTATTCCTAAATCCCTCCCATTTTCCAAAGCACGTTTTTCATTTCCATCTACCTTTCCATTTAGATGAATCCTTGCCTCCAAAAGCTGAGGATAATAGGCTTGAAGTACAATAATTTTCTCAATAGGTAGCTGGAGTTTTTAGAGGTGTCTGAATATACAAGTGGAAAATGGTGTCATCTCTCTGAGATTTTTGGGTTCGGACCTGCAAATTTCTGGGTATTTAAAATAAAATCTGAGGTTTCTTGCCTGCCTTTGATGTCAGCATTAGAATTCTCACTGGGGGCTTTTCTCTGTAGACATGGGAGGCTGTGATTTTGGAAAGAATCAGATTGCAGCAGAGAAAAGCTACCAAATAGAGTAGGACTGGAGAAATGGGTGATCTTGGGAATTGGAAATAATAAATAAATGAAACTGGGACTGTTCAGGCTGCAGTGAAGCTGGGGAGGGACTCTTCATCAGGAACTGGAGCGACAGGACAAGAGGGAATGGCTTCAAACTGGAGGAGAGTTGGTTTGGAATGGATATTGGGAAGGAATTCTTGGCTCTGAGGGTGGGCAGGCCCTGGCACAGGTGCCCAGAGCAGCTGTGGCTGCCCCTGGATCCCTGGGAGTGTCCCAGGCCAGGCTGGACAGGGCTTGGAGCAGCCTGGGACAGTGGAAGGTGTCCCTGCCCATGGCAGGGGTGGCACTGGATGAGCTTTAAGGTCCTTTCCCACACAAACCAATTCCATGATTCCATGATATGAAAGAACAAATCTGAGAAGAGTCAAAGCAGTGGAATTCTGTCCATTAATTCAGTTATTTTGGGGTTGTTTAAAGGAAGTTGTGTTCTCGTGTTTAAGGACAGCTTAATGTAGTTTTGATAAATGGCCTATGTTGGAAAATGCCAGAGCAGAGCCTGATCCCGGGACCTGGCTGGAGAGTTTGGAAAGCTGTTGGGGAAGGGAAGCATCTGGAGCTGTTCTTGGATTGGTTTTAGGGAGTAAATTGAGACTGAAATCTCATTTGTGTGTTGCAGACAGTGGGAACTGGGAGAAGTTTGAGGGGTGATTCTTCCCCAGAGCCGTATGAACACGGTCCCTTGTCCTTCCCTGCAGCATTCCCTGGAATTGTGGATCTGATCCATACACTTCATCTGTTCCTTTGTGCCACACAAGTAGAGCAGACAAATAGTCAACTTTGGCATTGTTTAGGTGCTTTGAATTTTCATTTCTAATTTCATTTTCTCTTGTTCTTTTAAGCTGGGGAGTCACAGGCTGTAATTACGCAAGACAATGCTTTTGATTAAAGCAAATTTTCTTTCTTGGGTGCACAGAAATGCTAAGCTAAAAGGTTAAATGTTTCATTTGCTTTCTGGCTTGTTCTTTTATCTCTCCCTGGAAAAAAAAAAAATAAGGAGAGGACTTGCTGTGCTGCACGACTTCCCTGCCTGGAGTGGATGCATTTCATCAGTGGAGGGTGTGGGTGCTATTTTTAACCATCACTCCGAGGGGCAGCCCTGCTAAAATTACATCATTAATATCCCCAGCTGAAAGGAAATGGCAGAAAACACAACAGGGCCTTTGGAGTTTCTCCCTATTGTGTTTTCCACTCCTGGGGGTGAATTATTCCAGGTGTGGCATTCCAGCAGAGTTGTTTACAGTCAGCCCCTTGTGAACATGCCCCAGGAAAAGTGTAATAAGTGAATTTGTCTGCAAAAGCAGCAGGTATGAAATAGCTCTTAGTGGTTTGGAGAGCTCTTAGTTTGTATTCCTTCCTGTCCCTGTTATTAAAGAGTTCAGGGATTTGCTGGATATCCAATTATTGCAAAAGAAGTTGGGGAGCCAAAGCTTTAAAGATTAATTTTTTGCTAGAAGTGGTGTCTGTTTCATTCTGTAGGCCCTGCTAAAGGATCTGCTGGTGAGTCTGGAGATTCAGGGCTTGGAGATTTTTAGTGGATGGGGTCGTCTGGTGTTTTTTCCATTCTTTTTAGCTCAATTTCTGGGCATTCTCATTGCCCTGGCAAATATTCATAAAATCTACTTTGGGCTTTTCCCTCTTGTATTTGCTTCGTAGATGTGTTACAGTTGTCCAGAGGTTGTGTCGTGTCTCCAGATCAGTTTAACTGCTGAGTTAGAACTGTCTCTGTGAATCACTGGTCAAGTCTTGTCTGGGATCCAGAAAGAAGGAACAATGAGTTGTACAGAAGTAGAAAAGGGAACAAGAATATTAAAGCCTGAGAGCAGAGACACGAAAATTGCCACAAAAGGGGAACCTCAGAGAAGTGGCTGTGCAGGGATATTTGTTCCTCACTGAACTGAGCCCTTGAATGCGTTTGTGGCTCTTGGCAAGACTGTCTGTACTCAAGGATTTTTCTATTCCGCACGAGTCCCTTCGTCTGGTGTTTTTACATAGCGTGCTAAGAGAATTTGGTTGTTGTTTTTAACAAGGCTGTAATTCCTTAGAAAATACAAATTGAAGCTGCTATAAAATGACTTTGTCCTTGCTTCTCCTGCTTGTTATTGCAGCCTTAGTCATGAGTTTCCAGTGCTGAGCCTGATCTCAAAAATGCAGCAAACAGCACGTGCTTATTTACAGGAGCATTAAACCCTGCTGGCCTGGAGCAGCCCTTCCAAACCAGGCAAGCTGCTCGCTTCATCTGCCTCGGAGACCGAAATGCTGCATTTTCTCTGCAGTTGAAATCTCTTTAACTCCTTTGGGTAGGGGCAGGAATCCTTGGAGCCATCTGATCCCCGGGGCTGTGGTGTTTTAACACCAGATGCCCTTGGAGCCAGGGCACGTTGGCTGAGCAGCTGCGGCCTCGTCCCCTCCCTCTGGGCTGCAGCCATGCCGATATATGGTTACAAACTGCACCCTCGGGCTGCAAAACAAACACCCTCCCCGTGCTGGGGGAAATGTATATTTATATATGGAGCACTCAGCTCCTGCTCTCCACTCTGAAGTTTAAATTGTGTCGGGCAAATCCTCGTCGGGTGAAGTCGGGATTGAGTGTATGCAGTGAGGGTTGGGGTGTTTTAATAGAGCAGCAGTGGGTTGTGATTAGCTGAGTGGTCTTAAATCAGCTTTATTCACTCATTAAGTGAGTAAAATCTTGGGTGAGGAGGGAAAACTGATGGGTAGTAGCAGCCTTAGCTCAGTTCTCATTTTGCTCACCTCCAGCAAAGGTGGTTTGCAGTTAGCTCAGGCTGCACCCAAAGGTGCTTTGGTGCTTTATTTCACTGGGTGTTGCTGTGAGACTTGATTTGTGCCTTGGTATTTAGGACACTGCTCCAAACTTCAAAGCTCAGGTCCCCAGCTGTGGTGACCACCTGAATGTGTCATTTTTTCCTTTCTGAGGTTTGAATCCTCTCTCTGAGCTCAGGGCCAGCGGTTGCTCAGTGCAGACCTCAAACTTCAAAGCCTTCAGCTGAACTGGGTTGGTTTCCTCGGTGATAGCTGGGATTTAGGGAAGTCTGGGTTTCTGGGCTTTGCTGCACTTCAGCAAAAAACCTCAAGTTTTCCATGGAAAACTGACTTTGCCTGTGTAATTTTGTAAGTGAATACAACTTTCAGATTGGAGTTAATCGTGAGGCTCACCTTGGGTTTGAGGGAGCTCAGGGAATTTTATGTGCCAGAGAAAATCCTTTCTGGGGAAAAGCAGGAGATTTCTCTATCATGAGCAAGGCTCCTCTTAAGAATGAGAAACAAAGCCAACATTTTGTTTAAAAGTGCTCTAAGAATAGTAAATAAAATAAGCACTCCATCAGATAAAACCAGACTAAATATACAACCACATCTCGCTTACCCAGAAAGTAAAATTATTTATATCTGAAGTTGAACATTTCTCTTGATTTCAGAGATGTTTTTGTTAGATAAATTCAACACAGGCAGCTTGCTTATTGAAATTGCCTGTACAAGGCTGGATGTTGATGGTTACTGAAGCCACCCTTCGCCCCAGAGTTTGGGGGTTTGGTCACTTTTGCAGGAATTCTTTTCCGTGTTTCTGAGCTAATTGGGAGAAGGAGAATGAGTCTCTGAGCAAATGAGGTCCAGGGCTGCATTCAAAACTTAACACTTTTCACAGGCATGCTAATAGTTGGTTAGCTGCAGTTCTAAGTGGAGTCAGGCAGTAAATACAGTGTGCAAATGAAATTCCTGCAGTCCTTTAAAAATGCAGCCCACGAGGCACAAAATCTGAGCCCTGTTGAGCCTCACTGTGAGCGAGATCTCTGAATTTGTTGTAGGGTACCTTTAATACCTTCAGTGCTGCACATATTTACCTAAAATCACGCTCGAGAACGCCACGGTATCAAAACCCATCCCTCAGGATTCCTTTTCCCTGTGTTCTGCCTGATATCCCAAAGAGCTGCATCTGTGCTTGGTTAGAGCTGTTGGAATTAAGGGATATATTGCTGGGTTGTCCCTGATGTCAAACTCTTGCAGCCTTTCCTGGCTCTACACCACAAAATTTTCTACCCAGAGCACCATTCCACGTTTCAGCAGCAGATCCTGCTGGATGTTCCCAGCCCCAGCACCTGCCCAGTGCCATGTGGTGGTGCTGGAATTTAGGAGCTGTTCCACAAATCCAGCCAATCCAGCAGCCCTTGCTGGGTACTTTATTCTGCAAAAGCTTTTTCTGGCCTCAGAAAAGAGGAAAAAGAAGAAAAAAAAAAAGGCACTTCATCAGGCAGTTGTGTGCTCAGTGGCCATGGCAGGAGGGAGCAGGGATGCAAAGTGCTGCTGGCCTCAAGGATTTGGGAAGAAAACCCTTCAAAACAGTGTTTGAAGCCATGTCTCGATTTATTTTTTTTCAGAGCAGCTGAGTGTTTCTTCAGGGTTTTACATTTTCCTGTCCAGATGGGAGTTCTCTCCAGCCTCCAGCACAGGCACTTTGGGGTTTAGGGAAGCTTTTGAATCCAGGGAAGTTGCCCAACCCATCTTCAGGTTGATTGACTTTTGTGGTTGGCCGAAGTGCTGACAGGATCATTCAGGATTAATCCAAAAATGCATGACTTCAGTTAAAAGCTGAGCTTTACAGGCTTTTTTTTTATTATTATTATTATTTCTTTTTAGTATCTGTTTTGGAGAAACGTAAGAAGGTCACTTAGTTGGCAGCTTAAATCAGCCAAAGTGGAGAAATAGCAGAGACATGAAACCTCCTGGTTTGATTGGGGTGAGTGATACAATCCCAGTGTGTTATTGCTTCCTCTGGGCTGCCAAAACTCAGCTCACGGCCTTGGTTTTTTTAAAAAAAAGCTGTGTAATTATTTCCTGTGGAATATTGCACTTCACAGGCCCCAGCCTTGCTCTTCAATTAAAGCAGGATTGATTTGTCACCTGAACTCCTGGTGGAGGGATGTGTTGGTTTGGATCTTAAATATTCTGTATGTTGGGAGAACCCTCATTTTTCACACTGGAAAATGCCAGAGCTGAGAGCTTTTCCTCTGCTGACAGAAATTTTTCATTATGTCCATGAAACTTTAATTTCCAGGGTTTTCCTGTTGAGGAGCAGCCAGCCAGAAGACTTTCTTGCAAACTAGTAAAACTGTTCTGTTTGCTTACAGTTTTTTTCCCGGCTCCACTTTCCTTTTCCATGGAAAAACTGTTGTCTGCTCATCCACTTTTAGTTTTAAGGGATACCAGCAGGAAAAACTGGGTGGTGGGTGCTGTCATGAGGCTGAGCAGGATCCAGATGAGTCCAACTCGAATTGTATCTTCATTTTCCTGTAGAATTTCAATAATTTTAATTTTTTTTTCAATCTGAACATTCAATTTAAGTATTTCTTGGCAAGCAGCAGCTTTATATTTGCAGAAAGTATTTGGGATCATTTCACTGTCCCAATTAGGCTTCCTCACACGGTGTTTTCTCCATCCATGACCCCTGCAGGATGTAAAAGCAGGTTAATATCTTTATAAATTATCCTTCTGGAGTGGTCTGAGATGTCACTTCTCACTAATACAACAGCAAAAGGTCATTTTCACGTGACAACTCAATGCAGTGAGCTGCAGAGAGAATTGCTCCATCTATTCCTACATTTGACTTTTTTAGAAGCAGCAAAATGAGGTGATTTTCAGAGAGAAACATTTGTTTCTTTCCCTGTTTCCCCTCTCTTTTAGGGAATGTTTGAAACCCTTCTGGGTGCTGTTGAGTGGGAGCATTTTCCCCTCTGGTATCTCATGGCTCGTGGCTTGTCAATTAAGTTAATTACGCCTTTTAATTGTTTGCTGCAGTTACATTTAAGGGTGCGTTTGATGGGTTTTTTGCCTCCCCAGCAGCGATTTCTGTAGGTGCAGCCCTCCCACGGCAGAGAGCACCTCCTGTTCTCCTGCAGTTGGACTCTGGCCCGTCGGCTGATGCAGATTAGATCTCTCTGGGGGAAGGATGGTTTGTGCAGCAGTTAATGTGTCCTGGAACGTGCCAAGGTGTGTTTCTGCTGCCTGTGGAATAGAGCAGAGTTCAAGCTGAATGGTTTCAGTGCCATCCTCTCCAGATTTGGAGGGTTCAGAGCCTGCTGGGCGCAAGGTTGGAAGTTTGAAGTGAGGCTTTGGGATGCTCTTCCAGGGGAATCTTCCTCTGAAATCATCTCAGCAGTGCCAGCTCTGTGTTGGCTTTAGTGACAGAGCTATTAGAAGATAATTTTGTCATTCTGTGGTTTGATAAAGGAGTTTTAGTAAATAAACACGAGTGTGACCTGATCTGAGCTCCTGGGACATGGTCCCCATCCCTGGAGGTGTCCAGGGAATAACTGGATGTGTCCCTCCGGGCTGGTGACAAGGTGGGGATCTGTCAGAGGTTGGATTTGATGACCTTGGAGCTCTTTTCCAACCAAAATGATCCTGGGATAGCCCCAGCGCCGAGTTCTTGGCACCCTAAAGATGCTGATCATATTTAGATCTCAGTTCTCATCCTACAGACTCAGACCCTAATACTTAATTCTGCAGGTTTTCCTCAGGCCTCTGTTATTCTAGCAAAAGAATAATTCAGGTTTTGAGAAGTAGGAGAGAGTGAAATCAAATTTAGTGATGAGAAAACGTAGCCCTTCTGTGTTTGTGCAGCAGAGGATCAGCGTGTGTGCTGGGAACAAGAGGATATCCTGAATTTTTTCTTTCCCTATCATAGCCCGGATAAAAATCTTTATTAGATTTGAAAAGTGAAAGCAGGAAGTTTTCTGCAAAACAGCCAAAAAACCCCCTCTCTTTTCATCTGATACTTACAAGCATTCAAAAAACCCAAACAAAAACCCCACAAACCCCTTTAGTTTCTGCTGTTTTGTTGCCATGAATGTGCTTTGCCTGTAGCAAATAAACCCTTTTCTCTGTCTTTCCTTCCCTCCCACCCTGAATATATGGGAATGGAAATCCTGGTGGGGTTGTGGGGAGCCTCTGTGGGATTTTATTCCCGGATTTTGGCATCTAATGGACAGCAGGAACTGGGTGATGCTGCTTTGGAAGCATTTCTTCAGCTCCAAGAGGAGATGCCATGTGAAAATGGTGGTGCTGCATTTCTTCCCACTTCTGTGTAAACAGGGATGTGGAAAGGATTTTATGAGTTCCCCTTTTGTTCTACTTTTTTCAGCACAAACTCAGTTGCTTGTCATGGTGTTCGATGCCTCTTTCCATTTATTAAATCTTTTAGTCCAGAGGCATCATTTATGATTATGGCCTCCTATAGAAAGGATTTTACTTAGGGGTTGGGGATTTTTTATTTTTTTTCCAGCTTAAAAATAACTCGCAGCCTTTCTGCTGTTTTTGGTCAAGTACCACAAACCAAGATGTTCAACCCAGTTTTATGAGGCTCAGATTTTACCAGCTGGAGAGTGGCATTTCCATGCTGCATCCCACACAAAACTGATCCTGCACCCAGGGATTTAATCAAAGCAAATCCACTGTGTATGCAGTGGTGAAATACTGGATTTTCTGGAAAAGTGCTGGGCCACAATCAACACTGCTGATTTATCTTGAGTTACTTTATTTGTTCAGTAAAAGGAGCACAAAATTCTCAGTTTGGATTGTGGCACTGATTTATCTAATCCCTTCTGTTAGGATGGATCCAGAGATTGTAAATATCAATATCTGATTAATGTTGATATCAATGTTGATATTGATAGTTGTATCAATATCTGATGGGATATTGATACATTCTGTCCTTGCCCACACCCAGTGCAGGTTTTACCCTGACCTTGACCAGCCAGGAATGGCAGATCCTGAGGGGTTGGAATTGGCCTTTTGCTTTGTGCAGCTGCTGCCATTTTGGGAAGAGGAGGAGATCCAAGCTCCTGCTTTTTTGGAGGAGGAGGAGGCCAGAAATGCAGAGGATTTACCACCTGATGGTGAGCAGAGGGAGGGAACTGTGTGTCCTTGCACAGAAGCGCTGAACTGAGCAGATGAGAAATGCTCTGGGTGAAAATCCCCAGCTGGAATAGGAAAACAGACCTGAATGAAATGTCTTCAAGCTGCCTGGATTGTGTTTTCCCTGGATGTTGGGGCAGGGGGTGGGAGGCAGTGTTGGAAAAGGAGACGAGATGACGTCGCTCCTGTCCTGGCTGTGATTCCTGGCTGTGCCTCAGTGCTGGAGTATTCCACACTCAGCCTTCCATGCTGGATGCAATGAAATATACTTCCAAACTACATGGAAAATGCTGCTCTTGTGTTTAAAGAAAGCAGCAAATAATAATTTTAAAAAAATTAAAAAATCCTGAAGGGATGATGGCAGAAGGTGCTGGGAGCACTGAGGGTGCCACAGCCTTGCTGGAGCTTCTCCTCCAGCCCTGTCCTTCTCCAACCTCCTTTGTTTTCCTCTCCCCCTTTCCTGGGGATCTCATCCAGCTGTTCCACTCACCTGCTGGCATTTCCCAGATATTTATGGATAAATCTCTGCAGCAAAAAGCCTTGTGTGCCCCATTTGCCAGTGCAAATATACTCTGAGAATGTCCTGAATTAGAAACTTTAACTGTTTTGCATCCCCTGGGTTGGGAAGTTGGAGTTTTGCTGAATTCAGCATCCTGAAAAGCCATCAGTAAGTATCATGTTTCCTTAATTCTGTACAAAGGTTTTTCTGCTCTTGGGCTCATTTATTGGGATACTGAGTCGAGTCAGCCCTTTGAGCTTTTGAGACTAAAAGCTGTAAATAAAAATCTCTCTTTTTTCCCCCCCCCCCCTTTGTACTTGGTGGATGTCACCTTTTCTTCTGGAGTTGTGTATCACTGATGGAATAAAGTGAAGCTTCAGGGTAGGTTTGGGAAGGTTCTTTTAATAAAACCAACCAGAAGTTAAACAACACACAGAGCAGGCGAGAGGCCACAGAGCACGAACATACAACTTGATGAATTAAACAAGATTTCTTCAGGCAGGTGATATTTTTCATGGTATTTTAGTTAGCTGGGAGAAAATTCCTGGAGCTCTTTGTGTAATATTAGGAATTTATCCAGTTGGTTGTCCCTAAAGCCTGAAGGGCACTGAACTGCATTTCCTGCTCTAGAACAGACCTGATCTTACAAGATCAGTGCAAAAATCTTCACCTAAACGTCCATTTTTCTAATTGCAGTCCTTTTCTGTGGATAAATTCACTGCAGGGGATTTTATTCACTGGGCAAGTTGAGCCCAGACGTTGAGCAGGGAAAGGTTGTGGCACTGTCAGCACCACAAAATCCAGGGGTGATCTAAGGTTTGTTATTAACCCACAGAGCGAAACAGGAATAGCTTGGTTTTCTGTCTCTGGGTAATCCAATTCTGCTGGAATTGCTGGAGATGAAAAATGAATGCCTGGGAGAGATGAGATTTGAATCCTTTAGAAATGCCAAACGATAAGAACAGTTGCAGGAAAGCGAGGCTGGGTTTGCTATAAACAACAAACGTTGCGTAACACTGGCTGTGTTTTTCGAAACCAGATGTTGCAGCAGTTGACACCAGGATTTCTGCAAGTTCTTTGCTCATCCTTCAGCTGCCTCACCACATTCCCCCTCTCAATTCCCATTTTACACATTCTTTCTCATTACAATCCTGTAGTACTCACGCTTCCTATCAATATTCAGTTTATTTTAGCTGTGATCACAACTTGGGGGGCCCTAAATTCTCTTAAATAAATGTTCTGAGGTAGATTTTTTTTTAAATTAACCTTCTGCGTGTTCAAATCTTCATGTTCAAACCTTCACGCCACTAAATATTGTCTGGGTGGCTCAGCCACGTCTGGTGAGCAGATTTATCCCTGTGGTGCTCAGCATGGGGCACAAAAATCGTTTCAGAAGCGTGAGAGAAACCCAGTGAAATCTTTTGAAAGGAACAAACCTCTCCAAAAAGCAGACTGTGCAGGAGAAAGCAGTAAGTAATGAATTGATATTCATAAGCCCAGGGATTGATGTAATTGTAATTGGGAATTACATGGAGGAGGAACAGTTGTGAGGATCAGAACAGGAATGTTCATTTTCTCCGTGTGGAGACAGGCACAAACATCTGTAGAGCTGAATTTGGGGGCTCTCAAAATTTTCACTGCAAATGTGATTCAAAGAAGAGATTTTCAAGCAGCCGAGACCCAGGTGGCAACATTTGTAAATGTGCAGGAGCTGCTGTGCTCCCCTGAGACCCCACCTGCAGAACTGCATTCAATTCTGGGATTCCCAGTGGGAGAAATTGCTGGAATGAGTCCAGAGGGCTCATGGAGCTGCTCCAAGGGCTGGAGCCAGGCTGGGAGAGCTGGGGGTGTTCACTGGAGAAGGGAAAGCTCCAGGGAGAGCTCAGAGCTCCTTCCAGGGCCTAAAAGGGCTCCAGGAGAGCTGGAGAGGGATTTGGGACAAGGGATGGAGGGACGGGACACAGGGAATGGCTCCCACGGCCAGAGAGTGGATTTAGATGGGATTTTGGGCAGGAATTGTTCCCTAGGAGGGTGCTGAGCCCTGGCACAGGTGCCCAGAGCAGCTGTGGCTGCCCCTGGATCCCTGGCAGTGCCCAAGGCCAGGCTGGACAGGGCTTGGAGCAGCCTGGGGTGGTGGAAGGTGTTTGGAGCAGGATGGGCTTTAAGGTCCTTTCCAACTCAAACCATTCTGGGATTCTCTGAGGACACAAACACCGACAAGGCCACGATGAAACCTTCAGGCCACAACTGTTGGGAAACAGCTCCAGATGGGCAAGAGGGTGGCCTTGGGTGGAGCCACCCTGGGGACAGGGACAAGGGAGGTGGCACAGGCCAGGTCACTGTTGCAGTGGTGCTCTGTGACTTCATTGCAGTGTTTTGTTGGCACTTAGGAGGAAGTTCCATGTGATAAACATTGGTTTGAGTCTTACTGATAACAAAAAGTTAATAATAAATAGTCCTGAAAACAGGTAAACAACTTGTACGTGGTGATTCTCTGGAAATAAAATTCTGGGCTCTGCTTGTTAGGACTCCTCAGTGAAAACACACCATCTGTCCCTTCAGGCACCTGTCACTCAGGTAAAACTTTAGTGACTCTGGGTTGGGATAATTCTGCTTTTGTAGTTTTAGACCAGTGTAAATTGGCTTTTTGTAAGAAAAAAATCCATTTGTGTATCCCCGTGAGTGCAGTCAGAAGGCAGGAGGAATTTATGAGAGAATAAAAAAATCAAAGAAATTTTTTTCATGGTGAATTCCTGATCTGGGTGTCTTGGGAAGTGGGAGTCTCCAAGAATTCAGCACGTCAAATATCTGATATGCAAGATGGTGTTTCTAGAGGCAGTGACCTGTCCTGGCATTCCATCCTTTCCACACTCAAATCCTGGTTTTACTTACACCTTATTCCCTTGGAGGCTGAAATTTTCTGTGAAGCTGCAGGAAGGGAGGAGTCAGAGCCATGAAACCACACTGAACTTGTAAAACCAGGCCCTGAAAACATGGAGACTTTTTCCTCATCCCAGTTTCCCTGGGAGGGATGGTGTTTATTCCTTGATGTTACTCAGATAATTCCATGTGTGTGTGGTGTGTTATTACAGCCATGAGGGGGGTGATGAGAGCTTTGCCTGGAGTGAATTATTTGGGTTAAAAGTGCTTGGAATGAAGCTTTCCCGAGGCTGGATGTGAAAATAACATGAAGTGGGCAGGGAGGACGTTGGAACTGGGCACCTGGAGCACCTCCACAGGTCATGGGATGCTCTCAGAGCAAGGCCTGGCACTTCCCAAAAGTCCTCACTTCTGCCTGTATTTAGGATTATCCTCCTCATTCTCTCTTCTCTCTTTGTTTTTCCACAGTGAGTGTTGAAAAAGTGGAATTAAAGGGGCTGGCACACAAGAAGAATGAAAGAAATGTTGAGTATTCCTTTGAGGTAAGTTTGGGTTTCCTTTCCTATGAAAGAAGGGAGGATAACACTTAAGGAGGAATTAAGGAAATTTTCAAACTTTTGTTGTTGAGTCCCAAAAATCCTTTTGTGAAAGCAGAGCTCCTTTGGGACTGATAATTTTGAATCAATGCTTCGAAAGTCAGAAATGGCTGTGGATGATGCACAGGTTGGTATGTTGGGATTGGCAAAAAAAAAAAACAAAAAAAACCAAAAAGAAAAAGTCATTTTAATGCAGGAAATTTTGGCAGTGTTTATTTAGGGGGAAATAGGATGCCACACTTAGAGGATGCTTACCCATATCTATATCCAGTGTCTATTCTTCTGCTGGAATGCAGAAGCCAGAGAGAATTTTAAGTCCTAATCTGGACAAAGAACAATGTGGGCTGTGAGGGCACAGCTGCTGGAAAGAGGCAGGGAAGGGAGCCTGTGGGATAATGCCTCCAAAAGGTCGGAGAGTACAAAAAAACTTGGGAAATTCTTCAGGGTTTGAGGAAAACTCTGTGGAGCAAGAGTTGGGGGGAGGAGTTGACTGGAAGGGGATTTTCACAATGGTCTAAAAACCTTTCCAAAGGGAATAAAAATCCTTCCCAGCAAAGGGGGGGTGTTAATCCAGCAGGAAGGGCAGAGCAGGAACTGCTGTCTGTGCACTGGAGGCAGCCTGACTGCGAGTGGAAGTGAGAGCAGAGCTGTGGAATGAGTGTGGCTCACCACACACCGCGGCAGCAGCAGCTTCCCCCCGGCCTGACGCAGCCTCTGGAGCTTGGGGCCTGCCCCCAAATCCGGTGCAGGGATGAGTTCATCCCATGAAAGCCTGGCTGAAGGGCAGGGATGGAGCTGGGTGCTGCTGAGGAGTTCACAGACTGTTTTTCTCCCAGCTGGAAATGAAGGATTCCAAAGTTGGGCACGCACGGCCCAGAAAACTTCTTTGGGTTGTTTAATGAGGCGAAGTGGGGGGTGAAAAAAGGAGAACCCAAAAAAAGAACCAGGTGGGAGATTCCCAATTACCCACAGTTTCACCAGGTTATTCCTTAAAACTCCCAGCCAAGGCAGAGCATCAGCTCAGCATCTGTTGGGCTTGTTGGCAGCATTAACCTCGGCAGGATTGGATTCATGGAGAATGTCCCAAATTTCCTGAATCCCCAATTGTTCCAAATGTCATCAATCACAGACAGGATTTTTCCAAGGGCTTTCCAAACTCCGTATGAAGCCTGCAGTTGTCTCCACTCCAATTAAGATCTCGTGAAACTTCTTTTCCTATTACAAATTTTTCTATAAATAACAGAAATTACTGTACCCAGTGTTTGCCTCAACAGCTTGAACTGAAGGAAGAGCAGAGACTTCAGCTGAGCTGATAAATTGCTGTTTGCTGGGTTAAAAACCCAATTATGGGATGGTTTTGTTCCGTTCAGGAGCTTGGCAATAGCGGGTCAATGGATGGAGCAGTTTAGTGTTTGCAGTGTTATTGTTTCCCCCATTTACAGTTCACGTTATTGTTTTATAAGTATTGAAAATTCAAGCTAAAACAGAAGTCATGATGATTGTTGGGTTATTACAGAACTAGAAAAAAAGAGAGTATTTCCTGTACTTTCCGAAATTCCTTGTGAATTTAAAAAATATTTATTTACCACAAACCTAAAAAGAAAAAACCCAAAAGCAACCCAAAACTTGGTAAAACCACTCAAGTTTTTCTGTCTTCTTTTCTTCCCCCCTCTCCCCACTATTTTTTTTTTGTGTAACAACTCTGCTGAGAGGAAATTCCTCCCTTATGTAATATATTTTGAAATCCTCTCCCCACTCTTTTTGGCAGCTTTTGGATGGCTGGAAAAACTTTGTGTATGTTTGGAGTTGTCATTGAAACTAATGTCATGTGAGAGGCTGCTCTGTGATCCCGAAACATCCACCCAGCTCCTTCCCCTGTGGATCCAGGTGCCTCCCAGACTGCTCCAATGAATCTTTTGGATCCGTAGGGATTCATCCCTGGCCTGGCTCGTGGTGATTTTCCTCAAGCCAAGAAATCCTGATTTTTGGCTCGGTTAAACTTCATCTCCCAAGCAATAAAGGCTTCGCTATCCAAGGATGTTGTGACTTGTTTGTGTGGGAAGAGATACTGAATATTCCCTTTTTTTTAGGGCATGGACAAGATGGAGTCTGGAGCTGGAGCTGCAGGTTTCATGGGGAAGCTTTTGCCTGGTTTTTTTGCTGCCATCCCCAGTTTCTCCTGGCATATGGAGTTGATTAATTAGCAATAGGCAGCCTTGTGTGAGGGGAGCCGTTCTTGTTGGAAAGCAGATCCTACGAACCAGCTGTTTTCTTTAACAATAATGAGGGGAAAAAATTCCATTACTCCATGGCTGGTTGCTTAACTCTGGATGTGTGCAGTGTGTAAGGGCTGTGTAAACTCTGAGGGCCTTTTCCAAGCATCCCGAGGAGTTGTTAAATGTAAAACCAGCAAGAATTGGGCAGCGGTTTTGTCCTTGTGCACAAAAAGTGTTTCCTTATTGATGTCACCCATCACAACATCTGTGACGGGCAGTTGATACCAATTACTGAATTTTAAGGAACCAAAATTAAATTAATTACTAAAGCAAATCCTTCTTGCTCCTCCCCAAGGTCCTGTGGTCTGATTCTTCGGTGACGTTGGTAACCAAATCTTCTGCTGAAGTGACTGAGTTTATTTCAAAGGTAAAGACGATAAGAAAAACACTTTGAAAATATGAAAATAAAAAAAAGTATTTTGTCCCTCTCTCTGATTTTGTTCGGTGATACTTTTCGAAATGTGCCAAGGTAATTCAGATTGAGTTTCGTAAAATATTTGTTTTATAACTGGCAGTGGCTTGACTCTCACAGAAATAACAAGAGTTCTTTTCACTTTTAATTTGTCATATCCTCCCCTTTTAGCTGTCTCAGCTGTATCCAGAAGAGAACTTGGAGAAATTCATTCCCTGCTTAGCTGGTCCGGATTCCTTTTACCTGGAACGGAACCACATGGACCTGGAATCAGACCTGAGGTATGCTGGGATTTTGTGGGGTTTTTATCTGGACACTTGGCTTCTTTCACCAAGAAAAAGAAGAAAAAAAACCAAACAAAACAGGAAATAGAAATATTATCTCCATAATTTAAATTACTTCAAAGAAATTAGAGCCTGATCCTAAGCTTTTCTCCTTGATGTTCCATTAATTCCAGTGCGTAACAATTTTTCAGGAAATCTTTCTTCAGAAATACAGATGGTAATAATATTCTGCATTAAGCTTCCTGAAGAATTGATATTTCCTCATTCCTTGTGAAGAACAAATAGAGGATCACTGGCTTTGCAGAAGTTTGTTTTGGACTCAAAAATAACCAGAATTGCTTAAAACAACTGCTCAAAACTCAGGAAAAAAATAGAAGCCTGAATATTCACCCATCTGTACTAAGGAATGAGTTGTGGGGATTTTTTTTTCCCCTTTCACAGAGTTTTTATTTTCTCTGTTGTTTTAGGTTGTCGTGGTGTTTATTTTTGCATTAATTTAAAAAGTTAGGTATGTATTTAGATACTGTTAAATAATTACATTTTTTGGAAGCCCTTTAACAGCTAAGCAATTTTTGAAGCCTTAGCTTGTGCCTCCTCAAATTATCACAAATCATCTGGCCATTATTTAATATAAACCAGTGTTTTAAATACCATAATCTATGGCAGATCACATCAGGTTTCTCTTTCTAAATCTGATTTTCCTAGGAAAATTGGGAGTGACTTAAATTCTTCTGGGCTGATACTGTCTTTATCTATGCAGAACAAGATTATTGTAATATTAACATTATTCTGATCCTAATACGATATTATTATAAAATTAAATGACGCTTTGAAATATTAATTAACTTTATTAGAGCTTCTCCTTTACACTTCTTTTCCCTAAGCCAGGGTGGATATTGGTTTTCCACAGGCAGCAGCCAGCAGGTGCATGCCTGGATTATTTTTCATGGCAAGCAGCATTCCCATCCCCTTGCTGTGCTCCAAGCAGAATTGGGGAGGCTGCAGGGAATGTGTGTGGCTGCTGTTTGGGAACAACAGCCTCTCCAAATCTGGGTTAATGGAGCAGCAACTGCACTGCCAGAGCTCAGGGAAGAGGCTGCTCCGAGGTGCTGCTCAGCTGTGAAACTCAGCAGTGAACTCCGGGGTTTCCAGCTGGGAAAGCACCTCTGGGTGTGTGCAGGTGCAAAGTTTTGGGAGATTGTTTTTTTGGGTTTTTTTTCGTGGAATCCCAGAGTGGTTTGGGTTGGAAGGGACCTCAAAGTTCATCCTCTTCCACCTCTGCCATGGCAGGGGCACCTTCCACCATCCCAGGCTGCTCCAAGCCGTGTCCAACCTGGCCTGGGACACTTCCAGGGATCCAGGGGCAGCCACAGCCTCTCTGGGCACCCTGTGCCACGGCCTGCCCGCCCTCCCAGGGAAGGAATTCTCCCCAGTATCCTGTCTAAATCCACCCTCTTCCAGCTCAAAGCTGTCCCTCCTTGTCCTGTCCCTCCATCTCTTGCCCCAGGTCCCTCTCCAGCCCCCCACAGGCCCCTCGAGGCCCTGGAATGCTGCTGGAAGGGCTCTTTTCCCTTCAAAGAGGCACAGGGAAAACGTGACAGAAGATTTTCCCTAAACTGCCAGACTCTGCATCTGCTGTTTATCTCCGAGAGGAGGAAATTCAATAACAGATCCATGTCTATTTTATATTCCTCAGGTTCCTGCATTTGAAAGGCAGTTTTCAAGTTTACATTTTCTGCCTTAGAAGCGTTCAGGGTTCCTAAATGAGGGAGCTTTGCTGGAACACTCACCAGAGTGAAAACAACCCCGGGGTAACAGGGTTTGGTATTAAGACTAAGAATATCCATAAATTTCCAGAATTCAGAATCGCATGGTGTGTTTCAACTTTTAAATTTCCGATCTGAGTTCCAAGTGTGTTGTCCAGAGTGCAATCCTGATGGATTTGGGGGGGCTCTAACAGAGCAGGGGCTTTGTTTGCTGCAGGTACCTGGCCCCGTTCCCTTCCCATGTGGTGAAAAACGACCACGTCAGGAAGTTCTTCAGCACTTCATCTCCCTCACAGCAACTTCAGAGCTCAAGTGAGTTGAAATAAAGTTTAAAAAATATTTTTTTGCACTGCATTTCATAAACTGATGCCATTTGTGACTCTGTTCCTTGTTTCCAGATCCTGGCAACCCCTCCCTGTATAAAGTAGGAACTACGCTGGGAACATCTGGAAGGTGAAATATTTATCTTGTTTACAACTCATTCTCTTAAGAGGCAATTTTCATGTCCTCCAACAAAACCCAGACCCACTTCAAGGAGCCAATATCGTGGCTTCCTTTGCCACTTCCATCTGGGAAGATTAAAAATTTCCCTAGGTTTATATTTGGGCATCTTTACTTTTTTTTAATAACGCAAAGGCCGTTCTGCCCGACGCTTTTTTTCAAATCGCAGAGAGGCAGCAGAATATTTAATATCTGTGATTATTGAAGGAAATCATTGAAGGAAAATTCTGCAAGGTGAAGATCAGCTTCACCCTTTGCCAGAACTGCCCTGTTTTATTTACTGAGCTGTGGCACAGGGCAGGTACAAATCCATACCTTGGCTCCAACAAACTGGTTTTTCCCCCCAGTCCCGATTTTTGTGGCCACAACAGCTGAACTCCGGGTGACACAGCTCATCCAATGTTGGAGTCCAGGGCAGCATCCCTTTGGATGACCTGGGACCCGAGGAAGGGAGTTTGAACCCTGGACAGGGGGTGTGGAGCTGGTCCAGGGGGGTTGGAGACCTTGGCACAGAGCCCAGGAAGACACTGGGTTTGATTTTAGTCCATGGGAGAGGCTCCCAACACTGAGAGAGGAATTACAAACCTCAAAGGTGTGAGAATAGTAGTTTAGCACAGCACAGGGTGAAAAATTTTGTAGTTTAGGGGTTCTTAAAATAGAGGTAAATGGGGGACAAGATGGAGGATTTAGGGTGTTGCCCTGAGTTCCTCTCCTTCCTCATCCTGCATTTTCCAGTGTGGTGATGACACAAGGTAGTTGGAGGGGATTGGGTCAAGGTAGAAACGACCCTTCTAGTACAGGTGCTGCACATTGGCACAAAATTGTAAATAGTGGACATGTAATTATCTTTATAAGAGTAAAGCAACGCCCCACAGGCAGGCAGTTCCAGCCACTGTCTGGACCTCGGCTGGGTGCAGAGAAAACTGAGATATCAAATAATAAACAACACCAAAAACCTGAAAACGAGGCCTTGAGGACTCTGCTTTTTCTCTTGTGACACGGCTCAGGGCTTTGAGAGTGCCAAAGACTTTTAACAACCTGAATCTCGGGTGAGAAACCAACCCTGAGAATCCAAGGTGCTAAACCCAACCCTGCTGCTCTTTTTGCAGGCCTATCTGTGGGGTGGCTGGAATTCAGTCTTCCCAGAACCACGTGCAGCACTCGGCTGCTGCTGCTCCCGTGTCTCTGCCCCACTGCTCCCACTCCGGAGGCGCCGGCTCCTCGCTGGGCTATCGCTCCCAGCTGGAAACCTCCTCCCCAGCCATGCTGATGTCTTCCAGCCCTCAGACCCCTCAGACACAGGAGCAGAACGGCATCCTGGACTGGCTCAGGAAGCTGCGCTTGCACAAGTATTACCCCGTCTTCAAACAGCTCACCATGGAAAAGGTAAGGCAGGAAACGGGAGGGAAGAGGCCAGCTTCTAAATCATCTCCGTGTTCTCCAGGCTGGGAACGTCTGCACTGAGGATCACACAAGTTTCTGGCACGTGCTGGGGGAGGTTTTCACTTTGTGAAAGCAGTAATGAGTTGATGAAAACCTTCTTGATGTTTTCACTCCGTGTTGTGTCCAGGGCTGTCCAACAGCTGCTGCTTCTTCCAGGCTTCCTCATGGAAAGCTTGGAGATCCAGCTTGGATGCTGTGCTTGGCTCCCTGGACATCTCTTCGTGTGCAGGAGATACCTAAATATGTTAGTTTCTCTCCATTTCTGCTTCTTGGTTGATTTTTCTCCCTAAAATATTTGGTTATCCTCGTTTTAAGAAACAGATTTTCAGAGCTCCGTGGCGTGAATATGAACATGAGTGAGTGAGGTTTGTTTCCTGCAGAAATTCCTGTGGAAAAATCATCTCTCGTGTCTTTGCATTGTAAGAGTCCCAAATAACACCTGTGTGTGCTGGATTCTATCTAAACAAAGGTTTTTGAGCATTTTCCAAGCTCCAGTGGAAGATTTCCTTGTCCTCTGTCTTTTGGCCTGGAACGCCCTCCAGTGGAGGGAGGGCTCGGCCTGAGCTTTGTTATGGAATATTTTATGGATTTAATTTCAATCTCTTACCAGAGTCTTCTGATTTCATTTGCTTCATTACAAGAAAGGAACTCGACTGGTTTTTTTGTTCTTTAATAAAGTAGTAAAACTCTATATTCCAGTATATTTTAAAAAAAGCAAATATTATTATGCATACTTCACTGGCTTTCATTTTAATTACATCATAATGTAAATGTTTGTATCTATCCCTGTATTTTATGATTAAATTTACTATTGGTGTATATTTTCCACTGCACTTCTGTGGTAAAAGACACTCTGGGAAGACTGGAGTGATTTTCTAAGATCTTTAAATTCACTGATAGCACCAAGTTCTATTTTAATTTAATTCTATTTTAATATGTACACGAGTTATTTCATCTTTATAGTGACTGGTTAATACAAGCACACTCCTGATGAAATTAAATCTGCAGGTGTTCTTTCTTTCATGCCAGTCCCCCACATTTTCCTTTTACACTATAATTGAAAACTGGAGTAGAGAGTTTCCTTGAATTTAAAAATGGTTTTAAAGTTGACTTCTGGAATTGTTCTTCGCTGAAAATGGGAATAAGAATATTCCAGGTTATAAAACTAAATATATTTTTTCTTTCCAAGTTTTTGAGTCTTACTGAGGAAGATCTGAATAAGTTTGAGTCCCTCACCATGGGAGCAAAGAAGAAGCTCAAGACCCAACTAGAGCTGGAGAAGTAAGTGAGGGCTGGGGGAACTTTTTTTAAGGTCAAAAAATGCAAATTTTACAGTAGTTTTTGCTTCCCAGACCACAAACCTATCATGCTTCTCACCTGGAGATATGGATGATTATTATCTCCATTACTAAGCAGTATTTAGTATTTTCTGGTTTACTTCTCCCTGTTCAGGGTTGTGGTGAGGATACCAAATTTTTAAATCTACAAAATATACGTTTTGTGTTTAGGTTTTTTTTAAACTTGTGCCACAAGTTATTTGTTATTGCAAAGATTTTGGGCTTCCCATCCACTTGACCTTGATGGGTTTGCAGGCCCAGGGGATGTATTTCCCAAAGTCAGGCCATTTTTTCCTAGGAAGTGACAATTTTTTGGCTCCAGTCCATGTGGATGGAGCACAGCTCTACATTGGGAGCTGCCTCAGTGTCCCACGGTGACCCCAGACAGCTGTGACAGCCCTTTGGGGACACTGATGCAACAGATTGTCCTGGCTTTTGCATCTCCACTTACAGGGACGTGTTTATTCTGCAGCTACTGCTGTTCCTTAAAAAGCAATTAGGAATCCAAATCTGTGCCCATTTGTCAGAGCTCCTTGGCAGCGTTTTTAGTTTTCCAATCTTAGTTTTTCCAGAGTTCGTTTGGAAAAGGAAAACTTGGGACTGTGTTTGTTTTCTCTTTGGGTTTGGTGTGCAGGGCTGGGTTTGGGATGTGCTGACATAATATGTGATGGGATTTTAGAGTTCAGTCAGGGTCTGGTGATGTTTTACCCTGCACAAATAAGAGCACAGTGTTGTAATCAGATGGCAAAGGGTCCAGCCCTCACTGCTGGCAGTTATGGTCAGCACTGATGTGATTTCCAAGTGTTTCCATTTGAAATAAGCACAGCATCAGTGGGTTGTTCAATGGGCTTTGTCCGCTCTGGGTTCATTCAGAAACTGATTTATTTGTGGTGGTGTTGTAGCCAGTTTCTGTCTCCTCATGCTTCTCTCCATCACCCTGTAGGGAGAAATCAGAGAAACGGTGCCTAAACCCCTCCACACCTTCCTCAGTGAGCAGCAGTGGGGTGGCCAGGGTTCCCCCCACTTCCCACGTGGGGCCCATCCAGGGGATCCGGGGCAACCACGCCGCAGGTAAGGGGACAGGGGACACTGCTGTGCCAGCTGTGCCTGCACAAGGGTCACCTCATTCCTGTGCTGCTGCTTCCCCAAGCTTTATCTCCCAAAAACCACTGGCTTCATAGGGAGCAAGCAAAAAGTCTGATTTCGGTGATTATTGAGGGCAATAAAAAGTGATTTTTTTCCATGGCTCTGCTGGGAATGGGCAGCTGCTGTGGTTGGGCAGTTCCACCTCGGATGGATCCCTGTAAATCCTGAGCATGGCTGTCTTCTCCTGAGGTGCTGGCAGTGTCACCTGTGAGGTTTCTTACCTTCTTTTCTTCGTGTTAGAGCCAGGATTAACACTCAGGACACAGTTTTTGTGTTCAGACTCAGCGTTTATTAATACACAGGACACAGTTTTTATGTTTGGACTCAGCATTTATTAATACTCAGGACACAGTTTTTGTGTTTGGACTCAGCATTTATTAATTCCTATCTAAAGTACAGTCTCACGAGTTGTGAGTTCTAGCTAACAAGGCAGGAAATGGCAATGCCTCTAACTCTTTACGAGGTCTTTTAAGTGCTAATTACCCAATAACAAGATGACACCCATATTATTTATATTTTTGACCCGATAATTGACCGCCCAAGGTCCTCAATGCAGACCCTTTCACCCAATAAGAAAAAAACACCCGAAACCATGAAGAAGAAGGTGAAGAGGAGTAACTTAGAACACCCTAAATCCTCCATCTTGCCCCTTATATGTTACTATAGACCAAAAAATCTTAAAACCTAAGTTTCCGGAATTCCAGCAGTCACCCTGTGTGTCCCCTGTCCCTGCAGAGCTGCGAGTGGACGTGGATCAGCCGGCCCACCCCCTGCCAAGGGAGGGCAGCTCCTCCGAGTACTCCAGCTCCAGCTCCAGCCCCATGGGGATCCAGGCACGGGAGGAGAGCTCGGACAGCGCCGAGGAGAACGAGAGACGTAAGCAGAGCCCCCCGGCCGCGCCCCGCGCCCTGCCCGGGGCCGCGCTCACAGCTCCTCTCTCCCCAGGCCTGGAGCTCCACCTGGACTCCTCGGACAAGGAGAAGCCGGTGATGCTGCTGAACCATTTCCCCTCGAGCTCGGCCAGGCCCACGGCCCAGGTGCTGCCCGTGCAGAACGACGCCGGCTCGGGCCCCGGCGGCCACCACGCGCTGCCCATGCAGATGCTGTCCCCGACCCCGTCCCACATCACCCCCATCCGCATGCTGGGCTCCGTGCACAAGCCAGAGCGCGGCTCTGCAGACATGAAGCTGCTCTCGTCCTCCGTGCACTCCCTCTTGTCTTTGGAAGAGAGGAACAAAGTGTCTCCCGGCTCCAGGGGCAGCATAAAGATGGAGAAGGGCTTCGGGAACGCCGTGGTGGATGTCATGTCGGCGTCCTCTCCGCACCAGCCCCTGCAGGTGCTGTCGGGGGGCGCCGAGAGTGGCTCCCCCACGTCCACCATGAACTTTGGGCCTCGGACCAAAGTCGTCCACGCTTCCACTCTGGACAGAGTGATCAAACCAGCCCAGCAGCCAGGACTCATAGTGGAGACGAGCACTGCTGCCACGGTGACGTCCAGCACAGTCTTCCATGTGGCTCGTCCGCCCATCAAACTCCTGGTGTCGTCGTCTCTTCCCACCGACTCCGCCATGGCCGGACAGACTTCCTGCTCCAGTAATATGCAAATAACGGTGTCCCCTGCAATAATCAACCCCCGGACTGCTCTGTACACAGCCAACACCAAAGTTGCCTTTTCTGCCATGAGCAGCGTGCCCGTGGCGCCCATGCAGGGCAGCTTCTGCGCCAACAGCAACGCCGCCTCCTCCAGCAGCCACCCGTCCCCGTCCTTCACCACCATGGCCAACCTGCCCAGCTGCCCCGCGCCCAGCTCCAGCCCCACGCTCTCCTCCGGCGCCGACAACAACTTCTACAGCAGCAGCAGCAGTAGCAGTAGCAGCGGCAGCGGCGGCGGCGGCTCGGCCGGGAGCGTGCCCGTCCCCAACCAGAACCACCACCACCACCACCACCAGCAGCCTCCTCCGCAGCCCCCCGGCTGCATGGTGTGCAGCTCCTGCGGCTGCAGCGGCAACTGCGGCTCCAGCGGCATGACCGTCAGCTACGCCAACTATTTCCAGCACCCCTTTTCGGGACCTTCCATGTTTACTTTCCCTTTCCTGCCCTTCAACCCGCTGTGTAGCAACGGCTACATCAACACGCAGCAGTACAACAGCAGCACCACGTTCCCCGTGGTGCACACGGCCTACAACAGCGGCCTGGCCCCCGACTCCGTCATGGCAGGGCAGTCCACCTTCGCCGTGCCCCCCATGCAGAACTTTATGGCGGGCACGGCCGGGGTGTACCAGGCGCAGGGGATGATGGGCAACGGCAACGGGGCGGGTCACAAAAAAAACGGGAACCTCTCGTGTTACAACTGCGGGGCCAGCGGGCACAGAGCTCAGGACTGCAAACAGCCACCCATGGATTTCAATCGGCAAGGTAAAGTGGTGAGGGGGGGACACACAGGGAGGCCTTGAGCCCCGCCCCCGGGGTCTGATGGCGTCTCGGAGTCTCTGCCTTGTAAAATACATTTTGTTATTAAAAGTTGACGGTCTGAGGTGTTGGTAAGTTTTAGGCAGCCCCATCAGGAGGATGCAGGCGAGGCCTCAGGTGTGCTCTGTGGGGTTGGCACTGTTTTTTGGAAGGGGAAGGAATATCGAGGAAAAGGGGGAACTGCTGTGGACAGGTTGCAGCAGGATTGCTGCTTCTGCCTTGTCAGCAAGGTCAGCTTTGGTTATTACTGCAAGTTCTCCTGGAGTTCTGGAAACTGAAATCTCTGTTCCTCTTCCCTTCCTGCCCAACACAATAATCCAACTGAAGAACTGGTGTTCAAACCCCCCTGAACGTCCTGTTTGTAATTATTTTATAGGACATGTTGCTTACACACTTAGAGCACAGGTGTCTCCAGGAGAGAGCTGAATCTTTAATTCCAGGCAAAAAACAGCTAAAAGAGAAATGCTACTCTACCGAGATTACTTTTTAGTCTCGTTTTTCCTGTTTGTTTTGATTATCTTATGTTGAGATAATCTGACAGTGGTGTGGGTTAAAAAATGAAATACAGACTCTGAGTGAAGAGCACTGAGGTTCCATCTGACATCATGCCTTGTCTGTAGCCTTTATCTGGATTCATTTTTGTGTGGTCTCAGCAGTTTGAGCACCATAAATTAACAAGTATCAGGTGTTGGGCAGCAATTTACAGCAGGAGAAAGGTAAACACTGAGTGGAATTCCTGTGGCAAATGTTTTGGTAGTGGCCAGGGGGAAGCAGAGCTGCTTCCTCGTCAGTCATGAGTGGGAGAACTTCAGAAATGCAGCAGACTCTGATGTCTTTTTAAGTTGGATTTAATTTCATTAATTAAATTCTCATTTAAAGTCTGCCAAACTTTTTACAAGGGCATTGTCTGACAGCACAAGAGGGAATGGCTTTAAGCTGAAGGAGGGCAGGGTTAGATGGGATATTGGGAGGAAACTCTTCCTGTGAGGGTGGGCAGGCCCTGGCACAGGGTGCCCAGGAAAGCTGTGGCTGCCCCCGGATCCCTGGCAGTGCCCAAGGGCAGGTTGGACAGGGCTTGGAGCAGCCTGGGCTAGTGGAGGGTGTTGGGGTTGGAACTGGGTGATCTTTAAGGTCCTTTCCCACCCAAACCACTGTGGGGTTCTGTGATCCCATGAAACAAAGCCGTGGCAGCCCTAAATCCCCACCAATGCACACGCATCCCACGTGTTAAGAAGCAGCAGGCTGGTTTGGGGAGCTGTGGGAGGTGCCTGATGTGTAACCCTGTGTCCCTGTCCCTGTCCCAGGTACGTTCAGGCTCAAGTACGCCCCTCCCTCCGAAAGCCTGGACTCCACAGACTGAGGTTTCCCCGCCTGGCCCCGCGCCGCCGTCAAGCCATGGAGAGCGACGGAGATCGGACTGCGAAGCTGAGACGTCCAGCTGCCGTTTGAGCTTAATGTATTTTTTAATCCAAAGGTGCTTTACTTTATTAGACTAGGTAGAAAATCTAGCTTAGGGGTGCAGCCAGCCCAGTTCTGATTGCCAAATTCAAGCTTTGTTGTTGGAACTCCTGACTCCGCGTCCTCGGACCGATGGGTGGATGAATGGATGGATGGTGGAGCTGGCCAGCTGCAGTTCCTGCTGGAAGTGCAACATCCCCTGTACTTTTTTTGGCTGGAGAACGTTGCCACAATGGGACTTTTCCAAGGTGAAAGGCCTGACTCCAGGGCAGCTCTGTTCTGAGGTGGAAGGTAGGAGTGGCCAGAAGGACATTGGCACCCCTGGGCTAGGTAAAATGTCTACTTTTTTTCAAAAGTGATCAGGCACTAATCTCTGGGATTTTTAAGGATTGCACTACAGAAGAATGTAAAACTCTTCAAGCTTTCTGCACTTTTAGCAGACAGTGTCACTCTGAGACCAGTGCAAGAGGCAAAGAAGTTCCAACCTTTACAAATTGGCACCAGCAGGCTTACGGGACTTAATTCCACAATAAAAATCCTAAAAAGTCTCTCTTTTCCCTTCCAAAAGAACACACACGACAGTTTCGGTTCCTTCTGGAAACAAACTCGTGCTTCATTGTCTCACCTGTTACTAGCTAGTGCTGGCTTCCCAGCGCTGGAATAAACTTAGTTTCCAAGGGTCCAAGTCCCAGAGACTCCAGAGTCATAAAGGCTTCAAGGATATTTTCCTGTAATACACAAAACCGTTACGTCCTGTTACTGTATATAGGTCTCTTTCACAGAAACCTTATTATTCTGCTTTTGTAAATGAATTTTAAACCATCCTAAAAAAGAAAAAAAAAAATCAAACTAAGAACTCTGGCAGCAGAGTTGATAAGCTTTTGCTTTACTTTATATAAAATACCCTTTGGCTCCTACCCCAGGATTCAGGAGTGGTGGGAGTCAAACATGTAAAAGGTAGTAAAAACTTCATTATTATCAAGACTTGGAAGGATTTCTTGTCGGCCTCCTTTGTCGCAGTAGGTTGTAGATGAGTAGCTTTGGTGTTAACTACTTAGTCCATCATTTGTGGGTGACAAATCTAAATTAGGACTCGAGAGGAAGCCAAACCCATCTCGAACTGCTAATTTGAAACACTTTGGTCCTGTCTGGTTGAAAGAAGATCCTAATCCTCATGGCTCCCCCCCGGGAATGTGACGGCATTAAATGGGTGAGGCCTCCTCTGTAAAAGTGTCTGACAGAGACATATTTGCATCCTGTAATTTGAGAGACACCTTTAAAGTCTGAAGCCTTGTTTACACTTGGAGGTATTCCTGACGCCAGGATGAATCCATAGGATTTGGGAAGTCCTCTGGGAGCAGGAGGGTTTGGAGCTGTGCAGGGCTGCCCCCAGGAGCTGGGGCTGTGTGAGGGGGGAGCTCAGCCCTTCCCGGGCCGTGCTCAGAGGGGAGGAACATTTTGGGCCATCCCTGTGTCCCCGTCTCTCCAAGGGCAGGCTCAGCCTCGTGGGATCATCAGCATCGGGAGAGCCTTGGGAATGTGGGTGGGCAAGAACCAAACCGGGCCCAGGGAGGGATCCAAAATCTGGATTTGCAGAACAGTTGGTTTAAACAAACAAAAAAACAGAAAGAAAGATCCTTGTTATTGCTATGCAATAAGAACCCCCTGGTTTGTGTGTCCCCAGCCCAGCTCCCTGTTGGCTCTGCCTGCGTTTGAGGACGTTCCCTGTGTTCCCATGAGCAACCTTCAGACCTACAACACTAAAGGGATGAAAACTGACAATGCAATTTACTTTGCCTTAATGAGCTCGAGACAATGGTAGGAACAGTCTGTCCCACTGCATCATGCCCAAGGAAAACGTGCAGTTCCATGTTTACTATTTGCAGCTTTGAGGGTCTCTCCAGTGGCCTGGAACATGTGCTGAAAGCCAAACTTAGTGTTATTATTATTATTATTATTGTTGTTGTTATCGTTTTTTTCACTTTTTTTAAACAGTATTTTAAAATTGTATTTAAAGAAACTGTATTTCAACACACACGTGAGTGTTCAAAACCCTCTTGAAACAGCAAAAAACAGCAGCAGCAGCAGCAAAAAAAAAGTCATTTCTGTACCAGTTGTGTTTTGTTTTACTGCCCAAGGCTGGACACAGCCGTGTCTGATCTTCATCACAGAAAAAATCATATCAAAAGGACTGTAAGACTGAACTTCTGTCCAGCGAATTGTTTCATTCCTTCCTCCAGAGCTTTCTTTAGGATCCTTTCCTGTGTGTAGAGTTAAGGCTGATGTTTCCAGCAAACTGTTTCATTCCTTTCTTTGGGATTGTTTCCTTTGTGTCAAGTCAAGGCTGATGTTTCTTCCCGTGGCTCGTGGCTGCGTTCGGGTGACGCTTTGGAACGGTTGGGTCTGGGTTTGGAGTAAGATCCAACCCAGAAGGACCTGGAGGCAACATGAGTGTCTGAGAGGAAAATCTGGTGAGCCAGCAGCAACCTCAGAGCCTTCCCCACATCCCAGTGAGTTTGGGGCTTCAGACCTGCCAGTGAACACCCTCCACTCTGTACCCAGAACAACCAAAGTTGGTAAGTCCCGACAGAGCACCTTAATTCCATAAAATTATCCTTAAATCTGTTCTTAAAAGGCACAAATCCATCTTTTTACCCCTAAAAAGCAAGGCAGCTTGGGTTGGAATAGTAGAGTTCCAGCTGCCCTGCCTGAAGGAACCCAGTTCTTAAACCCTATTTTTGTACATTGAGAGATGGAGATTTCAAAAGAATGTTATTTAGCCCTATCTTTGTCCTGCAAGTATAAAAAGAATTAGTTCTCTAGATGGATTTCACTGTGGAATGGGGATGATGTTTTCAGTGTAAAAGGGAAGGGAATCCCCAGCCAGCTTCCTGCAGGGGCACAGAGAATCAGTGAGGAGCCTTTCCCAGGGGAGGGAGCAGCGGGTGCTGCAGTTCCAGCTGCATTTTCCATTTGATGATGGAAAGACTCGAAATAGGGTGGAATTTCCAGCAAACTCCTCCTCACACTGCAGATTAAGCATTAATTAATATTCTGTGCTCGACCCTAATGGGGAGAGCGGAGAGGGAACCAAAACACTGATCAGAGGGTTCTACCTGACTGTTACTGGAAACTACATTTGAACCCTTATTAAAGTTCATCAAACCTGGTTTTTACTCAAACCAGCTCTGTCACGCTCAGCTTTTTGGGAAACCTTTCCATACCACGGTCATTAAATCTTGGCAAATTAAGCACCAGACATCCCAAAGTGACAGTCCAGCACTGGCCCTTGGCCATCCACCCAAATCCCATTTCCTCACCGGGCAGAGATATCCCGGGATGAGCCAGGCTGGGGCACCAGGCAGAGCAAGGCTCCTCCCAAAACCCTGCAGGGGAGCAGAGCTGTGCCACAGGAACCCTCAGGATTGGGCTGAACACCTGTACATGGGATGGATGTGAGCAAATCTGGACACAAAAATCCACACAACGGAGCGTTTGTGAGAGTAGAAATCACTTTGGCTGGTTGAGGCCCCACAGCTCTTGTAATAAACCCTTGGAATTACCCATTTGTTCCCTGAAATCTTCCTGATGGACACAAGAACTGTGTTGGTACTGAAGCAGAAAGCAAATCCTGTGTGTTTTCAAGTGCAGATTAACAGCTTCTCTTGGACATAACTTTCCATTAGGAATGAAGGAAATTCCTGCTCCATTTGAGCCATTTCTTTTACTTCGATCACTTCTAGTATTACAAATTCTGCATGTAACTTTATAAATATTTTAAATAGTTTTGTAAATATTTAATATTCAGCTAATTTGATTTTGAATTGTAAATGTCAAGTATTCTGGTATTGGGATTTTTATGTTTTATTATACTTTGTTAAAAGTTAAATTGTACATTTTTAGAATGTTTTTATCTGAGTAAATTTAATGTATGGAAAATAAAGAGTTAAACAGAATCCCTCGGCACTGGCTTTTATTTTAAAGGGATTCAGCTGTGTGGGGGCTTCTCCAGCTTGGCAGTAGCAGGGAATTATTTTTAATTCCTTCATAATTATTTCGCTGTGAAAATGCCTAAGAATAACCACACGAGCCGGAATTAAGTTGGGATGTAATCCATCCATATCAGCACTGTATTAATTTTAAAAAAGCAACATTTGTACAGGAGTATCAGTCGATCACGTCGTAATTACAAGTACAGTTGTCAGTTATGAGTTAAACGAGTTCTTACACGAACAGAACTAAACAGAGAACAAGCCGCATCGAAAAAGTTCACGTCGGAGTAAAAACACAAAAGGACAATAAAAAAACGGGCAATGGGGGGGCCCCGGGAAGGAGATGCATGCAAAGAGTGGAGGAGGTACGAGGCGGAGGAGGCACCACACGCAGTGCCAGGCGCTGGAGTATTGCTTCTGTCCCCGCCGGAGCCGAGCCGCCGGGGACACCGGGGACACCGCGGGGATCCCGCCGCGCCTCGCCGGACAGCACTAGGGAACACACAGGTTTGTCCCACGGGAGAGCTGCCCTCTGCACAGCCTGCTCCCTGCCCGGGACACCGGAGCCTCCGGCCGTGCTGCAAATCTTTTGTTCGTCGACTCTCCCGGCCCTGAGCTGCTTTTCTCCCCATTTCCTCGGGGCTAGGGGCATGATCCTATGGATCGCTGGAAGCCAGCTCAGATGAACACACAGGGATTGGGAATTTCTAACAGACTGGAGTTTATTTCAGTGTTACCTGTTTGGGCGTGTATTTTACAGTTAGACACTTCTAAAAACTACGATAAAGCTGTGGTGTTTGGTACGAGGATTCCAGAAACCGGCACCGCCCCTGAGCGTGCGGTGCCCAAAAAACCGGAGACACGAAGAGTTGTCCTTCCCCAGCTCACCCCAAGCACTTGCCTTAACTCCCTGCAGCGCTGCCACGAGTCTGACTGGAGCTGCAGAAGAAAAAAAAAGCTCCCCTTTGGAACATTAAAAATGCATTTGCTCTCATGAGAAACCTTCCCGTTTAAAACCAAAAAAAAATTTAAGGAATCGTAGGGAGATTTTCCCGCAAGCTCACAGGAAACACTTTAGTTCCTCCCTGGTGCCTGTTCGCTTGTTAAAAGTAAATCGAGTGTCCCTTTCTCTGCAAGTGTCACATGCACAATTGGGCTCCTTTCGTCAGGTCCAGACCTGTAAATGTGCCTGTGTGGAATATTATTAGGGCAGGTTTCAAAGCTGGAGGTGCTCGTCTGTACTGTTTAATAGTCACAAACAAGGCAAGGTGAGATGGGACACCTGCTAAAAGCAAGACTATGCTAAGGACTGAGAGCGTAGGTGACATCCGGTTCTTTCCCTGGGGGGTGTGTGGGGAAGAGTGGGGGTGATGGCCAAGGGTCAACCCAAATCCTAGGCTAGGGCCTCTGGCGTGTCCTAGGCAGAAGCTGGTGCTCCAAAGGTCTCCTGGGAGGCGTAGACCATGTAGAGGAAACCGTCCTCGTCCTTCTCGCTCTCGTACACCTCGGAGATGGGCGTGGACACGCTCACCATGCTGTGCCCGTTCACCAGCAGGAAGAAGGCCTGGTTGGAGTTCAGCTGCAGGCGTCGCCTGGGGAGGGGTGAGGGGAAAGGGGGACAGAGGACAGACGGACAACGGACAGTCCTCAGTGACAGCAGCAAGGTCAGAGCAGAGGATCGGGGAATGGTTTGGGGTGGAAGGGTTTAAATAAAGCTCATCTCGTTCCAAGCTCTGTCATGGGCACCTTTCCCTGTGTGTCACCACCCACCCAGCCCTCAAAACTGGACTGAATTCCTCTACTAAATCCAGGCAGGTGCATCCAGAGGCAGAGCCCTCACTGAGGGGAAAAGCTGCACTCCAGAAGGGCATTAAATGAGGGACTGGGAAGAAGCACCCCTGGCACAACCAGGGACCTTTGGCTTGCAGCTCACTGGAGTGAAAAGCCAGAGATCCTTGGGAAGATGAGGAAAGGCGAGCAGAGCTTCCTTGCAAAACCTGGGCAACTTTTAAACTCACTTTGTGACCACCTCTGTAAAGGCCTGGGTTTAACCTCGGAGCATCTCACTCCCTCTTCTCCCTCCTCCCTCCCAGGAGAAGCACGGTGGGAAGGGCAGGGAGCCACAGGCTGCACGGCCTGCCTGGCACAGCAAACAGCTGATTGCTGGATTCCCCTTGATCATCCCAGCTCAGGGGAAATGGGCGTTTCTGCTCAACTGCCTCCTGCAGAGAGCAGCTCTCTTCCCACTTGATAAACCAAGTGAGCAACAGCAACTCAGGAGTGTGGAGCTGCCACCAAAGCAAGGAAAGAACAGATCAGAAGAGCTTCCTGCTGCTTCCGCTCGCTGCTGAGGGGCAGCAGCAGCTGGAAACAAGGATTTATTTAGCTCCCCAGCACAGCCCTGGGCAGGGGCCCTTCCAAAGCCAGACTCTGATCACTCCAGAGACAGCAGGCTGAGGGAAGGCAGCAGCTCTCCAAGGTTTGGGATGGATGGGCTTTGCTGTGCATCACCGGAGCTGGCTGAGGCCCAAGTCTGGCTGGTACCAAGTTATTTATTAACAGTCAGGGCAGAGAAAAAAGGTGGGAAAATCCTTCAGCCTGCAGTTAACCTTTTTGCCCCAGGGCCTTTCACGTTCCTGAGAAACTCTGGAAGAGTTTCTGGAAGAGTTAAGCAACCTGGTTCCTGCCTCCAAAGTCCTTCCTCCTGTGGGAGCTGGGATTTGCCTGTGACAGTTTTTGTTTGGACACCCTGGACAATCCCACAGCCCGTGGCCTCCACCAACCAGCTCCTGCTGCAGCGTGACCATCACAAAACAAACTCTGGTTTGCTGCTGACTTCCCAGTTACCACTGGAGAACCCTTCCTGACCAAACCCTGCTGCTGAGCCAGCAGAGAGGCACTTCTGGCAGAACTTCTCACCACGGTTTTTGACCACACGACTTCCACTCGGGGCCGTCTCCCTCTGCCTTTCCTGTAAGCTGAGCAAGCAGCCAGGGCAGAAACACTCTGGCCTGAGCTGGTGTTTCCCAGCCCTCAGTGCTGTCACCAAGGGAAACTTCAGTTCCCAAAGGATTCCAACAGCATCCCCACGGAGCTCTGGCTCCCAGCCCAAACTCCCCTTCCCAGTGGGTGGGAAGAGGCAGCCACTCCCAAGGGGGACTCCACGACAAGGGAGGAGACATCCCAAAATAACCAAGCAGGAAGAGCTGGAGCCCTGGGCAGAAGGACCCATGTGAGACAGGAATTCACAGCCCCAGACTCCCTCCTACAGCTCTGGGAATGTTCTCTTGGAAGCAGACTACCAGCCCAGCTCTCTTCAGAGCGGGGTTTTTCCAGCAAAGCCAAAGGAAAAGCACTTTCTCCTGGATTTGTGCTAGTGCTCATTAGATGAATTTTCCATTTAGACCTCCCAAGTGGACCAGGGGGGGAATTAACAGAGCATCACAGCCTGAGGTTGATCAGTTCACACTGGAATCCAGCAATACTACCTGATAATTTTGATTAGCTCGCTCATGTTGACATGATCTGGCACCAGGAACTTGGTCTTATCCAAAACTGGAAGCTGCTTCTCTCCCTTGTACCTTTCAATGATCACCTGAGAAGAAACACAAAAAGTAGAAGATGTGAAAGGCAGGAACAGTGTCTGGTGCCCTCACTTCCCCCCATCCCAGCTCCATTTCCCTTCACCTGTGAATGCAGCATCTCCAGTCTGAAAATCAACAATGCATAGATCTTAAAGGTCTTTTCTAACCCAAACAATTCTGTGTCTCCATGAGAATCAATTATCTTCATGTGCTCCTCTGTTCTGTTTGCAAGAGCCCCTGCACAGAGGGGTAACACAGGGATTTTACATCCACAGCTTCAGTGCCATTTCAAAAGAGTTCCTTTGCTGCAATCATTTAACCCAGCACTGAACTACCCAGCAGCAAGGAAGTCCAAGGGAAGATCAAGCCCACTTCCCTTTAACACACTGCAGTGGCTGACCAGGGGTTTGTGCTGCTACAAAAGCCTGCCAGACCAAGCAGTTTTCACTGGAATTTCTCCACTTTCAGGCCATCTCTTTAAGACCTGCCACACCAGATGACTGCAGCTCCACTCACCTCCCATGGCTCCTCTAACACCTGAGATCAAGCTACTCTGGAAGGGGCAAAAACCCTCCAATTTCCAAATTAAGGAGAAGATTCCCTCAAGCACGCTCAGGAACCAGTAACCCTGCCAGGACTGCTGTGTAATAACCCCTTAATTCACAGAGAAACTGCAGATTTCCCAATTTAAGGAACACCCTGCCCAGAAACTGAGGGTAGTTCCTGCTTTTACAGAGTGATCTCAGCACTCGTGTGCTCCCGTTTCCACGGCCATGTGGCGTTTGTTGATTTCCAGTCAACAGGAGCTACGTGACACCGATCCCTTGGATCCCTTCCATGCTCACGGGGTCTGGCTGTGTTGATCTTAAAAAGCTGCACAGGTGAAGAGAAGCTGGTTGAATTCTACCAGAGAAAAGAGCCTTGCACCAGTTGAAATAAATGCTGGCTCATTCTGGGTGACAAGGCCCCACTGTTTTTAAGCAGTTGGGCCCTAAGCAGTAGATATTCCTAACAGCAGAAGGGAGGATGTTGACAGCACAGGAGGGGATTTATTATCTCGTGTGACATTGCCACCTTATCTCATCCAGAACTGCTAATGACAATAACGAGGCAGTGAGTGGCCCAGCAAGACTCCAGGGATCTCAGCTGGGAGTTTGCATCACCACATCTCCAGCAAGTTCCTTAGGTACCTCTGAATATTTGGCTGGAACCTGTCCACGGCTGACTTAAAGAGAGAGTTTTGCCATAAATCCCTGGCTTTCAGTCTGTGGCCACAGAGCTTGGGGACTTATGGCTAAGTGGTCTCTGAAAGGTGAGTGAAAAGGCAATATTTGTCAGGAAACAGATTTGCAAGGAAAGCGCCTTTTGGGAAAATGAAACATTCCAAAAGAAGTCAGAAAATCCCTGCTGCGAAGTATTCCTTGTTCCTCTGCCCAACTGCACGGGGAAGCAGCAGTGGCAGCTCCAAGGCTGAAGGAGCTTAAAACCCAAGGAAAGCTGAAAAACCTTTCAGTTTCTGTTTCTACAGCAGATTCTGTCAGTGAACTTGCCCAGGAAATGAGGACAGTTTGCAGCAGTTGGTTCACAGCAGAATTTCCACACACTGGGGTCACCAAATGTCATCACAGAGCCAGAGGCTGAGGGTCCCATTCAGTTCCCTCTGCTGAAGAACTCACCAGTGACAGAACACGATCCACGCCTTCTGCCTGTGCATTTTTGAGGACAAGTAAAATAAAATACAAACTGAGGCAGCATTTAGAGCTGAGCAGTGACAGGGTGAGGGGTGATATCCAGTGTGAGCTGGCCAGCCCAGCAGCATTCCTGGAGACCTAAGCACAGGCCCATTCCCAGGAGAAAAGCATTTCTGTCCTCCTCAGCACAGGCTGATGAGCAAATCTGCCTCTACACCCCTGTCTACTCTTCTCGGTGAGCTCTGAAGACTCTTAATTCGGAGAAGAAAACCACGGGGAGAAGAGCTGAGCGCTCAGGAGGATCTCAGAGCTCAGCTGGGTGTGGTTTTCCCCTGAGTTCCGACACACAACTGCAGAACTCCGGAAACACCACATCCTCCAGCCCCTGTGAGCACCTTGCTCCACCTCCCCGACTCTGAGAATGCTCCTCAAATCCGGGCTCAGCCACCCTCATCAGCCACAGTTTCATCTGGTATCCTCGGGACAGCTCTTCCACAGGTTTGTAACTGCTGAAAACAACACGGGACTGAAAACTGAAGGAAAAAATTAAAAGAACTGGACTTACTGGTATTTTAGTGGGATGCTGATCCCGAATCAGCCGTACATCTTCCACTCTTTGTTCTGCAAGGGATTAAAAAAACCCAAACAATCTGTTAAAATATTCACAGTTCATGCTGTTATTTCCTTATTTCTCCAATGCTGAAGAGAGGGACCACGTGTCAGGCAAAGCCAGAAGAGGAAATTCAGGCAAAGCAATTTCCAAATGGGCCGGCACTATTCAGGAGTACAACCTCTTCTGTGACAGCTGATCCCCTGCTCCCTAACCCAAGGTGACAAGCGCTGTGTGCACCTGCCTGGCACTCCTAGAACGTGTTAAAGAGATCCTGTCCTCCCCACATCCCCTCGCTTTCTGCCCACTGAAGCACACATTTAACCTCACACAGCTGAGGCCTCAAATTACACCACCCAAGTTAACAACGAAATACCCTGCGCTATTTCTGTCCGGTCCCAGAGGAGGAAATGGTCAACAATTATTTGAGCCCCGGGACTGGCCTAAGCCTGGCAGCATCAGCTTTCCTTGAGCTCTCACGTTACCGAATTCCAGGTTTTATTTTGACTCGGCCGCACCCATTGTTGCAGGGGCTGCTGGAGGCTCTGCCGGACCTTTTTGCCACACTCCGTGCCAGTTTTCAGGATAAAGTTCACCTCTCCTCAGACAGCAATATTAATAGAACAGACATCATGAACCGGGCTAAAGTACAGGAGGCAGAGTAAACAGCCCGGCTGCTTTCAGGGGCTGCCTCATCTGTGTCCTGCCCTGCCTACTTTCAGATTCGACGAACTCAATTTTAACCCCTCTGTTGTTCAGCAGGACGGGGCTTTCCAGGCTGTTTTCGGGTGCCAAACAGCTCCGAGAGAGATGCTTAGGTGCTGCATCACAGCTTGAACACACACCCGCCTAGGGAGAGGAGCACTCAGGCCAGCTCCCCGTTGGAATGCTAATGGCAGGACACTCAGCAATAACACCCCTCAGCCTCCTCCATCCGTGTTTGTGCCCCTGGAATACATCCTCCTGACAGCCGGGCAAGGAATGCAGCTCCCGTGATTCACCCTTTGAAGCTGCAGGTGAATCAGGCAGAACTCAGGCAAGGAGCACGCCAAGCCTTCACCTGAAAGCCTCCCCGACATCCCGAGCCACATTCCCACAGCCCAGCGGGAGCGCTTCAAGGGCACAGAGTTCCACCTCGTTAAAATACTTTTTAAGATTAACCAGAAACACAAAAGATACGTGGAGAGAGTGAGACCAAACATCCACCTGGCCAGCGCTGACTTTTCAGCCGGAACAGGTTTTGTTCACAGCAGTGTTATTCAGCAGAACTCCCTGGAGTAGAAGGAACATAAACCGGGCAAATCATGGGGATTATTGTGTGTGGCATGTTCAAAATCAGGCCCCAGCCAGCCACAGATAAACACTGTGCTCTGACGACAGTAGTTGCAGTGGCAACTGCTTGGCTGCCATCCTAGCTGAACTTAATACCTGCAACAGAGGCTGCTGACAGGCGATGGGGGTCAACAACAGTTTTGGAAGGCTCCGAGAAAAGGGGCGGCATAAACACAGACTTTTGTCAGATCAACATCCTCCTCGCCTCACTGCAGGGAAACAGCTTACATTTACTGCAACAGCCAAGGCAAGGGTGGGCACATCACAAAGCTCCCTTAAGCAGCTTGACTTCAACCCAAAGGCAGGAAGAAAGGAAAATCTGGATCAATTACTTCCACCAATTCCATCTCGCGTACGGGATTTTATAGTTCATGCAGAAATAGGTTACGCTGCCAGTTCGCGTTACCCTCGCAGCGCTTCAGCCTCCCTCACTGACACACACGGGCAGATCCGGAGCCCTTTGATGGCTCCGGTCCCATCCTCAGCACGCACAGAAGCGTGGCACGGCTCTATCGAGGCTGTTCCTCCTCGAAAGGGACTAATCTCATTTTTCCCAGCCGTCATTACACAGCTCTTTTCGATGCCCTGCTAGTTTTCAACAGCCAAACGAGAGACAAGAGCCGCACGCCCCAGTCCGGGTGGAGAATTCCTCTCCCCGCGCCAGGCACCGGCTGCCAGTGGAGCTTTAACTCCGCTGCCACTGGCGCAGAGGCCGCCGGACACTGAGCAGACACCGGAGGGAAGGGCAGGCCCAGCTCCTGGCACACACGCCGAGGATGTTTCCAGGCTCCTGGGAGTTTTGCAGTCGATAATGGATGATGCCATGAAGAGATCTCCCCACCCCAAGCCCCTCTCCCAGCGCAGAGCTCGCCCGGGCACAGCACAGCTGCCACCCCACGCCTCGCCACACCACAAAACCCCCCTGTCCCTGTCCCGAACCGCCGGGGTAAACAACCCCGGAGGACAGGCCGGGCTTTGACTCCGTCGCAGCCCCGAGCAGGCCGGGACACGGGGACAGCCCCAGGCCCGCTCCACCCGCGGGGCCCCGCTGTCAGCAGGAGCCGCCCGGGGATCTTCGCAGCTCCCGCCGCCATCGGCCCCCTCCCCTCCCCGGCGATCCCCCCCCCGCCACCGCACCCAGGAGCGGGGCCGGGAGCACCGGCGGGCCGCACCCTTCCGCGTCCCTCCCCGGGGGCGCTCACCGAAGGTGCGGCGCTGCTTGAAGCTCTTCTCCGAGGGCATGGCGGCGTCGGCTCGGCCCGGGCCCGGCGGCGGCTCTGCGCGGCGGCAGCAGCGGCAGCGGACACCTCCGAGTGCCGGCGCCCGCCCCCCGCGCCGCCACGGCCGCCCGGCCGTCAGCTGACCCGCGCGTCACCGCCGCCCCGCCTCGCCCCGCCGGCATCTTGAGTGTGGCACCGGGGCAGCGCCGGCAGGGCCGCGGTTCTCCCTCAGGGACACACGGGCATGGTGCTGGGTGGATGTCACAGCGCTCCGGCAGTGTTGGCGCTCTGCGGCACACAGGCATGGCCGGATCGGTGACAAGCCGTGTTTTTCCTTAGTGACACAGCCATGGACGCCTGGGTGCCAGGCCGTGTTCTCAGTGACACAGCCATGGCCAGTTCAGTGCCAGGCCGTGTTCTCCTCAGTGACACAGCCATGGCCAGCTCAGTGCCAGGCCGTGTTCTCCTCAGTGACACAGTCATGGCCAGCTCGATGGCAGGCCATGTTCTCCTCAGTGACACAGCCATGGCCAGCTCAGTGCCAGGCCGTGTTCTCCTCAGTGACACAGCCATGGCCAGCTCGGTGCCACGCCGTGTTCTTCCTTAGTGACACACAGCCATAGCTGCCACCTCGGTGCCATGCCGTGTTGTCTTCAGTGATACAGCCATGGCCAGCTTGATGCCAGGCCGTGTTCTTCCTTAGTGATACAGCCATGGCCAGCTCAGTGCCAGCCCGTGTTCTTCCTCAGTGACACAGCCATGGCCAGTTCGGTGCCAGCCTGTGTTCTCCTCAGTGACACACAGCCATAGCTGCCACCTCAGTGCAATGCCATGTTGACCTCAGTGACACAGTTATGAACACCTTGATGCCAGGCCATGTTCTCCTCGGTGACACAGCCATGGCGGCTCAGTGCCAGGCTGTGTTCTTCCTTAGTGACACAGCTGTGACCACCTTGATGCCAGGCTGTGTTGTCCTCAGTGACACAGCCAAGGCCATCTCAGTGCCAGCCCGTGTTCTCCTCAGTGACACACAGCCATGGCTGCCTCAGTGCCCTGCCATGTTCCTCTTCAGCAACCAAAAAGAACAATCTCCCCAGGAAAGTGGTGGATTTCCCAATTTTGGACACTTTAAGATTCAGCTAGATGGTGCTTTTGCCAGGAAAGGTTGTGCCAGGTGATCCTTGAGGTCCCGTCCAACCTGGTATTCCATTATTCCATTATTCCATGAACATGCAGCTGTGGCCTCCTTGGAGTGGCCCACGACATCCCCTTCAACATGGGCACTTAAGCACTTTTCTCCATGCAAAGGTGCAAGTTCAATGGTCTGTTGCCAGTTTGCTTTCACACTGACATGGATATGTGGCAGAGTTTACATTTGAAGAACAACATTTTAGGAGCAGGTGCTCCAGTTCTCTTGGAAGCCACCCCCCGGTCTCATGCGGTTTGTGAGGAATTGATTAAATCACAACTTCAGTCACAGATACCATGTTGTGAGTAAAACTGCCCAACTGTTTCCTGCTTAGCAGCTTTCTGACACAAGCTGTTGGCTGGAGCTTTTCAGCTGCATCTCTCTTTCTCTCTCTTTCTCTCACATACGTTCCCGGCACCGTGTTTTGAAATTTAAGAATGATTTTGCAGCACTGGGTTGACACAATCTCACTGCACAATCCAAGGGACAGGGAGCTGTGGGCAGGACTATACTTAGGAGTACAGGGAGAAGGACAGTTTTCTAACCATCTTAGAGATTTATCGGTGTTTTTGCATTTTTGGGGTGGGACAATGCATTGAAGTTGGAGTGAATCTGCACTCATACAAAAGAATGAGGGTTCATTACTTTGTGATTCAGGGTCACGCAGTTCCTGTGGCCTGTCATTATGAGGCCATTAAAGATGTGACTAACGAGGAAATACAGCCCTAAGGGGTGTGATTGCTCTGTCCATCACATCACTGTCCAGGGATGGCAGGTGAGACATGGATGACCAGCAATCCCAAATTTCTGCATCAGCAGAACTCTTCTTTATTTTAATGCCTGCCTTTTAAAAAAACCCATTTTCCAGGCTGAGGAAATTCCACCGTGCTCTCGGAATTGTGTCTGAGGGCTGAAGGCAGGAGGATGAGCCCCGGTGGAAGCGCATGATGTTATTTTTGGGGTGTTCAGGTGCGTCCTGGTGTCAGGGCTGGCAGTCTGGGGCTGTGTGTGCCGTGCGGTTTGCATCCACACGCCGACTGTTAGCAGGGCTGCAGCTCCGGCTGAAAGCGTCCATATGGTGCTTGGGGAGAGCCACAATCAGAGTATCTGCTGACAGGCTGGGCTATCACATGTTCCTCTCATAAATAATCCGCAGAGACTGTGAGAAGGAAACTTAGATCCACGCCGAGACTCTCCTGACCTTTCCCTCCTCAGCTCAGCCTTCGCCCGTGTCTGCGTGTCGACAGCACAGACAGTTGGCGAGTCTGGATTTGAGGAAGGTGTTAGGAGCAGTTGGAATGACAGCATGGACATAGCCTTTGGGATCAGCCCTGCCTCAGCACAGCTCCCCATCCCTGGTGAGAAAACGCTGCTTTGGAAAATGCTTTGGCTTCAGGCTTGGCGACGGCGCTGGAACAGAGCCCTTCAAAAATGGAGCCGCAGAGTGTTTTTATCCTGGCCTTGGAACACTTTACAAAGCATTTAGGCTGAGGAACAGGAGACTTAACCCAAAGGGGACATTACATCGTCTTCAAATATGCAAAAGGTTTCTGCAGAGCGGGAGGGAATTAGCTCTTCCCTGCATGCTGCAGGACCAGGATGAGAAATAATGAGCTTACGGCTTGGAAAAGGCCACAGAAATTAGGGACTGGGCTAAGGGCAAGAATTGTTGAGCACCAGAAGAAATTCCCTAGGAAAGAAAGGGAATAATCACCTTTGGATGTTTTTATTTAATGAGAAATTAGTAAAACATCTGCTCTGAAGAGTTCAGGGAGAGTCGTTCTGATCTCAGGGAGAAGGATGGGGTAAATAATCCCCTGCAATCCCTGTCAGCCCTAGTTTTGCGTGAGGCAAAGGAGATGTGATTTCCCAAATTTACAAAGCAGGTTAGAGCACAGGCTGGGTTTGGATTCCAGCTCACATCCTCCTGTCTGCACCTAATACACCAGACTAAATACTAAGTAAAAAAAAAAAAAGCAAAGCAGGTTCTCCCAACTGTTCTATCTTCCACAAGGTTAGGTTGGTGTTTTTTTGTTCAAAATCCAGTATGAACAGTGACTCCAAAACCGTGGCTGATATTCACAGCATTTCCCTTGGGAAAAACTCCCACTTTTCCTATTTTTTTCCCACATGAGCCACCTCACAATGAAACAAGTGCATTTCACATTCAGAATAATAAATCATCCCCTCATTTTTCTGGTACAACGGGACTGAAAAGGCTTTTATTTTTTTTTTTTTTTCCCCCCAAGGAACAGATGAAGCTGTTCCTCTGCAGTGCTGCACCCTTCCTGGAAGACAGCACTCAGCGTGTGGGGCTGGGAGCTCAGCAGCTGTCAGCAGTATTAAATTCACCAGGAACACAGAGAGAAAAGCCCCATCAAAATAAAAGGAAGGACACCGTGCTGACAATAACTTGCATTTCAGCCTGAATTAAAATACCTCCCCTCGGTTCTTTTCTCACAAATTGTTCTTATCGATCCAGCTCAGCTCAAGATTAATGTGGGTTTGGTTTTCTTATAAGTGTGCAGCCATTACCCAGCTGCTATTGGAGATTTTCAGGCAGAATCTGACTGCAGAGAATTGTTTGCCGTGCCTTAGAATAACTCTTCTGGGAAATTTTCATCTGAAATTTGCTTCAGTGTGGTGGCTACCCTTACGAACAAATTCCCACACTTCGATTTTCACCTTCTGAGTTAGGAGAACTTTAGGAAGAAGTGGCGAGAATGGCAAAATATCTCTTTTGGGGGTAGAAAAGTGTAATTTGAGAGAAGTGAAAGTAGACAGAAACCCCACATTTTGCCTGGGTGGATTTTCTCTGAGGTCTTACACCAGCTGAGCCCATCCCTCAGTGGGAACACAACACTGTCTTTTGGAAAATCACGTGTTCTATTAGACTATTAGACATGCTTTTTTTGGATGGTAAATCCAAGGTAACACACAGATGTGTGCAGTGTCTGGACAAAAACATTATTTTCATAGAACGTTTGGCTAAAAACCTCATTGCACTCCCCCTGCACGAAGGATTGCCCAAGACATCATTGCCAGGCACCGTAACTGACATCAGTTCCTGCTGTTCCTGCTGTTCCAGCAAACAGCTCTTGGCTCCGGGATCAAGTTTGAAATGGGAGCTGTTGCTCCCAGGACAGAACGTGGTGAATCAGTTGGTGTAAGCGACAGCGAGTTGTGTTTGTGTACTGCTTTTCACTCAGAAAATCCATAACATCTTGGCAAGCGGCAGCACCAGCACGGGAGGCAGAGCGGGGAAGTCGTGGAATAACACGGCTTGTAACGAGGTCCTCCCCTGATTTTTGATACTCCTAGGGCTGAAGCAATCCCCCACGTGTTCAAATATTAACCAAGTACTGCGCTGCCTGCGCTGCAGTAAACATTCTCCTCGCTGACGTCGAGAGGTTCTGTGAGCTGCCTGGGGTTCGACAACCACGGGTCAGGAACAGCACCCCCAACACCTGACCCCTCCAGGGCAGGAGGATCCTTCTGCCAACTGAGCTGCTTCAGGTGTCGAACAGAACTCAATTGTTCAGGCTGGACTGGGGCCAAAGCTGGAGGGACAAGAACGGCTTGTGGTAGAAGTGCTGTGACATCTTGGGTGGCTCCAGGCAGTCATGGCCTTTAGATGGACTGACTCCTCATGGCAAGGACAGCACGTTGAAGAAAGATCATACCCTCCTCTATGATTCATAGAATCATGGAGTGTTTGGGGTTGGAAGTGATCTTAAAGGTTTGGGGTTGGAAGGGACCTTAAAGCCCATCCAGTGGCACCCCCTGCCACGGGCAGGGACATCTTCCGCTATCCCAGGTGGCTCCAAGCCCTGTCCAGGAGACAATTCCAGGCATGAGGCAGCCACAGTTTCTCTGGGAACCTGTTCCAGGGCCTCACCACCTTCCCAGGGAGGAATTCCTTCCCAATATCCCACCTATCCCTGCCCTCTGGCAGTGAGGAGCCAATTAAAGAGAGGGCACTGAGCTCTGCTCTAGAGCAGAAGGATGTAACCACTTTCTGAGCCATCAGCAGCTTTTCTGAGGCACTCTGGATTTTCCCTGAAGAGCCCAGCCTGTCCAATGTCCTGTCCAGGTGTTTATCCTGCAAAATCTGGTGAGATCAATGTCCACAGAGAAAGCAAGGAAGTGGGAAATCATAAACTCAGGGCAAGAAGAGCTGTTTTCCACCTTAAAATATACACATTACAAAAACTAAAGCAAAACTCTTCAGCCTTTCTATTGGGGTATTCTCTCCTTGATGTGTCCTCCCGCCAAGGAGGGGAGCAGTTCTTTAGGAGGCAGGAGGAGTCTGTTTTTTATTACAAAGCAGAAATCTCAGTGCAGGCCCGTGCCAAGAAAACATGCTGCAAATACTCTCTGTGGCAAACAGGACTTGCAGAGAGGGTTTGTTCATCTGTCTCAGCTTGCCTTGCCATGCTTTTCTGTCCCTCCTGCCAAATGGAAAATAAATCATTCTCACTGTTCTGGTTATAATTGGCTGGATATGCCATCAGCTGGCTCATCCCCGCTCAGAGCCCGGGAAGGCGTAAACACTTCCAGGATTACAGAAAATGAGGGCACTAACTTTGGGACCCATCCAAAGCCCTTTAGTGAGCATGAACACTAATTGACTACAGCGAGAGCTGCATCAGCTCCTTAATTGCTGAGGGGAAATGAAACAATAACATTTCCCCTTTTGCTACATCCCTTCTCAAGAGCCCTGTGGTAAGGGCTGCGAGCTGCCTGCCTGAGACAGCAGCAGTGCAAAGCTCCAGGCCATTACTCTGGGAATGTTCTCCAAGAAAGGTGCTCAGACAGTGCCACAGAGGATGGCTGATGATGATAACGCACTTTTCCTGTTTTCCCTACTGTCACAAACAAAGCTGGTTGATTTGAATAATGGATTTGGTAAGATAGGGGAGAAAGCAGCGATTTCAGACTTTGATGGCTGAAGTTGAAGGTGATAGTCAGTTATAACCACCCTGTTGTGCACCGGGTCTCCACCTTCTGGCCCTCAAGGTCCTTGGATGTGCCCAGGCTTCAAAACTATTGTGTGTTGCTCTTCAAGAACACTGGAAATTGGAGAGAGCAGTTGTTTCTCCTCTCTGATGTGATGAAGGGCTGGGTTTCCCTCGCTCTGTCCTGTTAGAAGAGGAAACTTGGTCACTCAGAGCACTGGGAGCTTTGCCCCAGGCTTTGCTGGGCTCTGGGTGACATCAGTGTGGGATGGAGGTGGGCACTGCCAGACTGACTTTTCCCTTTGCCCTTCTTCATCTGGAGGAAGTCAGCACGGGGCAATGGAGCTGCGTGGGAATTGGCATGGATTTGTGAGGGGCTGTCCATCACAGCCCTTTCCAGTCCTGCCTTCTGCTGGGTTGGGCTGGAAAGGGGGTCAGTGGGCCAAGGGAAAGTCTGATGGATGAGGAATGTGGCTCAGCACCCACGGAGCCAAGATTGTGGGGTAAGGTTATAGGGGTCAGGTGGGTGAGGGAAAGGAGAGAAGGTTGTAGGGTGATTAAGCAGCAGGAGCATTCAGTGCAAAAGGAGAAATAATAAAATTCAAATAAAAATATAAAGGCAAAATAGGGGAAAGCACGTGTGTGCTGTAGACTGCTGTGGTTCTGCTCCAGGCAATGTCACCTAGGACATCTTTTGTTTCATTCACACGAAAATCCTTGCCATCAGTACTTTCCCCTGTCCCCTCCATGAATCCATCAGTTCCTAGACAAACAGACATGACAAGGCCTTGGAAAGCTGTGTCAGAACCTTTAATTACCAGTTGAGCATAATGTAACATGTGGGAAAAGCCACGTGATTCCCTACAGGTGGAAAACAGCTCCGGCCGTTTTTCCAAAGATTTGATGTTTGGTTTACATGACTCACTGCCCACGTGCCTTGGTTTAGATGCTTGGAGCAGCTTTTGGTAATGTAATCAGAACTGCGGGCACTAAATTTGTCCATCACTGAGGCCCCAGAGGATCAGCACAGCACTAAAGATGACACCTCATCCTGCACGTGGGCACAGTCAGAGGGTGGAATGCAGCGGTTCAGCCTGGGAGGAGCCCAGCATTTACTCATCCCAGGGTTGGAGCAATGTTGTTTGTATGTACAGGCAGCCTGGACTCGTCATGTCACCCAGATCCTTGGGAATCAGGGTTTTCTGGCCCCAACTGCCACAGCTGCCCATCAGACCTTTGGCAAAAATCTGTGGGAAACTCAAGCATCTTGTCTGGTCTGGTGAGGCTCAAAAGGACTGTGAGAGTAGGACAAGGAGGGTGATGCTGCTCTCTGCTCTTATCAAACCTCATTGAAGCTCTGAAGTCCCCAGCTCCAGAAGGATGTGGAGCTGTTGAAGAGATCCAGAGGAGCCAGGGAAATACTCCAAAAGCTGGAAGAACTCTGCTCTGGAGCCAGGCTGGGAGAGCTGGGGGTGCTTACCTGGAGAGGAGAAGGGTCCAGGGAGAGCTCAGAGCCCCTACCAGGGCCTAAAGGGGCTCCAGGAGAGCTGGAGAGAGACTGAGGACAAGGAATGAAGGGACAGGACAAAGGGAAATGGCTTCCCACTGCCAGAGGGCAGGTTTAGGTGGGATCTTGGGCAGGAATTGTTCCCTATGAGGGTGGGNCCCTGGATCCCTGGCAGTGTCCAAGGCCAGGTTGGATGGGGCTTGGAGCAACCTGGGACAGTGGAAGGTGTCCCCACCCATGGCAGGGATGGAACGGGGTGATGGTTTTAAGGTCCCTTCCAACCCAAACCACTGTGGGATTCTATGGTATCCAAAGGTCTGTTCCTCCTTTGTCCTCTGCCAGCTCCTTGCTCTGCAGAGCAGTTTCCCTGCAGCGATTCTCGTGGGCGACGCTCTCAGACTTTCTGCATCAATTAAATCTCTGTTTTCCTGTCTTCTGCCAGTTTGGGGATTTGTTGCTCGATTGTCATGGCGACTGCAGCTGCGGGACCCTCGCTGAGGGTGAGGCCCCTCCATTAGGATTCAGGGCAGCACTTCAGCCAGCATCACTGGGGACCCTCTTGTGCTGAGCACTCTCTGAGAGCAGGGAGCTCATTCCGCTGCAGAAATCCCAGTTGAACAGCATCTCTCCACAGTAAATGAGGCTGGCTCTAATTTTTATTAATTATGTGGAAGCAACTTGATTTCTTCACGAGCCTGTTGTCAGCTCAAGCCCTCACGGTCTATTCCTGGCCAGCAGAATGAGGAGGCTTAGGAACCCCAAAGGACTCTGCAGCTGTTTTGCAGCACAACATGGAATTAAAAGGAGCCATTTCCAAAATGGAAAAAAAAAAAAAAAAAGACAAAAAAAGACAAAATCCAAGATGTTTCTTGCAGAACACTGGGGGAAAGAGGAGCCATTTGCACAAAATGCGAGGTCTGGCTGGCAGAAAAGCAGGGAAAAGAACGAATGGGGGAGGAAAGAACAAGGAAACAATCAAATCAGGTGCAGAAAAGGCGATTTCTGTAAGGAAAGAGGTTTCTCAAGCAGCAGCCCGGGAATGGCGGTGAAGACGTGAACAGCGAGGGCGGAGGCACAGGCACAAGAGCCGTGCGCGGGATGGCAGATCTCGAGGAGCCTCGTTAGCGCAGTAGGGAGCGCGTCAGTCTCATAATCTGAAGGTCGTGAGTTAGATCCTCACACGGGGCAAAGATGGTTTCCTCCTTTTTTTTTTTTTTTCCTCCCTTCTCCCGGAGCCAGACTTTCCCAAGGGAAGGGGCTATTTTTTTTTCATGGAATTGGACTAGGAAGCGGAACGGGAAGCGGCGAACGCGTCCCCGGCCCGCAGCGCGCCCCGTTGCCGGGCACCGGCCCCGCCAGGCCCGCGGTCCGCCCGCCCGCTAGGGGTTGCGCACGCCGGTTGTGTCCGTTACAGAACGGCGTCCGCACAGCGTTCGCTACCGGCGGGGGCGTGGCGCGACTAAATGAGGCGGCGCTGATTGGAGGGGTCGCGTGATAGGCGTGGCCCAGCGGAGGGGTGGGCGGTGCTCATTGGTGGGGCTTTGCGGTGGGCTGGGCCAGAGGCGGGCACGGTGGCGCGCCCCGGAGCCGCGGACAGAGCCGCGGTGGCGATGGCGGTGTGCGCCAGGCTGTGCGGTGTGGGGCCCGCCCGCGGCTGCCGCCGGCGCGGAGCGGCGAGGGAACAGCGCCACGGCGCCGCCGACAGCGAGCCCGACACCGATACGGACCCCGAAGAAGCGGGAGGTGGCGGCGTCACGGAGGACGATGAGGCCGCGGAACGCATTGAAGGCGGGCGGCCCCTTCCACCTTCTATCGAGGCCGGCCCGGCCGGGCGGGCCCCGCTGTCCCTGTTGGAGCTGCCGCCGGAGCTCCTGGTGCAGATCTTCGGCTCCTTGCCCGGTACCGACCTGCCTAACCTGGCCCGAGTCTGCACCACGTTCCGCCGCATCCTCCGCACCGACACGATCTGGCGGCGGCGCTGCCGCGAAGGTACCGCCCGCCCGAGGGGCTGCGCGGTCCGGGGGTGCACGGCGAGACGCTTCGGGGGGCCAAGGGCAGCGGCCTCGAGCGTGGAGCAGGACACGGAGAGTGCGAGAGGGGATGGACTGGGGGTCCTGAAGAGCTGGGGGTGCAGGACAGAAATAAGATTTGGGGGTGCGGGCTGGGGGGCCGTGGCTCGCAGGGCCCCACGTGTGCAGGGTGGAGAGGTGGGCACACCTCGGCTCCCTTGGGACACGGTCTCTGGGTGGTGACATTTGCCTTGTGGCAAAGAGCATCGAGCTGCGGTTGTCCCCCGGAGGAATGGGATGGGAGCAGGCCCTGGGAGGTGATGTCTCCATGTAGCGTGTCCTTGGAATCCTGACGATAGGGAATGCTCAGCCCCTGCACCAGGGAAGAAAGAGGGGGGGCCTTGTGATTCCTGGAGCCGGGGGGACACGGGGGATACACCGGGAGCAGAGAGCCCGCTGGCTCCGGAGGAGGCCAGGCCTGCCTAAGGGCATCCTTTGGGATGAGCCAGGTCCAGGTTCGCCTGTGCGTTTTCCAGGAATCCTCTGGTGCGAGGATGCTGTGCTGCGGTAATGGGGAGGCCTGGGAGGTGCTTTTTCCTCAGCTCTGCTCTGCGAGGCTGCAGTTCTGCCTCCTTACTCCTCGTCTTCTTCCTCGCACCGCTGTGGCTCTCTGTCCTCCGTCATTTCAATCCTGTCCCACCTCCCGAGGTCTGCCTTGCCGTGCTCATCCTCTCTCCAAACGCTGCCATCCCGCCGGGTGCCCCTGCTGCCAGCACATGAAGTCATGTGTATTTTCCTGTCTGCTTTCTGGTTTTAATGCCAGCGAGGGCGCGGGGATGAAAGATTCGGGAATGTCAGTGGCTGCCTGCAGTGGGATCTGGTGGAATGCCTGAAACCTTGCAGGGATGGATTCGTGCCTTATCAGCACTATCCAGGAACCTTTGGACAACACAAAGGCTGCACCTGGAAAATGTGAACCAAAGCGTTATTTCGTAATTCAGCATTGTCCCAGTAATTTCACATTGGTTTTAGGAGACAGGCTGATGAAACGGTGTTAATTCCTTCCTTGTACTTCTCTGGTGACATGGAGCCTTCATGGATGTTTGTGTGTTTGATGAATGGTTTGCAAAACTTCACTGATTAGTTGTTTTAATAGGTTGTGATCCTGGCAAAACGTGTGTATAGAAATCTACGTGGCTTTTAACACTAGGCTAGGTTGGCTTGTAAAAGACCCACTGAATTAGGCCTGGTGGGGATTTACATTTATTTATCAAATTCATGTCTGCTCCTTGGATTTTCTTTCCAATGGGTAAAGCAGTGTTCAGAATCTCAGCTGAAATTGAAGGAAATGAAGGAAACATTGGAATTTGTATGGCTGAAACTAACCTGGACAGGAAGGGAAGGTATCAAGACAATGCTTTTGTCTATGGCGCTCAGCTAATTACCAGATGAGAGGTGTATAAACCAAATTTTGATTCTTTTTGCATGTAATTTCTCCAGTTTCCCAACATATCCATTCCAAGCAGTGTCAGAGAGTCTTTTGGTGGCTCTGGTGTGGCTGAGGAGGATCCTGTACCAGGTGCCCAAGCTGTGCTGAACAGAGAAGGGGCAGTTCCTGGCCAAAATCTTCCTGCCGTGGTGAAACTGATCCTGAATCTTTTAACCAGCTCTGGTTTTCCAAGCAGTTCCTCAGCTGGGCTTCTCAGGCTGTTTGTGATGCTTTGCATTGCTCTGCTGAGGTGGGACTGTGACTTTGAGCAGTTGTGCACATGAGTATAAAACTGGGCATTATTTTATAGGTGAACATCAGGTGTTGGTAAAAAAAATACACATTTAAAACTTAAAATATTCTGTGCTGTGTTTCTGCACAGCCTTGCACTGGTGACTGTGTCATAGTCAAACATAAAATGTCATCAATTTTTGTAATTTTTTTCCCAAAACCAAACCAATTCCTGTTGGAGGTCAGTATTCAAGCGTGTGTTTGTGTCTGCCTGGGTCTCGTCGTGAGGCTGCATCTCCTAAAAACAGAACAAGAGCACGTGTGCCTGGCTGGTTTATTCACTTTGAAGCCTACCCATGATCATGGAATCACAGAATGTCCTGAGCTGGAAGAGATCCACAAGGATCATCCGTACCCAGCGGGATGTTCCAAAAGTAACTGGGAAACTTCAGCTCGGTGCCAGCTGCACGTGCAAAGCCGCTTCTGTTTTTAGGAATGCACAGCAGTGCAGAGGCAGGAAAGAATCCTGGAATAATGGGAACAGAGAGAAGCTGCTCTGGGAGGAGCTGTTGTTGCAGTGCTTTGTTTTGGCCGGTTTTTTTTCCCTTTTCCTTGGACAGGAGCAGCCCTGGGCGTGAGGAGCAGCCTGGCTGTGGCCCCAGTTGGACGGGGCCCTCAGTCCATGCAGTGTTCTTGTCTTGCTCTGCCCTGCTCTGGGCCAGCCCAGCTGTGGATCAGTCTGAAAACGTGCTGTGGTTATTCCAAGTGTCCAGAGGACTTGTCTGCCCGAGAGTGGAGTGGCTTTTGCTGCTGGTGGAGAGCTGGGGTGAAGCATTGTGTAACACTGACATGGCTGTCAGAGCTGCTGTCCTTTTATCATTGCAACTGTTTGGGGTAAACAATGTCTCTGGATTGCTTCCTTGGCAAGGAGAGGGTTGCAGTCACTTCCATGTTTTCTATAAATAGGAGATTGCTGATCTCTGCAGCAGGAGCAGAATTAAAGCTCGTGTCACCCTGGCTGGTGGCCTGACCTACCTTGATTAACACCTTACAGTCCATTTTTCATCTTCCATTTCTTTCATCTTTAACCAGAACAGGGCAAGTGCAGCAGAACACCTGGGAGCAGACCAGAAATGCAGAATAACCAGTTCCAGAGCTTGGAAGGAAAGGCTTTTGTTTGTGAAAACAACCTCCAGCAGCTTTTGGGCCTGCTGGAAAATGTCAACCAACGTCAACCAAGGTGCTGAAGTTTGTGACCTTCAGGTTGTGTGGAAAGAGGAGGGAAAGAAGGGTGGGAAACGTGGTTTGTACACTCAGTGAGGAGACTTCAGGGTGGGGTTCAGCTCTTAAAAGGCTTCAAGGAATCCGTGCAGGTGTTTGATGCACAAATGCTGCCACAACAGGAACCGTTTCTTGCAGTGCTGTGCCCTAGTGAAGGCGGCTTTCCTAAGTCACAGGGCTCCAGCCTCCCTTGGTGTGAGGTGAAAACATTGTGCAGTGTGTTGGTCTGTGGCTTTTCTTCATCCCTGATGACCTTTCCTGGCTTTTAAACAACAACCTGGCAGTGGTTGGCTGTTCCTCACTGCTCAGGCAGGTGCTCAACACTCTCAGCCACCCTTCAGAGCCTCAGACCTGTCTGCCAGGTCTGAAGCTGCTCATCTGCTGTAGGGTTTGCATTTGTTGCAGATGAAATCTCCTTTTCTTTGATGGTAACCCCAGGCCTTCCCCTGGAAGAAGTGTTTGGGAGAGGACTGGGTGTGTTTTAATCTGATTGCTCAGCCTTTGGAAACAAGAAGCCAATTTCAAATTTGCCCACCTGGTATTTCAGAGCTGCTGACCCGAGAATCTCCCATTCCTGTGGTATCTGGAATAATCCAGTGAGTTTTTATCCTCTCTGCTCTGTGCCCAGCCTTGTGAACATGCATTTATCCAGGGCTAAGTGGAAGATTTGATTAGCCAGGACGCAGTGGAAGTTCAGGAATGGTGAAGGGGATCAAGCTCTGCCAGACATCCTCATTTCCTCAAAATTATGACGTGCACACACAGCTTCCTGCAGCTCCCTGGCAGCAGAAAAACAGGAATTTGGGCTTTGATGTGAGCACAGGGGTTCTTCCCAACCTGCCATGGAAGAGCCTTGCTTGTTTTTAAACTCCAGAATAGTAAAAGGTGACACAGCTGCTTTTGGGGAGGAAGAGGGAATGTGAGGCTTGGAATTGCTGGGAGCAGGGCAGGGAATAAATGCCACTTGCAGAAGTCTTAGTGCAGCTCATACCAAATGGAGGCTGCTCTTCCAAGCCCTTTAAATTCCCGTGCATGTGACCATGGAAACAGCATCATATCCCTGTGTTTGGGAAATCTGCACTCCTTATAAACCAGCAGCCTTTCCAGCTGGTCAGTGGGAACCTGAAAACCAATTTCCATCCTTGCTTTGGAAGCAGGATTAAGTAAGTAGCCCTTTTCCAAAGGTGTGAATTTCGGTGAGTATTAACTCCTTAAAATAAAAATACTTTACTCGGCGAGCTATTGCACTGAGATACGTTTCCTTAAAATAGATTTAATTGCACTGAAGTGGAATTTTCCAGGAGGCTCGAGCCCTTCAGATCTTTCTTGGAAAGGGATTTCTGTTCTCTGTAAAGAAAACCTTACCAGTTTCATTTTTCTCTCATTATCTTGAAGCTTTACTTGGTGTTAATTTATGTCCCTCTTGCCTTCTGGGTTAAAAAAAAATGACCTTTACTCCTTATGATATTTAGAGGGTTTTTTTGGTTTTTTTTTAGGCACTGTGAGCCAAAAGATTGATTTTTCCCATAAAATGGCCATGCTGGTGTGAGCAGCTGGGTCACAAGAGCTGCAATAATGCACTTATGGAGCTCAGCCATCACTGTGGCATTTTCACTCTCTGTAGCTGTTTGCTGACCAAAACAGGATAAGAATTAGTTCTAAAACGAGTGTTGAAGCACATTAGGATGAGGTTGTTTTTTTCCTGATAATACTGTCTAGGATATCTAACGATAAATGACATGTAGCAATATAGAAACCTTTAATTATTGCATTATTTAAAGGAATTTGTTATTCGAGTCTTTCCAGCTAAGATTGGAATTACACCCACGTCAATGAAAATTCATAAAATTTCGCTGCAGGTTATCAGAGGCCCTTGCAGGAAGCTTTGACATCAAATCCCTTCCCACCCTGTTATTTGGAGGTAACTGCTGCTGGGGGATCTCCCACGGCACTCAATTTGAGTGATTTATGGGTTAGGGAGGAGGCTTTGGGGACAGTCAGCACCATCTGGGGGTGAAGAGGGGATCTTCCACGGAAAGAGGGGATCTCTTGGTGCTTAGAGATTCCATTTGGGAAGGATCCTGCTGGTGTCTCCTCCCTTTCCCACGCAGTATAAACCCCTTCCCTGACTGAATTCACTGTGCCTGCAGTGGGCAGGGCTCCTCTCACCTGTCCTGGGGCCGGCCGAGTTTTGTTTACACGCTCAAGAGTCGCCTGTTCCCAAACCACACTGTTCCTGCCCTTTTCCAAGGACTTTCCAGTCAGCTGGGGCCATTCCTGCATCCCTTGGATGGATTTAATTTGCTCTCCCGTGCAGAGCAGTGCTGGGGGGCTCTGACAGGGGGGGGCTCTGCATTCCCAGGCTCCCCTGGAGCTGCGGTTCCATGGATCTGCAGGGCTCAGCTGGCACAGCCCCAGCACTAAATGGTTTGTTTGTGCTGGGCTGTTCTTCCTGCGAGCTGAGCTCGTCTGGCCTCTGCTAATTGTGCTGAGAACCCTCAGAGCTTCCTCTGGCTTTGCCTACGGAAGTCAGCAGGAATTCTGCCGCTGCCCTTGGCATTTTTTTTTTGACGAAGGGCAGCGTGTTTGTGGTGCCCTGTGCCCCTCTCACCTCTGCTGCTGACCCAGAGCGTGCAGGCCGTGTGTTCCCTGCAGACAGGCTGCCAATAAACCCTGGGTGTGCTCTCTCGTGGTGTGCTTGTATTTATAGACAGGAGGAGGCTGAATTAATTCAGGGAAACTCCTGTTTTTCTTATATCCAAAGCCTGATTTCTCTCCTGCAGCAGGTTTCCAGCATTAGGTGGTGCTTCACAGCCACAGTTGTTAATTCAAGGATGCTCAGCTGAGGATAAATTTCATATTTAATGGCTTGATGAGGGTCTGCAGAGATGCAGTTTTGTGTCAAATATCTGGCAGGTGTTTGTGCTGCTGAGGAAAGCTGCTGTTTGATCTGTGCTGTTGGTGTCTTTGATGTTAAGGAGGGCACTTCTCTGTACTGAGATCTGTCGGGGTCGCTGCTGCGGGGTGGCATCGTCACTGCTGAATTTTTGGGATCTCCCTCCTCTCATTTCCTCCCTCTGCTCTTCTGAGAATTTCTGGCATCGAGACATTAATAATTGCCTTTTTTTTTTTTTTTGAAGTTTCTTAGAAGTTTGACATCGACTTCCTGAAAATGAAAGGAGAGAATCTCATTTTCTGCTTCAAAGCTGCTCCGGGATCTCCGACTCCCTTTGTTTTCGGGGGGTTCTGGAAGCAATCAAAGGCACCTGACTGTACAACAGCCCTGCCTCAATCTGATCTGCTTTAAGTGTAACCATATTTGTACACGCTGGGGCCTGTTTCATGTCTCTGTTTCATTCTTTTTCGAGTCTGTGACCTTTCCTTTGGGATCCTAATGAGCAGTTTTCCCTGTCGGGTACCTCGGGGAGAGCAGATAATTGCTGTGCACAGCGGTGGTTTGCTGGAAGCAGGCAGGCAATCCCAGCTGGAATGGGGATGTCTCCCACATTTCACACTCTTCCTGGCTGAGGTGTGAGCAGCTGGGACTTTGCTGGGTGTGTTTGTGCCTTATGGTGTGTTCCTTGCAGGCATTGGCTTGTGAAATGTCTTGGAATCTGCAACGAAATCACATCCAGTTTTTAAAGCAAAAATCAGATTCTTGGGCCGCTTTTGGCAGCTTCAGGAAAGCACAAATCTGATCTCAGTAGTTGATGTCGAGGCTCTGGGTCCAAACCTTTTTGTGCCAGCATTGACCCTTTTTTCCTGTGTTGTTGCAGAATATGGAGTGTGTGAAAACCTGAGGAAGTTGGAGATCACAGGAGTGTCCTGTCGAGATGTTTACGCCAAACGTAAGTGATAAAGCCAATCCAAATCTCGCTTAATACCAATTTTGAGAGCACAGAAAATGTTGAATATTTATTAAACTTGGATGGCAGAAGTTGTTCAGACTGACTTGCAGGGGCTTTTCCATTCACTGAGTGTCCTTCTGCGAGAAGTGGTGTGGGAAAATGGGAGCTGAGCTCAAGTGCCTGCGGGCAGAACTAATCCAAGGCCTGGGCTGCTGTCCATGGAGTGGCTTGGGCTTCTTGAGGCAGCAGCGCAGAGTTTGAGGAAAGATTTTGATTCCACTTGGAATTCACTGGATGCCATTTTTCCATAATGTCTGTGGGAATCTGGGACGAGTTCTGTGTGAGAAATCCTGCTCACGTGAGACTGAGGGTGACGGAAACACCTGGAACCAAACTCGAGAGAGAGCTGGACTTCCCTGCCTGGTTGTTCCAGATCCGTGGAAGTGTTTGCTGGTCCCAGTGGAGCAGAGTTTGCTGGCACTCATCCTGCTCTGTCTGTTCAGGTATAAACCCACGGGTGAAGTCGGGGCGTTTTATGAAAATCCTGCCCGACTACGAGCACATGGAGTACAGAGATGTTTACACCTGCCGTACGTACCCCGCTGCTGCCGCTGCTTCCTGCACCCAGCACGCCCGGGATGCTGCATGGAGAGTGTGCCCTGGCTTGGAGCAAAGCACGGGGGGTGACCTTGGGACAGCAGGGAGATGCCACCAGTGGTGGCTGCTGTGTGTTGGAGGAGCGCTGGCGCCCTGCGGGGTGGCAGCGTGAGCAGGGCAGGCACTGAGCTGTGTTGGTGGGGTCTTTTTTTTTTTTGAGGTGCTTTTCTGAGGTACTTTTCTGAGAATCTCATTGCACAGAACAGGAGCACTCGCTCTGCTGGTTGGGAATTGCTCCCATTTTCAAGGAAATAATTCAGAAACCCTGGTGAGGCTTCCCAAAAGCAAGTCTGGAGTGGCAAAGAGCTTTGTCGTGATTCAAGTGAGGCACGGTGAAATCCGCAGCCCTTTTCCAGTGAAAAATGCTGAGTGTTCCCATAGTAATTCCCTCTCTGCACACTGAATCCTTTTAAGCGCCATCTCTGTCTCTAGGAAACACTCTGCTAATGTTTTAAAGATTGGGATTTGCCTTCCTCACTTTGGATAACCTTTATTTCCCCTCCTCGCGTTGTGCTGAGGGAGGAATAGTTAAACCCTTGGAGTGCAGGCATTGAGGGGGAAGGACTGATTAGTTTACCTCAATTAAGGAAGGCAGGACTGTTTGGTGTTTGTTTGGAGGGGGTGTTGAGCTGTCTCTGATGCTCCTTTGGGTCTGCAGAGTTTGGCAGGCTGCAGTTACTAACTCACTGCTGCTCGGGAATGGAGTTTCTCACACACATTAATGAGGGAGTGGATGCTGCAGAATTCCCTGTGCTGAGGGAAGGAATGAGCAGGGGCCACGCAGGGGAGGTGGTGACTTTAATATGAGTCAGGACAGGCCAGCAGCAGGGCTACAGCAGGAATTGGGACGAAATTTTGGGTTTGGCAAGCTGGGGTGCCTGTCAACACCAGCTGTGTTCTGGGGCTGGATGGGAAGGAGAAGCAAATCCAAGCTGCAACACGGATTCCTTTGGAGATTGGATGTTTGCTCCAAATTCAAATGGCATTTAGTGCTGTTCCCTCAGCTGTTATTTCTTTAGCTGCAGCCCCAACCTTCTGATGTGCCCCTTTTCTCTTGGGCTCTGTTGTTTTCCTTGGGGAAAAGCTTGGACGATCTTAGAATTTTTTTCCAGCCTAAATGATTCTGTGGCTGTGAGCCCACATGGTTTAAGATGCAGTGGCCCATTTCCCCCTTTCCCCCTCCTGTGTTTTCAGGATTTTCCATGGAAGTCTCCCCTGATCCCTGTTGATGCAGGGTCAGCCAGGTGAGCTCAGATCACTTTCCCCAGGGGTTTAAGCTCACCTGGATTACTCTGAGCTCTTCCCACAAGCAGGTCAGGCCTCACAAACCTGGGCACTGCTTACACTGTTCCAGCTCATTTTCCTCCTAGAGACCTTCCTGCATCCCAGGAATCCAGGAGAATTGCAGTGGATTGGTTCTTTCCTGGTCAGGACATTCCCCAGGCAGCCTTCTGTCCGTGGGAGCTTGGCATTCCCTGCTTTTCCGAGCCCATTCCCAGCAGGATTCAAGCCCCCTTCCCATCTGCGGGGTGTGCAGAGCTGTTGATGGAACGTGGGGAATATCCAGGCTGGGTGAAGGTTGTCCTGGAGCATCCAGTGGATGTGGTTTTGCTCTGTTTGGCAGGATGTGGACTCAGAAATTGGGATAGGCAAGAGGCTTCTCCAGGACTGAGCACAGGCAGTGGAAAACCTTGGAAAAAAGACCTGAGTGCTGTTTTCTTTCGAGGAGCAGGAAGGGGAACAACTGCCAGATCCATCCTGTCTCCTACCAGGAAGAGCCAGAGCTGGAATTCATCAGGTTTTCCCCTGCAATTAATATTAGCTGTTGTTTTGCTGGAGCTCAGAGACAGCCCAGGCTTGAAAATTGAGCTGTGCTTTGAGACTTGTTTGGGCCTTTGGCCAAGCACCAGCATTTTCCCCAGTAAGTTCTGGAAGTGAATGGGATTTTTTTTTGTCTCCTGTGTCCAGAGCTCAGCTCTGTTTCCTGAAATCGCTTCTAACAGGAGCTGGGCTAGGAGGGACATCCTCATCCCCCCTTGGATAGCTCAGTTTTCTGTCCTAAAAAATAGTTATAAATTAAAAAAGGCTGGGTTTTATCAGCTCTGTGGCAGACAGGGTGGAAGGCAGAGTGTGGTGGGTGGAGCAGCTCATCCCACTAATTAATGTGTAATTACTGAGCTGGGCATGGGGTTTGCCTGCTTGCCTTTGTGCTGCACTTGGTTCCCTGGGTGAAACCAGGCCATCAGTCTGGAATTGGTTGCTGCCCAAGGAAAAGGCTCCTCCAGGCCAGTTGGCAGCAGCTCTGGACATCCCTCCCTGCTCTCCTAAACTTCTCTGGAAGTTCTTGCCTTGGTGGAATAAAACCTCTCCTGTAGTTCTTGCTGTCTGGAGTAATTAATGCAACAAAGCTGCTGCAGCAGCTGCACTGGAACACAATTCTTCTTTTAAATTGATGCAAACCCAAGGCTATTATTCAAGCCAGCCCTGGAGGTTGAAATGAGTTATTGTGGCCTTCTGAGCTGGCCGTGGACATGTGAAATACCAGTGAAATATCTTCTTGCCATCTCCGTGGAAATAATGTGCGTGCTGCTGTTCCTGCCCAAAATTCCAGACTGGGCAGTGCCTTCTTGTGAAGGTTACTGGTCATGTGAGGAAACCAGAGGGACAAAAGGAAATTAGATGGACAAGAGGAATGGCTGTGCAAGGACTGGAGGCAGGTCCCATGTCTAAGCTTTCCTCACGACAAGGAGGTTTAAGTTCATTCTGTAAAAGCCCTTTTTTCCTGCTTGCTGAAAATATTCCTCTGTTTAGGTGGGATTGGAGGGACAGCTGGCTCTGAGACGAGAAACAGGGAAGCCTCAACTGCTGGAGTAGGTTTTGAGTGGGTTTTGGAAGCAGCTTTTGGGCGCTGCTGAGCTGTAGCTGCTTCTGTAGAACTTTAAAGGCCGTGACTGATGTGGCCACACCACCAGATTCCCTGGAGTGATCCATGTGCTTTGCCCATGCTCCCAGTGGCTGTTTTTAAGGGTGCTTAACTCTGGAGCCAAGTTTGTCTACACAAGGCAGTGAAACGCTTTCAAAATACTCAAATTTCCCTGTTCCTTCCTGCCCTTCCCTATTTTCTGTTGCTTTGCAGTGTGAAGCATCGAGTGCATTTTTGGTATCTGGAGGCGGCAGATGCTTTTATTTGTTTTCAGCTCTGGTTATATCCGTGTGATTTGCATTAATTGGGACTGTGTTGCAAAACTTTTTTGGGAATTCCTGCTGAGGTAGGTGGTTCTGCCCTTCCAAAAGGGCCAGGAATAAAGAATATAAAGGCGTGTGAGCTTGGGGGAGGCCTCAGCTTGGACACAATCACTTTTCCTGGGTCGATGCGGTTGTGGGTGCTGTTGGTCAGCGCTGTGTGCAGCCTGGTAGCGGGGTCTTCATTCCCAAAATCCCAGTTTCTTGGCTGGATGTGCTCACTGGAGTTGTCTCCCTGTTCCCCAGTGCTGCACCGCTACCGGCACATCCTGGGATTGTGGCAGCCGGACATCGGGCCCTACGGGGGACTGCTCAACGTGGTGGTGAGTGGGGGCCTCATTGAGGGGGGCTGAGAGGTTTTATTTTACACTTTCCACACCTGGCAGCCATTCCCAGGCCGCTGAAAAGTCTCCACAGGCAGCCCTCAAGTGGGTGATTTGGGCACAGAGGGTGCTGCTCCGTGTCTCTTGGGTCAGGAGGGATTTCTCCCCAGGAAAGGTGGTTAGACACAGGAGTGGGCTGCTCAGGGAGGTGGTGGGATCCCCATCCCTGGAGTGGATGTGGCGCTCATTGCTGTGGGTGAGGATTGCTCACAGGTTGGACTCGATGGTCTTGGAGCTCTTTTCCAGCCTGAATGGTTCTGGGATTCTTTCATCATCACTGCCTTTCTCTAGACAGTTCTTTAATATTTCATCTCCACGCCAGACAGCTCCAGGAGCAGGTAGAAAACGTGATCAGTGTTTGAGGGAAAGGCTTGATTTAGAGTTTGACACTGATATTCCACTGGCTGGCACAGGAATCTGTTCATTTACTTCATTTTCTTTGCCTGCAGCCAAACCTTTTGCAAAGGGTTTTGCAACTGCGTGGTTGGCAAACCTTTACCCCAGCCCTAAGGCACGTGCAGCGGATGCAGAGTGGCACTGGTGCAAGATCTGTGGAGCCTGGCAGCTCTGGTGCTGCTGGGAGGGCAGTTAATGGTCAACATTTGACTCTGAACTGGTGAGGGCTGAGCCAGGAGTTGGCCTGCAGCCCTTGTTCTCTGCACCAGGGTTCGACAACGGCCAGGTTGGAGCGGAACAAATCACGAGGCCTTTGGGGTTTGCAACGTTCTGTTGCAGGAACTGGTGTAAGAGGGCATCCAACTGCATCAGTGCTCCTCCCCTGTGACCTTATAAAGGCTTTGTGGCACTGCCCTGCCTTGTTCTCAGAGCTCTCTCTTGGGGGAATATCCTGCCTCTGGAATTGCAGGCCCTGAGGGAAAGGATTCCGCCAGGTGTGCAGGGAAGGGGCAGGCACTTGTGCCTTTCAGGAGAGTGTTGCTTCCTGTGTTCTCTGAGTAATAAAGCCGAATATTTCCTCATCTAAGAAGCAGGGATAGTCATGGGAAGCAGAATTCATCTGCTGGAATATCTGCCAGCAGGAGCTCTCAAACCAATTAGAGTCTGACTTGCTGTGTGGTCTTTCCCTCTGGATCCTGCACTCCAGGCAAGTCATTTGCAGCAATAAAGGCCTGAGCTTTTTCCAGTGGTGCAGGAAGCCTTGTAAAGAAAGCCTCTTCACCCAGGGAGTGCTGGGAGTGCATATGGTCTGAGTTAATGGCTGGAAACGTTTGGGAATGCAGGAAACTGTTCTGCAGCTCCTGCCCTGGGCCATGAGGGCAGGAGTTTGCTGCAGACTCCTAAGGAATCGTGCCAAGCTGATCCCGTGGGCTTTGTGCCCTGTCCCTCTGCAGGTGGATGGTTTGTTCATCATTGGCTGGATGTACCTGCCCCCTCACGACCCTCACGTGGATGATCCCATGAGGTTCAAACCCCTCTTCAGAATCCACCTCATGGAGAGGAAATGTGCCACGGTGGAGTGCATGTACGGCCACAAGGGGCCTCATAATGGCCACATCCAGGTGAGCTCCTCTGCCTCCCTCAGCCCTGTCTGTGCACTTTGGCTCTGGAAATGGATTCATCGGGATGCTGGGAGGCTTTTGTATCAGTGATCTGGCTTTCACCATCCTGCTGTGCGTGTGTGGGCATCAGCTTTACACTCATTATGTGTCTGACAAGTCGTGTGGGCTGTTCTCTGCTCTGAATTTGTTCCCTGGCAATGGCACAGCCAGGCTGTTGTGCTGTTTTCTGTTGGGCTGGGGAAAGGATGTGTAAAATGGCCCTGGGCAGCTGGTGAGGGTGCCCAGGCAGACATGGACCTGTTTGTTCTGCAGCTCTCTCCACAGGGAGACCTCGAGAAGGTGATGCAGCATCCACTGGATGCTTTGAACCTCTCAGCTTCCTGGCAGGTTGTTTGTTTTTCTTTAAAGGAGGAAGCTGAAATAGGGAAGCAGCTTAAAGCTATTATTTTCATTAGAGTGCATTGAGGTTTTATTGCTTTTATTTCTCTGTTCTGTAGCTGTTGCACTCGGTAGCAGTGAGTGATTTCTCTATTGCAGCAAATCCAGTAATGTTTGTTTTGTGATTTACTGTGAGCAGCGTTAGCCACATCATCCAAAGCATCTCCAGACAGGTGTGTAACCTGTTCAATTCTCCTCCCTGGTAACTGCAGATTGTGAAGAAGGACGAGTTCTCCACCAAGTGCAACCAGACGGATCATCACAGGATGTCAGGGGGCAGGCAGGAGGTGAGTGCTGTGCAGGGCTCTGCACTGAGCCTCTTGGTGTGTCCCTTTGCTGAGATCAGCTCTCAGTGATTTCTGTGTGGTTGGGGGTGTATGAGCCCCCAGGCTGGGAGCTTTTGGCTGATTCCCTGTTTTAGGCAGTTTTTTGTGTCAAGGTGCTCTTTGAGCCCCTGTTTTGGTAGCAGACCTGTCCAGAGAGTGTCAGCAGCACACCTTGGACATCAACACCACTCCAGGCACTGATCTCAGTGACATTGCTGTCTGTATAATTAAGATCTTTTGACCACAGCGAGCCCCAGCTGCATTTGGATACCTTCCCACTTCTTGCCTTGCTCGAGGGATTAAAAGCCTCATTTGGTTGTTTCTCCTGTGTCTGTCAGCTCTACCCAGCAAGGCAGATCCCTGACTGAAATACCTGTGTTTAAATGCAGGTATAAATGTCAGGATGAATACCTGTGCCAGGTACTGCTGCTTTGCTTCCAGCTGGTTCCACGTGACAAATCTGCTATTTCAGCTGCTTCTGAGGCAGGCTGTAAAATGTCTGCCTGCTAATGGGAAACAGCTGGGTGAAAGGTTTAGTTAAGTGTTTTCTGGTGCTGGAGCAGATGAGAAATGCTTTAATACTTTCAAAGCACCACGTTAAGTGTGTGTGGCATTATGGAAATTGGAGGATCTGGCTTGGGAAGATAAAGGAGGCAGGTTTGGAATATCACTTGGCAGGCTGCTATCTCAGTGTAAGCTGTTATCACACCAACTCATGGCAGGGTATTAACTTGTCAGAGCTGCAGTTGGGGTACTTCAGGAGGTGCTTTCAAAGCACCCTTTGGATTTAGATGCATCAGTATTAAATCAGCAGGATTTAACCTCCTAAACCCTCGGTGCTTTTCAAAAGCTTTTTTTCCTTTTGTGTTGAACGTGTCAGGACAGGGCACAGGAGTCAGCTCGTGGGCACACAAATGAGCTGCTGTGAGGGAAAGAGTAGATGAGCTACTTTGCAATAACAGGCCATGCTCATGCCTTTATTCTGAGGAGGTTTATGTTTCCACCTAGGATTTATTTGAAGGGGAGCCTGTTTATTGTGTGATGACTGCCAGGTACCATAATCACCATTTGTTAAGCGTATTCCCAAGCCAATATGTGCCTGTTCCCCAGTCCAGCCACGTTTCCCTGTCTTTGGCAGAGGATGTGCCCTGTCTGTGGCTCTGCCAGTGAAATGTGCTGTCACAGAGTCACACAGTGAAGTCACCCTGGGGCACATCACTGAAATGAGCTCATCCTCCCCCTCTTCTCCTCGTGCTGCAGGAATTCCGGACGTGGCTGAGGGAGGAGTGGGGTCGGACTCTGGAAGACATTTTCCACGAACACATGCAGGAGCTCATCCTGATGAAGTTCATCTACACCAGCCAATATGAGTAAGGGCCTGCTGCAGCTTCACAGGCACACTGCTGGAGCTTTTTTTTCCCCGAGGTGGGGTTTTCCATGGGCTTTCACAGCCAGAGGAATGTTGTGTCTCTGCAGTGCTTCCCAGCTGTACAGGGAGATGAGGTGCAATGACAGCAGTAGGAATAGGATTCCAAGTTCTACGCAGTAACTGTGCACAGTAAGGTGCTTTTGAGTCATTTAACTGTGTTTAATTTGAAGACAGAGCAAATGCCTGTGATCCCAAGGAGTGTCTGGTTATTATCCATATTAGTCAGCGTGCTCTGTGGTGCAGGAATTAGAGAGTCCCTGAGAAACTGGGGATTTTAACCATCTCTCCAGGCTTCTATTAGCAGCCACCTCACTGTAGCAGATGTTTAAATATGCTTCACTCTCAGGTTCTCTGGGAATCTCAAGGGCTGAGGAAGTTTCCTTGCTGCAGGAATCTCCTGGTGTGCTCACAAGGATGGTGAGGAGAGAAGCGCAGGGAGAGCGGAAATGCCCGCAGAGCTCTAAAGCAAATCCTGAGCTCGCTGAAAACACAGATCCTGCCTTAACAGCATCCCCAGGCTGCTGGAGGAGCAGAATGCAAGCACATTGTTGCTGGGGAGGGTTTGTTTTCTTTTTCCTTGACTTTTCTGACGTTTTTTCTCTTGCACAGCAACTGCCTGACATACCGGCGCATCTACCTCCCGCCCAGCAGCCCCGACGACCTCATCCCGCCCGGCCTCTTCAAAGGCACCTACGGCAGCCACGGGCTGGAGATCGTCATGCTCAGCTTTCATGGGAAGAAAGCCAAGGGCACTAAGATCACTGTGAGTGCATCTTCCTTTCTCTCAGGTGCTTGTGAAAGTGTTCTCGGTGCTGGGGAGATTGGGAGCTGGCAGCCCAAACCCTGTTCCCTGCGGGGATTGGTGGCGCTGGGTGAATCTCAGCACGTGAAGAGTAAGCAGAACCTGCTCTGCAAGGTTTCTCCTGGCTCCCCTTGGCTTTCCTCTCCTTTCTAGCTGCTTTCTGTGAGCAGCTGGTAGCAGGTCACTGGAGTTCCCCTGTGTGTGTGTGAGGAGCAGGTACCGAGTGTTGGCAGCTCTTCACTGAAGTCAGCCGGGGGAGCTCCTTCCTCCCTGCAGGGAGGGATTCTGGTGAAATGCAGCTGCAGCTTTGACTTTCCTTCACCTTGCAAGTACAGCTTTTGATTTAAAATCCTGGTTCTGGGAGGGGGAAAGCAGAAATGTCAAAGAACAGCAAACAAGGCCCAAGCAGGGGTTTTTTATTGCCCTGGGTAGAACAGGCTGAACTATAAACAAGTTCAGGTGATGGCTCTGTACCACCCGGTGTCTGCAGCTGTGCTGTTCCCTCCTGTCCCTAGGGAGATCCCAACATCCCAGCTGGACAGCAGACTGTGGAGATAGACCTGGCACATCCCCTGCAGCTGCCTGACATCGAGAACCTGCGAGACTTCAGCGAGCTCTCCCGCATTGTGCTGGAGGTGCAGGAGCAGGTCCGGCGGGAGGAGCAGCAGCAGGAGCAGCAGGAGGGAGAGGAGCATTCCCAGCAGGCTGCCTCCCAGCCTGCCAGTCCCCTGGAAGGAGGAGGAGAAGGTGCTGAGGGGGAAGAGACTGCAGCTGGGGCAGAGGGGACGACCCAGGACAAGGCCTCAGCTTCCCAGCCCTTCGTGCTGCCCATGGGAGTGATATCGAGGAATGAGGATTATCCCCGCTCCTGCCGAATCTGGTAACTGCTGCTTTTATGGCTGATTCATTTTTGAAAGGGAAGGGGGAGTCTTTGAGGTGTGTCCTGTATTTGTGTGCCCTTTACCTGCCTGTGGATTCCCCCAGCCCCTTGGGCTCAGATTTCACAGAATCCCAGAAGGGTTTGGGTTGAAAGGGACCTAAAAATCCCATCTTGTTCCACCCCTGCCGTGGGCAGGGGCACCTTCCACTTGACCAGGTTGCTCCAGGCCGTGTCCAACCTGGCCTTGAACATTTCCAGGGATGTGGAATCCACAGTCTCTGGTTCCTGCCTCTGCTGCCCAATTTCCCATGCTTTGCTTTGTCCCCTCTCTCACCACACCGTCATCTGCCATCCCACTTCCTTGCTCGATTTACTTCAGAAGCTGGCACCTCTCCTGAATTCCACACCCCCACCTTTTTTTTTGATGTGTTTTATGTCCCAGAGCTGCCCAGCTCGTATGTTTAGAACTGTTCAAGCTGCTTCCCATTCCTGTGTGTGTCATTCATGTTCCTTGGCTGTGGGAGCACACCGCTCTCTCCCATCTTGCCCTGGCCTCCGGTGCCTTGGGGCAGCCCTGGCAGGTGCTGAGCACCCCAAGCAGGAGGTGCAGGCGTGCAGAGGGCTGTGCTGAGCTGGAGCTGGAGCTGGTGAAGCAGCACACTAAATGAAGTGTGGAAAAAAGAACCCTAAAGCTGAGGCTTAGGTAGGTGACCTTCAGCCAAACATCTGTGCTCATGGAAAAACCTACCCGGAGCTGGTTAATCCCAGAAGGCTCCTGCTGTCACAGCTCAGTTGTGTTTGCATAAAGCCCTGCTCCACCTGCTGCTTGCTCAGAGCTTTGCCTGACCTTTATTCCTCCTCAGGTCCTGTTTTTGCTGCTTTTTAGATTGTTTTGCTTTTTAGATTCTTCTCTCCATTCCCTTAGGTTTTGCCTTTCTGGTCACGCTCTCAACATGCCTTTGACTTTCCTGGGAGGATTGAGCCTGTGCTGATCCTTGAATTGCACAAGTTAATCTCAGATGGGTTTGGGGGAAAAGCAAATAAACCCAGCTTTGGTGTGCAGGTGCTAGTTAGGATATCCCAAAGCAGGAACCTGCCGACAGCAACGGGGGGTTCCTTGTCTCGATAGAAAAACCGAGCGCAAAACTCACCGTCGCGTCACCCCCAGCAGAGTGGCTTCATCAGAGCCTGGTGCTGATTGTTTTTTTTATTTTAACCAAACACCGGGTGATCCTGGCTGTCGTCACAGGTGTTTTATCCTTCCCCTCTGGCAGTTTCTACGGGACGGGGCTCATCGCTGGCCACGGCTTCACCAGCCCCGAGAGGACGCCGGGGGTGTTCGTCCTGTTCGACGACGATCGCTTCGGCTTCGTCTGGCTGGAGCTGAAATCCTTCAGCCTCTACAGCCGCATCAAGGTCTCCTTCCAGAACGCCCAAGCGCCTTCCAGGGAGGCCTTTGATGAGATGCTCAAGAACATTCAGTCCCTGGCTACTTGAGATGAGTGTTTGGTGAATGGACAGGGGTGGCAAAGGCTGCTGCGCTCCCCGGCTGGGGTGGGGAGTCCTGGCTCTGGGTACCTCTGGATAGAAGCATGCACTTTGAATAAAAAAGCCTTTCTGACCCCAAATTGTCCACACATCCCAGTTCAGACATGCCCTTTTTCCTCTGTGCCACTCCACGCTGCTTCCCAGCAGTCCTTGTTTCCCAGTCTGTGCTTTGGAGAGCTGAAGGGATCCTGCAGAGGAGGGAGCAGACCTTCCTTAGTACAAAAAACAAAAAAAAGAATGTATTGGGACAAAACCAACTTCTGATCAGAGCTGGACAGAGGAACAGGCAGTGAGAAAAGCTCATCCTCTCCTCCAGAAATCTTTCTGTGGGTGCAGCATTGCCAGGAGAGGCTGGTGTGGTACCTGCATCCTTGGCTTGCTGATTGGAGTGTGTGGTTTCCTCTGGAGAATTCCCTCAGCAAGGGCAGGATCCCCACTGCAGATGAGTGTGTGCAGCATTGTCCCGGCTGCTGGAGCTTGATGGGTGTGCTGTCCCTGGAGCTCCAGCTCTGGGTGTCTCCCTGAGACCAGAGAGGATTTTTTTTCTCCTTGCAGCAGCTGAGTGTGGGACTGGAGATGTGTGTGAACTGCAGAAGCTCTGATGTGTTCAGACTGATTTGTACCTGAAAGGTTTTCCTCTAATCTTGTAAAGTGGGTCTGAAAAGGCACAGGAAGGAGAAAAAAGGAACCCAGCTGTGAGATGAGCCCAGGGGGCTCCAGATGGGCAGCAGAAGGTGCCACATGTCACACGTGTCACTGTGTGACCCCAGGAGTGCCATTCCTGTTCAGGTTGCCCTTCAGAGTCCAGAGTGACAAGGGATTGTCCTCGTATCGTGTGGCTTGTTGTGCTTCATGGAACTCCCTTCTTTTCCCTTTCTAGCTGCACTTGTTTCATCCCAGATGGTTTTGTGGCAGAGCTGAGCTCCGCTGGGATTTGTGTGCTGCAGGAGAGGGAGCAGATTCCCTTTAGGCTCTGGTGTGCAGGAAAATCCTGGCCAGTGCTCATCTGCAGGCTGTGGGTTGTGCTGGAAACCACCAGCACTAACACAGCCCTTCATTGCAGCTGTGATGACAAACCCCAGGTCCCTTCTCCTCTCCCCAGATCGGCGTCTAACAAAACCCTGCCTTTGCATCTCTGCAGTTTTACATCTGTGAATGTGTCTGTCCCTGTGCTGGGAGATTTCAGGCCCCTTCTGGGGAGAAGTTTCAGTCCCTGCCTGGTTCCAGTGCCTGTGAGCAGCTTTGATTCTCACTCTCACAAGGGCTTTTTGCCATTTCTGCCTCTCGTGTGTTCCCTCAGCTGTGTGAGAGCCCAGGCTCCAGCACAGACAAGGAGCAGCAGCTCCTGTCCCTCACAGGATTAATCCCTGTCTGTCTGGAGAGAGTTCACCAAACCTCTGGGAATTTCAAGGTGATTTGGGGCACTTTTTGCTTTGTTTCCTGCAGCTTTGTGAGGAGAGGCACACCTGCCTCAGGGTTGGGGCTGAGGGGCTGTTACAGGCCTGGTGAATTAGCTGGGAAGAGCAGAGTGGTAATGAACAGCCTGAGGAGGTTTTCCTGCAGAGGGAAGAGCCAGTTGGGATCACACAGGGCTGGGAGGGAGGGAGTGGCTGCTCTCTGTGCCGTGCTGAGGGGGCAGAGAGGTGGCCTGGAGCTGGAATTGGGCATCTCAGCCTTGTGCTGCAGCTGCTGAGCTCCGTGCAGGGCTCTGTGCAGGGCTCGTGCCTGATCTGCAGGCAGAGGATTCCAGTTGGGTGCAGGTTTCTGGGACAACTGAAGATGTTCAGTGCTGGGTTAATGGTTGGACTTGACCTCAGAGATCTTTTCCAGCCTAAATGATTCCATGATTAGGGCTTTATTTGGTATCTCAGTGGCCTGTTTATCTTGGGATTTGCTGTTAGGGCTGCTGCAGTCTGCCCTGTGTTCTCCCTGACAGCCCACAGGGATGGGAGATGTCTCCCTGGGCAGCTGTTCCCATTGCCTGTCCCTAAAACCAGCTCTTCTTCAGCTGGATCCACAGCTCTGATTGCAGATTCCTCTCCACTTCAATATCCCCACCAAAAAAAAAAAATCCTAAAGTTTTACTGACTTGATAATTTTTCCTTTTAGCTTATAAATTACAATTAATTTTTTTTTTAAATGGAGATTAAAATCCAGATTGCATCGATTGCCCTGAGGCTCACTCTCCCAAGTACTGGCCTGTCTGTACCCTCTGTCCTTTGTCACCTGGGCAAGGTGTCACCTGTTTGCTTGCAGGTTGTGCATCTGCTCTTCTCCAGGCTTCTTGTCCCTCCTGAGCCTTCCCAGGGGCAGTGCCCAGGGTCTCCTGAAGGCCACACCTGCTTGTCTGGCTGGAGAGAAGGGTTTTGGTGGAAGCTGATGCCTTGTGGGATTTTCCCAGCTCTGCCTTACCCCTGTAGTGGCATCTTTTTATTTCTAACTCACCTGGCTGGCCTCAAAATGTCAGGACAATTCCTGATTAAAGGCAGAAACTGCTGGTACCCCCCGGCTTCGTTCTGTCTGGAGCAAAGGAAATGGCAAGTTTTGTATTAATATTCCTCCTCTGATGCCTTTTCTCACCTCCTGCTGCTCCAAGCCTGGCAGGCTTTGGTGGCATTTCAGAAGGAAATTCCCTGTGGTTTGGCTGAGGGTGAGGAAAGCTGTGAAGATGGGTTTGGGGATGCTGGGGATGCTCCTGTTCCTTTGTGCTCGGCTCTGTCAGTGCTTCCAGGGCAAAGCAGGGTAACACGGAGTGAAAACTCCCAGCTCTGGAATCTTTGGGAAAGGGGAGATTTAGGAGATTTAGGAGATTTGGGAGCAGGGGTTGGATCTGATCACCCCTGGCCAAAGGGGATGCTCCTGCTTTCCCAATCCTTCCTTTCCTCGTGCCGACAGGACAGGGCTGTGCTGTGCCTGCTCATCTTGGGTACAGGCTGTCCCACCCCCTGCACAGCCCTGCCTTCCCCACTTCTTGCCCCAATCCCACTTTTCCAGCCCCTCGGGATCTGTGTGTGAGCTGTTGACAGGGATAATGTGTGCTGGGGCCCTGCAGATGGTGATCAGTCTCTGCTGCCGACGTCTCCTCGTCCTTTTGGCTCGGCAGGAAATCTTGGGGACAATTGGCTGGATTTCTTCATCCCAGATGGGTGGAAAGTGCTGTCGAGGATGGAAAACAACTTGTCAGGGGTAGGAATACTCTTGGCAGGAGCCTTTTGGATTAAACAAAGAGCCTTTGCAGGGAGGTTGCAGAGCCCCAGTGGCCACTGCAAGCCCTGGAGCCGAATTCTGGCTCAGGGAAAAGTGTCTGGTTCGTGTGCTGGGGGTGGGTTCTGCTCCTCCATCCTGCTCCCCGTGTTGTCAAAACACATGGATTTGGCCAGCTGGAAAACAGGAACATCAAAGCTCCAGTTTGTTTGCCTCGGGCTTGATGGGAGAGCTGTGAATGTGGCAGGAATGGTGGCTGTGGGGGACTGGATTTTACTGAGGAGGAGAAGGAGGAAAAAGGATAGAATTGTTTGTAAATTCGGGTGTCAGCTCCGTTGTGGAGTGAACAGCTGCCCTGGAATGGGACAGCAGCAGTGGGAGGGCAGTTCCTTAAGGAAATGTGTGCTGGGGGGGAAAGGGAATTCTGTGCCAACGTGCCTGGAGGTGTCAGCTCCCAGGAAAAGCCCAAACCGCGGCCGGCTCAGCGTTTACTTTTCAACAAGGATGGGGGGTTGTTTTTTCCTTGCTTTTTATTAATTTAAACCTAGTGGAACTTGCTGGGAGTGTTGGGTGTTGTGTGGAAATGGGGTGTTTAGGCTCGACTTGCTAGTTTAGGGAGTGACAATGTGTTAACTCTGTCTCGTAGCTGGCTGCTCACGCGGCCAACAATCCTCTGTGGTGTTCAGCTGCCAAAGGCTCCTGCTGCCCTTACCAGTGGGACAGTGAATTATTTGGGGTGTGGAGTGGGAGAGGTACCAAACTGTGAGTGCCACCGACCTTTGGGTGCTTTGTGTGCTGCATTAAAATGTGTGGTTCTGGTTTTTTTTTGGTTTGGATTGCAACCTTTGGAACTTTTGAGGCAAAGAGCACTTGGCTCGACTGCGTTCATTAGCTTAATTAAAGCGATCTGCACTTTTGTTTTGTCATTGATTACTCCCCCTTCCCCGTTCCCATGTGTATTTTGCACTCACCACTTTATCATGACACTGATGGATTAATCTGGGCATTTCCTGTAGGTTTTGAGTGTGGGTAAGTCTCAATAAAAGTATTAAAGATGAGGGTGAAACATAAATATCCCTGCTTTGTACAGAGGGCAGTGGGAGGAAACCACTGGGCATCCACCACCACAAAGCTCCGTGTGGAATGTGAGAAGTTGTGCTTTGACCACCTCCCCTGTCCAAGGGCTCTGGGGGATTCCCTGTCCTTTCCTTGGTGGCTTTGAGAGGAGTGGGATGTATAAAACCAACACCTGGCCTACTTCACCCCAGGTTTTGGAAAGCTGAGCAAGCCCCGTGTGTTACTTTTACACCTGATCGTTGTTACCCAAGGAGCCTTTTCCAATTTCAAATAATAAAAAGCAAAGTTTTGTGAACTTAGTCCTGTTTGCTTCTTTTTTTTCCCCCTCCTTGTCCCAAAGGAAAATGTTGGGCCAGTTCCACCCTCGTGACGTGCAGCAACGTGGGGTAGGAAATAATTTTCCCTTGTTTGGGTACTTGGTGAGCAGTTCTGACTTCCTGAAGATGTCAGACACACATCCCACACCTCATGCTGTGAAATCCCAATTCTTGCCTTATCCCTGTTTTCTGCCCTCTCCTCCTGCACCTCCCCTGGGGTGCCTGTGGTGCTTGGCTCCCTCCCAGAGCAGGTTTGGGGTGGCAGAACTGACTCCTTGAGCCCTGCCAAAACCTCCCTGCCCTCCCAGGCCCAGCTCTCTCTGCCTGAAGGGAAGCCTGAGGTCATCCTGGGTATTTTTTCCCTGTTCTTCCTTCCACTTGGTCTGAAAGGGATCAGCTGGCACCAAACCCGGCATGAGGGATGAGGAGGGGGAGGCTGGTGCTGGTGTCAGCCCCCTTCTCTGGGGGATCAGACTGAGAGTTGTCTCTGTTCCCTACACTTCAAATTCACACCCGCTGCAGCTCTGCGCTGCTTTTCCGAGTGTTTCTGTGGAAATGCCACGAGCTCAGCTGCCACCGAGGAGCTTTTCCTCCTCCTGCTGCAGGTCCTGTGCCAGCCCCGTGTTCCCTGTCCTGCCTTTCCTGCAGGGAATGTCGTGCTCTTGAGTTTTGCAGCCCAATTTTGCTGGTAAATTCCTTGGCAGATGATTGTTTTTGAGAACAAGCCCTGCCTGTGGAGCACTGAACTCCCCAAATTCAGGCATGAACTCCTAATCTGGAAATGGCTCTGCTTCAGTGCTGCTGGTGAAATTAATCCAGGCTGGAGTGCTCTGTTACAGCCCCCCAGCGCTGTCCTCTGAATGTCTGGCATCTTCCATTTCCCCTTTTTCATACACTTTTATATATTTTTATATCACCAATCCCTTCCCCTCATCCCATGCCGTGATTTTGTGGTGCTGCAGACCCGTTTTGAGTGTTCAACCCTTGGCAAGGCAAGAGTGAAACACAAGTCCAGTAACTCCTGCCAGATGTTTGGCCTTGGAGCAGCACAAATGTGGTTTCTTGAGTGGCAGCCCTGCTGAATCCCAGCCACAGCCACCTCCCAAGGGCTGGATTGGGAGCCTCCCTCTCCTTCCAAGGAAGCTGGGAGTGTGATGGGTCCCTGCAGGGCCGAGCTCCTTTGCTACAACCCCTGGCCAAGGAGTGAGGAGCTCCCTGAAACCTGGCAGGGATGTTCCTGGCCAGGTGGGTGTCTCCTCCCAGCTCAGTGATGGATACACTGATTTTTTCCATCTGCTGGGGGTCAAGTGCTGACTGTCACAGCTCTTCAGGGATGCTCACTGTGGGACAAGGGCTGTTCCCAGAGAAGCTGAGGCAGTGCAGGGGTGAATTATTCCCTCTCTGACAGGACAGGCACATCTCACTCTGGTTTGGGGACATCATCTGCTCTCAGGGCTGTCTCTGCTCCACCAGAAAGGCCCCAGCATTCCTGCGCAGCATTCCTGCCTCTTCCCAACTGTTCCCAAAACCCACAAGGCTTTTGCTTCCAGACAAGAAGGAAGCTGGGTCTCCATTCTTAAAGGCACAAATAAGAGCCTGAAATCACTCCCCAGTGTGAGCCCAAGCCCTGGCAGCAGCTGGAGCCCTTCCCTGGAGTGAGGACGGGCTGTGACAGCCCCAGGCTCTGCCATTCCCTCTGCCTTTCTACCTACCTTCCTTCCCAGCTTCCAAGACTTTGGGAAGCACCTAAACAACGGGAATGTTGGGCTGTCCATGTCCCGGGGGTTCAGTCCTGGGGGTTCAATCCTGGGGGTTCAATCTTGGGGCTTCAGTCCTGTGGGTTCAATCCCGGGGGTTCAGTCCCCTCAAATTCAATCCTGGGGGTTCAATCCCGTAAGGTTCAGTCCTAGGGGTTCAATCCCATGGAGTTAATTCCTGGGGGTTCATTCCCGTGGGTTCATTCCCGTGGATTCAATCCCATGGATTCAATCCCGTGGGATTCTCCCCGAGCAGCCGCTGCCGGGCGAGGCTGTGCCGCGCCGTGTCCGCCAGAGGGCGCCAGGAGACCGGACACGGACACTGGTGGGATTGGGATCCGCATGGACACAGGGTGGACACTCGTGGGATCCACATGGACACAGGGATGGACACTCGTGGGATTGGGATCCACATGGACACAGGGATGGACACTCGTGGGATTGGGATCCACATGGACACAGGGTGGACACTCGTGGGCTTGGGATCCGCATGGACACAGGGTGGACACTCATGGGGTTTGCATGGACACAGACACAGACACTGACATGGGCACCTGTGGAACTGGGATCTGCGTGGACATAGACACAGAGAGGGACACTCGTGGGATTGGGATCCACGTGGACAAGGCACTGACATGTGTAGGACTGGGATCCACGTGGACATGGACATCCATGGGATTGGGATCCACACGGACATAGACACTTGTGGGATTGGGATCTACATGGTCACGAACACGGACACTCGTGGAATCAGGATCCACATGGACACTGGTGGGACTGGGATCCACGTGGATATGACCCTGTGTCAGCCAGGGATTCACATGGACATCGACACTTGTGGGACCGGGATCCACACAGACACTGGTGAGATCAGGATCAAATGGAAATGGACACTGAGATTTATGGGACCAGGATCCCCATGGACATGGACACTCACGGAATCAGGCCCCACGTGGACACTCACGGGACTGGGAGCCACACAGACCTGTGAATGTGGCACCCTGAGGCTCTTGGGTCAGGCCACTGCTGAAATCGGGACCCCTGGAGGTGCCTGCGGGACTTGGGATCCCTGGGGCGTCCCCCAGGTGGGACACGAGGGCACCGGTGGGACACGAGGACACCGGTGGGACTCAGCCCCTCCTTCCCTGCTCCCCCACCAATCCCTTGTCACACCTCCCACCCCTCTCCAGCTGATCCCAAGTGAACCAATTCCCATCATCCCATCTCCGGTACCTGGGGGACAGCCCCAAATTCCCTCCCCTCCCTCTCTCCATTCATATCCTACCTCTCTTGGAAGTGTTTTCCTCCATGGGTGTCTTCTCCCTGGGGCTTTCTGCCACCTTGCCATCCCTCTCCTCACCTCCAGGAACCCAAATCATTCCTGCCCTGGGACACGCTGCTCACCCAGAGCTGCAGTCCCGGCTCTTCCCACAGAGCCTCGTGTGAGTCCTGTCCCTGAATTCCGGTTTCCCTGACTCCTGAGTCCTCAGAGCGAGTGTCCCCTTGTTCCCTGCTCCTCATCCCAGCCTGTCGGGGTGATTTTCCTGATATCCCGTGATCCCGAGCTCCGTTACCTGCCTGGCGTGTTCCAGCTAATTAAAAACAAACGAGGAGATGCTGATGAGTGACGAGCTGGATGGATCCTCTCCATTTAGTTCTTGTATAAATAACATGGAAATTTAATTTTTTGCCGCTCTGGAAAAGAGAGGCTTTGGATATCACTCGTGCACCTTTCCAAACGTTTTGGCTGTGAAAGGGAAACTTGGCTTTGCTTGGGACCATTCCCAAATATTTCTGCACGGATAACGTGCTTGTTTCACCCATGACCACATCTTGGCCGGTGCTATTTTTTTTTTATTTTTTTTTTTAGGGACACGGTGACCAAATTGTCGCTGTGCTGGGCGGTGCCTGACACGGCGGGGGCTGCTGGAGGGGAAACCTCCTCTCCAAAACAAACGGATACGGCAGCGATGGGAAAAGCCACGGCTGGGAGCCAGGAAAGCAGGAGCTGTGTCCCGGCCCCCGCCGCGCTGGGAGCACAATTCCCTTCTCCCTCTTTGTTTTCTCTAATTGCACAGCGAGGCCTCCGGGCACAGCCTGTTTCTTCCTCCGCAGCCGCACAAAGCCCAGCGGAACGGGGCTGGGACGTGCTGACCCGGGAACGGGAATGCGGCCTTGGGAACAGGGATCCGACCGGTTTGGGCTTCCCCAAATCGCTGGGGGAACGATGGTCGGGCCCCTGAGCCCTGATGGTGACTCTGCCCTGCGGGGCTGTGCTGCTGCCAGGGGACCAGAGCAGGATGAGACCCCCGGACCCCGATTCTTCCAGCTGGAGCTTCCCCTGGGATGGATGGAGGGATGGATGGATGGANTCCTTTAAGCCTTTGGGGCGGGATATCAGCTCCTCCCGCTGGGCACGCGTTCCTTCCTTCCCCCAGCGCTTCCCTGCCCGTGGCGGGCCTGTTTCCCATCGGAGAGGGCCCAGGGAGGCGAGGTGGAATTACAGCATTACAGACAAAGCCTTAATATAATCTTCCCCGCATCAACGGCGTCGCGGGGGGAACGTTCTGCGGGGCGGGCTGCAAATGAGGCGCTCCGCGGGGCGGGGTGTACGAGGGATCGCTCCATCACCGCTCCTAATGGCTTCACCAACAAAATCCATATTCATAAATCAAGGCGAGGGGAGCGGGAGCCGACCTCTGCTCGGCGGTGCAGCCGGGAATAAAGGCAGATTAGGAATTGCTGCGGCTGGCACGGCTCGGCCTTGGCATTAACGGCAGCCCAAGGAGAGAAGATACAATCAAAGCTGTCTGGCGGCAGCCGAAGGATTAGCTGAGTCAACCAGCAAAGAGCTGAGCTCATTTATCGGGTTATTTTCGGGAGCCTGGGTGGAATTTTACCCTCAATTACCGATCTCACACTCGGACAGGGGGGAATCATCGAAACCAGGCCGTGTGTTGGCTGTTTGGGTTTGGGCATCGCCGGGGTGGAGCTCACCAGGGTGAGCTGGTGAGGGCTGGGAAGTGGAGCCAGGGAGAAATGGACGGATCTGCCCTCTCTGGCCGAGGGAATTGTGGCGCAGGGAGTGTCACAAATGTGTGACAGAAGGAGCCAGTGGTCTCTGGCCGCCACACAGGGCTGTCACCAGCACTGGGTCAGGGCAGCATGGCTTTCTCTGTCCCCACCAGGGACACAGGATTCATCGTTTTCCAGCTGGAAAAGGACCAATGACCCCTAAAATGTCATTGGGAAATCCAGCACAAAGTCTGGCTCTGCCCCTTTGCGGCTGAGCTTTGGGTTCTCACAGAATCCTGGAATGGTTTGGGTTGGGAGGGACCTTAAAGCTCATCCCATTCCACCCCCAGCCATGGGCAAGGACACCTTCCACTGCCCCAGGGTGCTCCCAGGCCTGCCCAGGGGACACTTCCAGGGATCCAGGGGCAGCCACAGCCAGGACCTGCCCACCTTCCCAGGGAACAATTCCTTCCCATTATCCCACCCATCCCTGCCCTCCGACAGTGGGAGCCATTCCCTGATTCCTGTCCCTCCATCCCCAGTCCCTCTCCAGCTCTCCTGGAGCCCCTTTAGGTGCTGGAAGAGGCTCTGAGCTCTCCCTGCAGCCTTCTCTGCGAGCCAGGTGAGGGTGAGTTCTGCACCTTGAACCAAAACTTCCTCTTTTCTCCCCCAAAATCCATCGGTTCCCCGGTGAGTTTGGCAGCGGGAGGGAAGGGGCTCTGCAGGGCTGGCTGCTCTCCCAGCCCCCAGCGGGTGCAGGCAGCAGCTCCCTGTGACGGAGGGGCCAAAAATAGAACCTCTCCCGGGAGAGGAGAGGGAATAATACTTTTCCTGACACCCTGCAATAGCCTCGAGGCTGCCAACGTGGTGATAAGCAGTTGTTTGCCTGTGCTCTGGAGCAAACGTGGTTTATCTCTTCCTTGTTCCAGCCCTGCAGGAAAAACCCAGCGATTTCACTGCCGTGGGACCCCCCCAGGTCTGTGTTTGATTATTTTCTCTCTTCCAGCAGCACCTGGAGATTTCACTGGAATTCCCAACCTTGGCAGGGCTCAGGATTGAAAACCAGAAGCGGGAGGTGCAGGGGAGCTCTGCAGGGTTTGGGGGGGTGAGCTGAGTGGATCCGATTCCCGAATTCGGGGTGTTTTGGAGGCTGGGGGAGTCAGGGATGTGAGGGCCCATCCGGGCTGCTCCCTGCGGAGCTTTTCCGGGAGCAGGAAACCTTCCCAGCCGCCTGTGCAAACAAAAGGCCCCGAGGAGGAAACACGCCAGGCTGGGGAAAATCCTGACCTCCTCCCGCACAGCTCAGGGCTCCAAGAGAGGATTAAACCCAGGAGAAAACCGGGGTTCCCCCCTCCCTCTGCTGCGCTGTCCCCAAACTCCCGGCTTTGGGCGAGGCCGGTGCCCCGTGCAGGGCGGGGCGATGCTGATTTTAGCGCTCGGGAGGAAAACGTTGCTGAGACCCTTCACAACAGATTGAAATTCCACATAAAGCTGATTTGAGGTGTTTTTTTAGCGGGTGATGTCTCACTCCGGCGGTCGCAGCCTCCCGCAGCAGCAGCAGCGGCTCTGCCTGGGCTCAGCTCAGCTTTTCCCTCTCCATAAAACTCCTCAAACCTCCCCCTCCTTTGCTTCCACCTTCCCCGGGGCACGGTCGATCCAAGCGGAGGCTTTTCCCAGCTCCAGCCCATCTCCAGGAAGCAGGGTGACATTAAATCCAAAACAAATTACGCTGCGCGTTCGAGTGAGGCTGCTGGGATGCGTTTTCCCTCCCTAACGATGGAGGCAGTGGGAATTGCAGCTCCATTAATTCCTCCTTTGGCCTCCTGCGAGTTGTCAGTGCCTCTCCCCCGCGCCTGGTAAGTGCCTCATCCTCCGGCTCGGGATGCTCCGCCGCGTCCCTGGAATCTTTTTGTGCGACCTCAGCGCTGAAAGGTCTCCCCCGGCAGCCTGGGAATGCTGTGGGGAGAATCCCGGAGCTGCGGGATGCAGCAGGGATTCCAGGGAGCTCCGGCACCCCGCAGCGTTTCCCTTCGGCTTTGGAACCTTTTTTTTTGAGGGGGGATTTCTTGTGCAGGGCCAGGGGATGGGGCAGCTGCCAAGCTCCAAAACATTCCCAGCCTGGAGGAAAATGGGCTCTTGGAATGGGAAACTGCTGCTCAGAGGACAATAAAAGGTTATTTAATATCAGGGAGAAATAAAGTTGCCTTTCCCCCACTTTTTCCCCCCCCCATTTTCTCCCCCTGGCTGTGCTTTGTGCTGCAGTGGGAGGTGAGGACTGGGAGCAGCTGCCCCAGGACATCCCCAAGGCCCTGGATTTGGGATGGGGGATTGCTGGGGTCACTCCTCGAGCATTTGGGGCCAGAGGCCTCCAAGCCCAACCTGACTCAAGGACAGATCAAATGGGTTTGTTCCCTGGGCAGGCGCAGCCTCACGGGGGCTGGAATGAGTCCGGGTTCCCTCTTTGGGGTGTGGGATGCATCCAGCCGGCACCAGGCTGTCCCCAACACTTTGCCAGGCTCAGGGCGGCGGTGACAGCCCCAGAGGAGGTGACAGCAGCCCCGCTGGCCTCTGCCACACCTCTCCTGCCGGCGCCGTGCCCTCGTGGCTCCGGCAGCAGAACCAACAGGTCTTTCCAGTCCCGCCGGGAGCTGCCACCGGCGGGCGGCACCCGGGGACACGGAAAAGCAGCGGGCGCATCCCTGCCTCGCCCTGTTTGGCTTTCACTTTGTCACCCGGAGCTTGGATTAATCATCGGAGAGCGGGGAATGCCGGCGGGACTGTCCCCGCATCGCTTCCCAAGGAGCAGCCCCGGCCAGGGACGGGAGGTAAAAGGATATTTTGGGGGTTTCTCTGGGAGCAGGCTGGGGCTGGAGGGTGTGTGGGTGCTGATCCCACCCGAGAAAGCTGCCGGGAGGGAATATCAGGTGCTGGCCTGTGGCAGGGAAATATGGAATGGCAAAAGCTGGAAAATTTGCTGGAGTTTGGGAAGTTTTTGGCTTTTTTTTGGGTGGTGAGCAGGGCGAGTCTGGGGGGTCAGAGGGCAAAGTTTGGCTCCCACGAGATCCCAAGTTGTGGCATCTCTGCTGATCCCCCTCAGGGGCTCATCCGTGGCCCTGCTGTGACACATCCAGCCCCTGTATTGTCCCTGCACTGCCTGGCCCCTGGCTTGGCAGATGGCTGCGGTGACAATTGCTGCCTCCCAAGATGACATTTGTGGATTCCTGGCTGGGCTGTTGCCCGGCACGTGGGGGAGCTTTACACAAACAGAGATCCAGGAGTCCTGGAAGGGAAATAACAACACACGGGGCGCTTCCAGAGAGCCCAGGGGCCTGGCCGGGGGAGCTTGAGAAGGTGAAATCAGAGAATCGTGGAATGGTTTGGGTTAGAAGGGACCTCAGATGGCACCTTGTTCCACCCCACAGCTCAAAATGAGCTTGGTTTGGGTAGATTTGGTGTGTGTTAAAAACCTCAGTTGCTTAGGGGTGACTGGCACTGACATCCCATCCCATTCCATTCCATCCCATTCCATTCCATCCCATCCCATCCCATCCCATCCCACCCGACCCCACTGGGAGGAGCACACCCCGTCACAGAGAGCTGCAGGGCCCTGGGTTGAGGTTGCCTTCCATGCCTGGAGTTAATTCAGCTGCTCTTATTATTATGGGTTATTTGCTCATGAATTTGGAAGGTCTTTGTGCAAACCAGTCAGGGATGGGATTCCCTGGGCCTGGAGTGATTCCCTGCCTGGAAGTGCAGTGGTTCTTTTGTCCTCCCTGTCCCTGTGCCTGTCCCNTCCCTGTCCCTTGCTGCTGACCGGGATGGTGGATGCCGAATCCTCTGGGATTGCAGAGGTGACATTGGGAAGGACAGCTGGGACAGCAGGGAGGTGACAGCCCAGCAGGATGCTCAGGGGAGGATGGGTGAGGTGGCCTGCTCAGGGATCCTGTCTTTGGCAGGATTTGGGAATAAAAGCGGGAGAAGGGCGTTTGATCCTCTGCCATTGTCATGCCTCAACATCCACATCCCTGGGCTCTGTTCCCACCGTGCTGGTGACCTTCCCTTTGGCCACTGGGGTGTCCTGAGCATCCTCTGCCCTCGTCCTGGGGGCTGCAGGGCTCCTGCCAGCTCCTCCCGTGTGTGAGGAGCCCGCTCTTCCCAGGAAAGATGCTGCAGTTGGAGACGATGCTCATCCCTGGCTTGAGCAGGGGACACCAGAGCTGTGCTGGAGGTGTCACCACCACCCCAAGTGTCACCAGCACCCCAGGTGTCCCCAGCAGCTCTTTTGGGGGAGCCTGGTGGGGAGCTGTGGGGTGGTCAGAGCTTGAGCTCTGTTCCCATTCCCTGGGAATCCCATAGTTTTCCCCAGCCGAGGTGGATCCCGCTGTCCCGAGGTTCCTGCTGCTGCTCTGGGTGGCTCCTGCCACCACCCCGGCCCCGTGACACTGTGACAACAGGACGTGGAGCTGTCACCTTTGCCCTCCCAGCAGCCCCGCGGCTCCTCCTTGCCCTCCCCACTGCCCGCAGTGGGTGGGAGGGAGGAAAACCAACCTCCTTCCTGCCAGCTCCACCACTGCGGGGGCTCCTGGGTGCTTTTCCTTGCTCCAAGGGCTGCTTTCCACGGACTGGATCCCTCTGCAGCCCTTCCCCAGGCCCATGGGGACTTGCAGGCAGTGTTGGTGGGTACAGATCCCTGTGGATGTTCCTGTGCCGAGTCTGATGGATCCAAACATGATCCAGGCTCGTTTTTGGAGGGGAAGCAGAGGGGAAGGAGCCTCATTCCTGCTGCTCCAGCCCGTGCCAGCCCGGCCACCTGTGTCTCCCTTTACAAACAGCTTCAGCTTCCCTTTTAGCAGAGATAAACCAGATTTCCTTTTTCCGTGGCACGACTTTCCTGCAGATCCCAGGGAGACTGAGGGTAATTATAACACTTTCATCCCCCTGGCTGAGCTGCTGTGACACACGTGCGTGGTGGCAGATGTTTGCTGAGCCAGAGGACCCCGGGGACACCCGGGCAGGGTTTCTTTCCCTCCCCGAAGGAATCGGCGTCACGGAGGCGCGTGGCCGTGACAAACCCACAGCTCTGTGTCCTCCTGGAGCGGGATCCATCTGTGGGATGGCCTCGGGGAGGGCAGAGCATTCCCAGCCCTGAGCTGCGGCGGGGGGAATGTGGCTCTGGCGTCTTCTGTGGGAGTAACACACCAAACGAAGGTGGTTTGGGGCTTGTTTCCTAACCTGGAGCCCGTGGGGGAAGCTGGGGGTCAGAGCAGGGTTTATGTCCTCCAGCTCTTCCCTTGTGTTTGGATAAGGTGGAGAAAACTCTGGTTTAAACCACAGGGGTCCCAGCAAAAAACTCCTGGCTGTGTCCTTGTGGCACAGGGGGAGGTTTTCCACGCCCATGGTGTGGACACAGGGGATGTGGGACGTGGAGCTGGGAGTGCCCCTGTCCCCAAACCCCTCCAGCCCTGTCCCCAAACCCCTCCAGCCCTGTCCCCAAACACCTCCATACACGAGGAGAAGGAAGCTCTTCCCACTTTTCCATCAGAGCTTCAACCAGGACTGAGAAGAGACGAGGATTTTCCCAAGTGTCGAGCGAACAGGGGCGTCCAATATGGGAGGGTCCGACTTAATGCCACAAACAAGATTGGATTAGGAGGGATTTGCCGAGGGTCAGTCTGGAAGAGCGGCTTATTTAGGTTTTTAGCAGCTGTGTCACAACCATCCGTGGTGTGGCAACGCTGGGTTGCGTTGTGCTGCTGTTGGGTGTTGGGTTTGAGGGCCCAGGGAGCAGCCGGGAGCTCCAGGGCTGGGAGAGGGCTCTGGAGCACCAGGAACCCGCAGCCTTCCTTGTCTTGGGAGGCTGAACCGAATCTTTTAGCCCATGAGATGGTGGAGGGTGAGTATCCTTTGGGGCTTGGGTGGTTTCCTGTTGTTTTGGGGGTTTTTTTTGATGCGAATTAATTTATCCTTGTGCAGGTGGCTCGGTGATGTTGAAGCCTCTTGTTGCCCCTGTCCCCCTCCAGGTGCTTTGGCCATGGTGGAGCCCTGCCCAGAGGAGCTGCCCCTCTTTGGGCACAGGGTCAGCCTGGCCCTGGGCTGTTACAGGCCCTGGGCTTTGGGGTTTTTATCAGAGCTGTCATCTCATTTCTCCCCAGCCCCGCTCTGCTGTCATTCCCTACAGCAGGATTTGACATCACACTGGGAATGGCAGCGCTGGCCCCTCTGTGCTGACCAGGGACAGGACCCAGGGAATGACGTGGAGCTGTGCCAGAGGGAGTTTAGGGTGGATTTTGGTAAAGGTTCTTCCCCCCCAGAGGGTGCTGGGCACTGCCCAGGCTCCCCAGGGAACGGGCGTGCCCCTGAGGCTGCCGGAGCTCCAGGAGAGTTTGGACACTGCCAGGCACAGGGTGACATTGTTGGGGTGTCACACGGGGCCTGGATGATCCCTCTGGGTCACTTCCAACTCAGGACATCCTGTGATCCTGGGATCCTTCTGCCATCAGACCCCTGGCTCCTTCCCGGGTCTGCCAGCCCCTCCCCTGGCCCTCGGGCCTGCTCCTGCTCCTCGGGGAGGCTGTGGAGCAAAATAATTACCCAACGCCTCAGTAACTTCCACAAAATTTGCTTCCCCTGAGGGGACGGGGGTGTCACCCTGTGCCTGATGGGGACGTCGCCCTGTGCCTGATGGGGACGTCACCCTGTGCTCAGCACCCACCCCGCCCTGCCCACCCACCCCTGGCAGATTCCAGCGTGGCTGTGGCTCTGCTGCTGCTGGAGCCGTGCTGGGATGGGCTGGAAAAAGGGAAAATGGGGCAGTGGTGGTGTGTGACAGACACTGCCACCCCCGGAGCCTTCGTGTGAGCAACGGGAACGTCCACGTCACGGGCAGAGCTCCCTGTGCCAGCGCTGCAGCTGCGGCCCCGCTGCCGGGGGGGACTCTGGAATGTGCCAAGGATGGAGCAGGGAG
>VZDJ01000049.1:2161042-2204911 GCA_008694505.1 Cyanoderma ruficeps
CGGACGGACGGACGGACGGAGGCAGCGCAGCGTCCCCGCGTCGCCTCCGTCGCCCGTTCCCCGGCGTGCCGGCCACGCCGGCCACCCCCGGGCCCGATGCTGCTGAGCCAGGGCCCAGCCCAGGCGCTGCGAGGCTCCCGGCTGCCAGGTAAAAGCCGAGGGAGGCGGCGGAGGAGGGAGGATGAGGATGGGGATGGCGCGGTGACCCCGCGCTTGGGGACAGGCCTGGGGTTTAATCCGTTCTCTGTCCTCATCTCGCGCCGGGAGGTGACACTCTGCTGGTTTTTTTTTCGGCTGGTTTTAAGCCGAGCACATCCCGGGGGGATGAGTCCCATCCTCCTCGGGAAGGGTCCCCGAGCTCTCCCGGTGTCCCCAAGGCTGCGCTCGCAGCGCCGGCCGCATCCCGGACCCCTCCGCGGGGGCTGGGAGGGTCATTTCCCCTGGGAATGGGGCGGCTGAGGGGGGGTCGGAGCAGGGAAACCCTCCCCTCGCGTGCTTTTCGGGGGGCTCACCCCCAAAACACAGCCTGGTGTGGCCCCCGGCGGGAATTGCTGCCGGGTAAAAATGGGAATTTGCAGAATCTGCAGCCCCGTTCTGGGGTTCTGGGGCTCCCCGGGGATGTGGCCGTGGCCGAGGCGGCTGTGCGGGAGCTGCGGCGCCGGGAAGCGTGAAAGGAGAAACCGCTGCTGGGCACAAAAGCCCGGCTTACGCAGCTCAGCTCTATTCAAGAGACATTTAATTCTCCTCGCCGAGCCCGGGCCGACCGGGAGCTGCCATCTGGTGTCTGATGGCAGCGGGGGGAAAGGAAAAGGCTCTCCGGGAAGCTGGGAGCTCCACGGGCTTCGGATTCCCTGGAAACGGCTCCGGTTTAAAGGCTGAGTGATGGTTTTGTCCCCGTGTGAGGTAAAGCCGGGCTCGGGAAGGGGAAGGATCCGCCTGGAAGGCAGCAGAGCCCCAGCGCCGGGGCCGGGAGAGGAGCTGATGATGATGATGATGATGGGGGAAAGATCCTCTAGACCTACGCACATCACACGCCAAAAATCCTCCTCCATCGGCGATTGGGAGATCGCGACGCGGGCTCGGGATGAGCTGGCAGCTGACTCTGGCGTGCACCGAGTGTGTGCGGTCTCTGCCCCACCTGAGCACCGCTCTGGCATCCAGGGAATTATTTCCCCAAGCTGCGGGCAGCGCTGCAGCACGGCTGCGCCTTGGCCAGGGCAAGAGCTGGAGCCTCCCCGATAAAACCGGGAGCGTGTCCCGGCCCCGGGAGCAGAACCGGGGACGGGCCAACCCAGCGAGGAGGAGTTTGGGCTCCCCAAAGTGCCGGGATGTGTTTAAACAACACAGGTTTGTGTGTTTAAATTCAGTGGGGCGCTTGGGACGGGGGTAAGCGCTGGGTTTAGGGCAATTTTGGGGATCTGGCACTGAAGGGATCCGCACCCCCCAGCCGTGACCCTGCTGCCGGCGTGTTCTCCCCGGGGGAGGGACACGAGGGAACAAGACTGACCAGTTCCCGGGGAGGAAACAGGCTGTTCCCTCCCGGCACAGGGAGTTCTCCTTGGCAGGCGCTCAGCCGTGCCCAGGCTGCCCTTGCAGAGCCTGGCAGGGCTGGCTCCGTGCCTGCCGAGCTGGGGACAGACCCCTGGGTGACGGTGAGGGTGGGTGGCCGTCCCAGCACCGGGAGCAGGTGACATTCCCGTGCCGTGGGAACGGGACAAGGGAGGATTTGTGTGGAGGGCCGCAGCGTGGAGAGGTGCCAGCGCTGAGCAGTGCCACTGTGCCGGCAGTGGTGACTCCCTGAGCGTGTCCCCCTGCACCGGGGCTGCCTCCTCTGCAGGGCACACCGTGTGGAGGAGGCAGCAATGCTGCTCCGACCCCTTTCCTGCAGGCTGGGCAGGACTTTTCCCCCTGGCACGGCTGAGAGAGAGGCGTGGGGTGTGTTGAAATCCCACGAGCTGCAGCACAGGGCACAAACCCTGCCCTGGCCAGGGCCGGGTGCTGCCCGGCCATCATCCCTCTCCCCCGCACAGCAGAGGGATGCTTGGCATGGCTGCAGTGCCAGAGCTCTCTGCAGAGCTCCTGCCTGTGTCCAAAGGAGCAGAGTTGTCCCCTCTGGGCTGCCAAAACAAGTCCTGCACGAGGATGGATTGTGGCTTTTCCCCTTTCCCGCAGCTGAGTGCTCTCAGCGCTCCGTGTCCGGGTGCCAGACTGCAGGGATGGGGCTGCCAGCAGCCAGCCAGAGGTTTCTTTGCTTTAATTACAGTTTTTAGTCATCCCTGAGAGCTCCAGGCTGGAGCACTGCCTCGTGCAGGATGCAGCGAGTGTGGGTTGGAGCTCTGTCATGGTGTGGGCTGATAACAGGGATTATCTCAGTTTGTCATCCAGCTCTGGGGACAGGCCGGGAGCAGCATTGGGACGCTGTGCTTGGAGGGAGAGGAGAGCTGGGGCACAGGTTGGCCAAATCCTGCTCCCCACGAGGATTTCCCTTGCGGCAAAGTGGGATTGGATCCCACTTCCCAGGTGTGAATTGCTGAGGCCGCGGAGCAAACCTGACCTCACACCTGGAAAAAGCCCCGAGGGGAAGCTCCGTGCAGGGCTTAGGGATGCTGGGAGAGCCAGGAATGCTGGGTTCAAGGGCAGGTCATGGATAAAAGCTGCTTGCACAGAGCATGCACCTATAGGCGAATCATTCACATCTACCCCAGCATTTCTTTTTAGTAAAAACAGGCATTTTCCGAAGTTTCGGGGTGCCATGGGTTTCCTGTGGCATTTTCCGAAGTTTCGGGGTGCCATGGGTTTCCTGTGGCATTCCCACGAGTGGCTTCAGCACATTCATGGATGACATTCCTGGGCTGGTGTCTCTTCACCTGTTCTGGTTGAGCTTCATTGTTAAAGTCAGCCCAGGAACTGCTGGATTTCAGGATGAAGCTCATGATGTTGCATCAAGGCTCCCAAGCGCCCCAAAAGTCCCTTTTGATCCCAGAAGCCCCATTTGCTCTCAAACTTGACCCAGCCAGGAATGGGCCCCCCTGGGCAGGGGTGGGATGTGCAGCTGTGCTGGTGTCCATGAGTGGATGGTCCCAATTGTGGCACCTGAGGATCCTGTTTGGTGTTTTGGCTGTTCCTTCTCTGGATTTGTTCTGCTGGAGCAAGGAGCAGGTTATGGAGTGGTTTTGAAGAGGTTTTGAAGCTCTCCCGGGCTCTGTGCCAAGAACTCAACCCCTGTGGATGTGCTTGGGAAGCCTGGGCACCCCCAGCAGCTGCCAACACCTTGGAACACCTTTGGTGGCCTTCACTCAAGGGCAGGGCTTTTCCATGAGCTGGTCAGTGAGGGATTAAAGCTTTTCCAGCCCTCTGTGAGCAGGATGCACTCCCTGAGGCTCCCGGGCTGAACTCCAGGTCCTCTCTCCCAGAGGGTCATGGGGCGCCCTGTGCCAGGCCCTCACCACCCTCAGAAGGGTGGAATTCCCCTTTCCTTTCCTTCCCAAGGAAAAGAAGGAGGAATTCCTTCCCAAAACCCCATCTAACCCTGCCCTCTGGCAGTGGGAAGCCATTCCCTGTGTTCTGTCACCCCATGCCTTTATCCAAAGTCCCTCTCCAGCTCTCTTGGAGCCCCTTTAGGCGCTGGAAAGGGCTCTGGATCTTTCTCTCCATCAGTGCCAAAAGGGACTTTGCAGCTGCTGTGGGAGTGGGAAGGGCTGGGGGCAGAGAGAGGGTGGGAGGTCGGTCCCTGCAGCTGGAGGGCTGGTTTGGGACGGGTCACACTGCCAGGGACACGGAGCCAGGCTGCAGCTGGCTGCATCCCTGTGGGAACCCTGCCAGTCCCTGCTGTGCTGCAGCCCTGGGCTGCTCCTCTCCCAGGAGCCAAGCTCTCCACATCTCCTGGAGTGCAGCAGTGTCCCCTGCAGCTCCTTGGGAGCAGCTCTAGGCCTGTGCCAGGGGCTCAGTGTGAGAGGGGCTGGGACAGCAGGCTGCCAGCAGAGGTGGCTGCAGGAGTTCTGCCACCCGAGGTGACTTTCCTTTCTGTCCCTGCTGCCTCTGGGGGACAGGGGCTTTTCCCGGCCACTCGAGGAGTTGTGTTTCTCTCGCTGTCTGGTGCCCCAAAGGGTCCCTGGAGGAGAGGAGGAGGAGGAGGAGGGGGTGCTGCTGGAAGGTTGGCTGCTCCTGCAGCCCAGGGGTTGTTTTCCCACTGTGCTGTGCTTGGTGAAACACATCAGATTTGGTTTTGGTTTGAACTCCTGTCTGTCTGATGAACTGCACATCGGTCCTTTGGGGGGTTTTTGCTCTGGGAATGGTTGCCTGTGTCCTGGGATCAGTTCCCTGGGAGGCAGCAGGGCCGTGTCTGTGTTGCTGTCGTGCTGCCCTGGGTTTGTCACGGTGACTGTCACCTGTGCTGCTGTCCCTGCTCCTGTCCCACCCTGTGCCCCGATGCTGCAGTGTGTGCTGGGTGTCAGACACTGGAATTCACCACCTTCAGGGGCAGAGACGCCCTCACTGAGCACATCACAGCTCTGGCACAGGAGCAGCCTCAGGGTGGCCCTTTCCTTGCCTCTTCTGCTGCAGCACTGTCCAGGATGGGACATCCCAGTGCATCACCATCCCTGTGCTCTCTGCACCTCCTTTGCAATCTGGGCTGCCAAAACCCCTGAATTGCAGTGCAGAGCTCTGTGTTCCCATCCCATTCCAGTTCCTGTCATGTCCAGCATCCCCTTTCCATTCCCGGTTAAATCGACGTGCGTTAAACTCCAGGATGCTCCACCCAGGAGATGATCCCGTTTCCAGACGGGGTCAGACAGCCCCGTGAGCAGAGGGAGGGCAGGGACAGAGGGATGTCAGGGCTGCCCTGGAGAACCACCCGTGTCCTGCCAGCTGCTGGCTCCTGCCAGCCCAGTTCTGCCCGTCGGGCCACGAGATGTCACATCCCCAACGTGACATATGGAGCCGAGGCTCCAATTGTCCCTTTTCTGGGCTAAAGGATGGAAAACCCTCCCGAGCGGTGCCCGAGAGCAGGCGAGGGTTCCATGGGGTTGCTGATTCACGTGGCTGGTGGAGAGGAGCCAGCCCTGCCTGTCCCTCCTCTGCTGACAGACATGCTGGGGACATCGCGGGTGGTGGCCTCGCTCCGGGTCCATGGTGGTGCTTCCCCGGGGGTCCCGTCCTCACTTTTGTCCTCCTCGTGTCTTTCAGATGTCCTGTGGTAGCCCCCCCGGGAGGTCCTGCCTGCCTTAGCCAGCGTCCTGCCAGCCATGGCCTCAGCGCCCCAGTGAGGGGCCGAAGGACGAGCAGCGAGTGTCCCCAACACTGCCACACCCCCGGGGAGAGCCATGGAGGCCCCTCTGGACGTGCCCGTCGGGAACCTCATTGACTTTGACACCGAAACGCCCTCGGGTGACCGCTCAGAGCCCGCCGCTCCCGCGGCTCCCGGCGACGGCGGCCACCCGGGGGACGCAGGGGAGGTGGCGGCGGAGGAGAGCGATGCCACCGAGTCTGCGGACAGCGAGAACGACATGGGGGACTCCCCGCGACACTGGCGTGGTGGCTACCGCCGCTCCTCCTCCAACGAGTCCTTCTCCTCCAGCCACAGCACGGAGTCGGCGCAGGACGAGGCCACGGCCGAGCGCCGGGAGTTCATGCGGAGTTACGTGGAGAAGATCTTCACTGGGGGGTGAGCTAGCAGGGCTGGGGCTGCCAGGGACATCCCACGGGATGGGATTGGCTCTGGGCTGCTTCCCCCGCTCCGGGAGCAGCGGTTCGTGTCCTTCTCCTCCGCGGAGAGGGGGACGCGGCTTTAGCCTTGCGCCCCTCTCCCGGCCACATCCCAGCTCATCTTCCACCTCCAGCTTCCCTCCCTCCTTCCCTCTCCCCATTCCCATGGCGGGGGCTGGCTGTCCCCATCTCCTGTCCCCACTGCTGCTCGCTGAGCGGCTCCCACGTGCCCAGGGTCCCCGTGGCTGTGTCCCCAGCCCTGCAGCCCCCAGCCCCCGGCTCCGCGGTCTCCGGAGCTCCGCGGCTCCGTGTCAGGCTGGATGGAGCAAATGGAGCGTGAGGAGCAGCAACAGGGCTTGTTCTCGCTCTGGGGCTCCCTGCCTGTCTCTGGAGCTCAGTTTCTGCTCGAGATTCCTTGGCTCTTTCCCTTCTCCCTCTGCCTTTGGTTTTCCCTCCTGCCAGGGAGGAAGAAAAGAGCAGCACAAAGCGAGGGATGACAAAATGGACGCTGCCCTCCTCCTCTTCCTCCGCCTTCCTCCAGCGCCCCAGCACCAGGGTGCTGAAGCCAAAAGGGTGCAGGTCACATCCTTGCCTTTAATGATTTTTATTTTTTTAATTTTTTTTCCCCTGTTTCAGAGAGGATCTGGACCAAGAGGAGAAGGCCAGGTTTGGGGAGCTCTGCAGCAGCGAGAACGGGAAGGGCAGGGAGTGGTTTGCCAGATACGTGAGCGCCCAGGTAAGGGGAGCTGGGGGGAGGCAGCAGGGAGGGATCCTGCACGGGCTTTGCAACAGCCTCAGGCCGGGAGGGGGTTTATTTATATCCCGAAGATGTATTTTTGGAAGGCAGGAACTCAAGCAAAGTGAGGAACCGCAGCAGAGGGAGATAGAGGAGCGAATAAATGCATTTTGAGCAGTTAAATACACACCCTTGGTGCAACGTGGGAGAGAACTCACTCGTTCTATTTAAAATTAAACCCCACCAGCGCTCAGACACACACAAAAAAAAAAGACAGCCAAACAACCCAGACAGGCACAACGCTGTCTCTGAGGAGGACACCCAGCCATGGGTGGTCTTTTCCCCCCTGCCCACGGTGGGGGGTTCCCAGGGGGGGCTGAGGCTGTTCTTGCTGCCCGTGCTGACCCCCGGGCTCTGTCCCTGCAGCGCTGCAACTCCAAGTGCGTGTCAGAGCAGACCTTCTACCGCCTGATGCAGTCCTTCGCCCTGGTGCTCTTTGAGTAAGTCCTGGGGGGCACCCTGGGCCTTTGTGGTGACCCCCAAAAGGCCCTGAGGGCAGAGCTGTGGTTGGGGCCCCATCGCGGGCTGTCCCCACTGAGCCCTCCCTCTGTGCCAGGTGTCACCAGATGGACGATTTCAGCCCGGCCAAGAACCTCATGACCATGTGTTTCACCTATTACTACATCGGTAAGGGAACCCGCGCCCCCGTGGAGGCTCTGCTGGGGCCGGGGGCTGGTTTGAAATGAGTCCTGTGCACGGGAAAGGTGTGGGAGGGGTGTCCCAGGTGGAAAAGAGCCCAGGATCCATGCGAACCTGGCAGAGCTCCTCGCTGGAGGTGATGCTGCTTTGTCCTGGCTTCCAGCTGGGAATATTTGTATGTGACAACTCCCAGATGATCCCAGCCCCTGGGGGTGGGATGTGAACACTCCAGCCCAGAAGCTGTTTAATTGTTTGGTGTGTGGTGACTGCTCCTCCACTGGGATTTTCTATCCAAAATGGGAGTGGGGAGAACAAAAATAACGACCTACAGGGACTGGGATGGGATCTTGGGTGCTTCCATCTCCTGGTGGTGCATGGTGGAGCTGGATGCAGGTCCCCAGGAGCTGGCAGCCCTCAGGGTCGTGGGCCCACTGAGCTCCTGGCACGTTTTCCCCAGGGAAACCTCATGCCCTGCCCTTGGAGGCCAAGGAGGAGAAGCCCACGGGCAGCATCGACTCGTACCTGAAGTCAGCCAACACCTGGCTGGCCGAGAAGAAGGACATCGCAGAGAGGCTGCTGAAAAACACCTCGGCCAAGACCGAGAACGTCAAGGGCTTCTTTGGGGGCCTGGAGACCAAACTGAAGGGTCCTGCCACCAAAAAGAGCGAGTGGGTACCCCTGGGTGGGCACCTCTGGGTGGGGACCCCTGGGTGGGCACCCCTGGGTGGGCAGGGGGTCTGGGCAGGGACCCTTATCACGACCAACCCAGGGGTGTAGGGCCACCGTGGGGCTGCCATGGCCATGAGAGGTCATCTCTAGCCTGGTGCCATGCTTCGGTCACTGTCACCTCGTGGTCTGGGGGTCCTGTTTCCCTTGGCCATTGTCCTCATTCCTCCTAATCTGTCTCAAAACCGAGGCAGCCGTGGGGTTGTGTGCTGTTCCAAGCTCGTGATTTTCTGCATTGTCTCTGTACTTGGTCCCAGGGGAGGGACATCACTGTCTCTTTGTCACCTCTCTGGCCCTGGGGGTGGTGGCACGGGATCAGGGAAGTCTTTCAAATGAGGTTCCCTTTGCCAGGGGGGCCATGGGCTGTCTGGGGGGGGATTTGTGGAGCTGACGTTGGTTTCTTGTGCCACAGTGAAGGTGAAGACAAACCAAAGGAGAAGCTGAGGAAGACGGGTGAGTGCAGCCAGCATTGCTGAGACAGGCGTGGCAAGGCAGCCCTGGGGAGGGAGAGAGGGTTGGAAATGCTGGAATTCCTTGGGACTGGGTTTGAAATGCCACTCACAGCTCTCACCCTGCGAGGATCTTGTCCTCAGCGTCACGGGCTGCAGAGGTTTGGGCACCCACTGCCTTTGAGCTTTGGTGGTGCACCAGCCTCCCTCAGAACCTGCCTGTGATCCAGCCCCTCCAGGATCCTGCTGGGACATCCCTGCCCTTATCAGGGCTGATCCCTGCCCTCCAAGGGCACTTAGAGCTCCTCTTCCTCCTGCTGTGGACGTGTAGAGGACGTGTTTGATTTGCAAACCCTCCCGGCTGCTCAGCCACCAAACCGGGAGTGGGCACAACATCAACACCTGGGGGGAGGGAAGGTGGGAATCCCCCAAATGTGTGACTGTGTGTCCCCACAGTGTCCCTGCAGAGCCCAGAGGAGGAGAAGAAAGGGGAGAAGATTTACCTGTACATGCACCTCAAGCAGCAGCCCATCTGGTAAAGCCCCGGGGCAAGCCGGCCCCTGCCCGGGGAGGGGATTGTCCTGCTGTCCACGTGTCCCCAGATGTCCCCAAGTGCCCCTAACAGAGCTGGCCTTGGCTTTGGCGTGTCCCCTGTGCTAATGAGAGTGTGTTTGCAGCCCCACCAAAGGGCTGGTCCAGAAATCTGCCAGGTTTGTTGGGCCCACCCTGACCCTTGGGAGGACTCAGGGTAAGGCTGGGCAAGGCTGTGGGATCCTGGAACGGTTTGGGTTGGAAGGGACTTTAAAGCTCATGGCTGCGACACCTTCCACTGTCCCAAAGTGCTCCAAACCCCATCCAGCCTGGCCTTGGACACTTCCAGGGATGCAGGGACAGCCCCAGCTTCTCTGGGCACCCTGTGGGTGTTCCTAATTATAAAATCCCAACTGGCCATTCCCAACATCTCCCTCCCTGCAGGCACAACCTCCGGTTCTGGAACGCCGCCTTCTTCGACGCCGTGCACTGCGAGCGCAGGAAGAGGTCCCCCACCACCAGGTAGGACATGTCCCTGTGTCCCCTCCAGCCCCTCAGGGTGCTCCTCCCAACAGCCCTGAGCTTGTCCAACCCTGGGGAAACCCTCTGCTTTCCACCCCCAGCCAGAAACCCGCTAGGAGCGGTGGGCTGGGCTGGTGAGATCTGCAGCCTGGCAGGGGTTTGGGAGCAGGAAGGTTTTCCTTGCTGCTTGTGCAGCGTTTTTGGAGGAACCAAACCCTAAAGAAGTGCCCAGAAATCCCAGCCAGGGCTCAGGCTGTTGGTGCTGAGTTGGCCAGCAGGTCTGCGAGGTGCTCGGTGCAGCCATCAGGGAGCTGCAGTGGATGGAGGGGATGTCCCCAGCTGTCCCCAGGAGGGACAACCTGCAGCCAGCAAGGAGAGAACCTGGGGATGGTGGCACTGCCGGCCCCCAAAATTGTGCTCAGCCTGGCAGGGAAGGGGCAGCTCGTGTCAGGGGGTGCAGAAATGAGACACTGGCCGAGCTTGTGCCCATCTCTCGCTCCGCCCCGGAGCTGTGTGAGGGCTCCAGCCGCTCCCTCCTCTCCCGTCCTCAGTTTCCCCCTCGCAGCCGGCCCCTCCCGCTGTCTGGGCAGCGCCCTGGGGCTCGGAGCTCTCGGGGTGGAATCGCCCAGCTCGGAGCGTTCCAGCCGCCCCCATTGGGAGCTCTGACAGCCCTTTTGAGCAGCGATCCCGGCTCTGTGTCCTCCCCAAATCCCGAGCTCAGCCGCCGCAGCCCTGGCTGGCACCCTGGGGTGCTGTGCCAGGCTCAGCTCACGGATCCATCCTTGTTTTCCCCTTTATTGCTTTCCTTTTTTTTTTTCTCCCAAGCAAGCACGGGAAGAGCCTATTGAGCAGCAATGTAACCATAACTGCATTTGCTTTGATTAAGCCCCAAATTAGCAGCAGCAAATGCCTCACAAGGACAGACGCCACCGGCAGCTGCTCCCTGCTCCCAGTGCCTTTCCCAATTAATCCGATGGCTGAGCCTGCCCGGGCTGCAGGAACGAGCCTGGCTGACAAAGGAGCTTTGGGAACTGCAGCCTGGAGAATCCTGAGTGTCTCGGGGGGGTTGGGAGGTGACGGTGACCTCCCCGGAGTCCTCTGGAGAGGACGCAGAATCCTGACAGTGAGCCGGGATGCTCCGTGCTGGGCTGAGGATTGAAATCCCTGCGGGGAGGACGCGGTCGGTGCAGGCTGGGTTTGGAATTCCAGGTCGCTCCTCGGCCGTGGCAGATGTCCCGAAGGTCCGTGGGGATGGGGTTGAGGCCATCTCCGTGACAGGGTGACCAGGACATCTCTGGGGTGGCCGGGCTTTATCCTCCCGGGGCTGCAGCCAGACCCCGGGGGAGGATTTTCCTCCTCTGGGTGGGGAGGGCAGGGGAGGGTGGGGAAGGAACCAGAACTAAACTCCTCTTTTTCTCTCTCTTTCCTCTCTCTCTGTGCCTCTAACGACCTTCTTCCGTCTCTTCTTCTCTCCGTTCCCCTCCATCCCTCTGTCTTGCATGATCTTTTCACGCGCCACTTTTGTCGGCCCCGGCTCTGCCGCCGCTCCAGAGGGAACACTGGGGAGGAAGAGGAGAAGAGGTGTGTCTGTCCCTGTCCTTCCTTAGTGTCCGCAGCCTGAAGCTCCCTCCGGGCCCACATCCTGCCCTGGGGAAGGGGGGGATGTGTTTTTTTGGGGGGCTCTGCGTGGCCCTTTCTCCATGGAGGAGGAGAAACTGCCGGAGGTTGGAGCAGGAGCATCACCCTCCCAAAGGGCCAGAGGGGTTTAGTTGGGCTCCTCTTTCATGTGTTTTTTTTTTTTTAAAAAGGAGCCTGAATGGTTTCAAGCTGTGATATTTTGCTGGGAACATCCCTCTGGGCAGGTTTTGGACACGAACTGAGTCTCTTTGTGTAGAAATCATCCCCCTCTCCTGTCCTTCCTGCTTGCTCCTGGCTTCTGCTGCCACTTCGAGGTGCTGGGGGTCCTTTGCCAGCTGGAAAAAGCTGGGCCTTTTCCATTTTTAAGGCACTTTTCTGCTGCCATCCCTTAATAAAATTAAAATTGCAGATGGGGGGGGCTGCATGTCACAACTGGGGACGTGTCCTTGGGGCCACGAGCTGGCGTTGGGGCAGGGAAACACTCACTGCTCTCTCGGAGTGCGGGATCTGGGGGCAAACCCCTCCAGGTGATGGCATCGGGAAGAGGATGAGGATTTTTTTTGGAAGCCTGGCAGTGAATTTTCTGTGTGGCTGAGGAATGTTCTGGCTATGGGATGGTGTAAATGTCACTGCTGGGGTTTGCTGTGTGGGGGGAAACGCTGCTGCTGCTGCTGCTGGGAGAGGAAAGAGTTAATGGAGAGTTCCCAGCACTTCCAGGCACAGCAAGGATACCCCAAAATACAACCCCACAGCCCCGGGGGTTCCTCACCCCTGTGCCTGTCCTGCTGGGCCAGCGTGGAGATCAAAGGCTTTGAGTGGAGCCACATGTGGGTTTTCTCCCTTCCCAGGCATGTTACTCTGCAGTAATAAGCCAGAAACAGAGCCAAATTGTTTTGGGGGGGTCACTTTGATAATGTTTTTTCTCCCTTCTTCCTCCCTCCAAAACATAAAAAGGCAGGGGAAAAAAAGAGTTACAGAAAAAAAAGAGTTACAAAAAAAAAAAAGAGTTACAAACATGTTTCTTCTGTGAGTGAGCCAGTGGGGTCTGTGAAGTTTTGCTTCCAGATTTCAAAGCCCCTTAATTCGATTCTTCCCCTCAGCATTTGGCTGCGGGTTTTATTTGCTATCCTAAGCTTTATCTGAGAGAAATTACACCTTCTTTTCTTTAAAATAAAAATTTAAAAATCCCCTGAAACATATTGTGCACATTTCCAGGGCCCTGTAAACGGCGAGCTGGTGGCTGGAGGCTCAGCTCAGCAGCTTCGCACATTTGGGGTGGGGTGATTTAGTGGGGTCTGGCTCCCTTTGTGGGCTCAGCCTGGCTGAGCACCCATCCTCTTCCAGTTCCAGCCACACTGGGGCTGAGCCAGCCTCACTGAATTTTGGGTGAGACCCCCTCTATCCCCGTTCCCACCCTGCACAGCTCCCCCCTGCGCTTGCTATTCCGGCGACCTCCCGGTGTCCGTCCTTCTCCTGCTCTGCTGTTCTCCTCTTCCTTCTCCTCCATTTTTCTTCTGCCTATCCCTGTTTTTTCCTGGCTTTTCCTCCTCTGATCCTTGGCTGTAACCTCACCTGGTTCTCGGGAAGGGGCTGGCTTCCCCGTGGAGCTGTAGTTTCCCTGGCATGCATGCACCGAGCCCTGCTGCCACCACCCCGAGTGACACCCCTGTGGCACAGGCTTTATTCCCGGGGTGGGGGACTCTGCCACTGCCTAGAGCTGGTTGCAAACACGCAGAGCTTCAGCCCCTCCGTCCCTTGAGGTGATGCTGCAGTTGCAGGGAGCCTGGAGTGGAGCCGGGGCATCCTCTGGGATTTTGGCCCGTGGGGAGGGGTGTGGGAGAGCTCCCGCCCTGCCGGAGGGCGAGGTATGTTTGGGGAGCACCTTGGTTGGGGATTCGGGGAGTTGGAGCCTTGCTGTAGGTGAGGGACAGGTGCCTGGTGTCCCCCTGTCACCCTCCCAGGCTGGGGGCCTTCATCTGTTTCTGGGGGCCATCCCCTGCCTCCTCCTCACGCCCACGGCGACCCTGAAGGTGAGATCTGTGCTGGAGGGATCGATGCTGCTTTTAGCTCCTAATCTTAGGGCCTTTCCAGGCAAAGCCAAGGTGGAATGAGGTTTTTCCTGGGCCATCTCCTGCTTTGCTCCAGGGCAAGAGCTCTGCAGGTGGATCCGTGTTGTGAGCTCATCCAAAACCCAGCACGGCACCCAGGGGCTCTCGGTGCCTTCCCGTCCTCTGAGGGGCTCTCGGTGCCTTCCTGTCCCCCAGCAATGTGGCCCAGGGTGGGAGGAAGCAGACAGGGGCTCCTGAGGTGACCGTGGGGACAGAGTGGTGCCACGCTGGCTGGTTCCTTGCAGGGAGAAGTGGTGCCACATGACGCAGGAGGAGCGGGACGACAGCCTGCGCTTCAACGAGAACATCACCTTCGGGCAGCTGGGGTGAGCAGGGCCCTGCACCGGCCCCTGGGGCCCGGCTGCTGAGGGGGGACATCTCCCAGGTGTTCCCCCGCTGGGGACATCCCTTAGGGTGCAGGGGATCTTTGATGCTTCTCCCCAGGACCTGCTTCTGTCCCTTCTGTTGGACATCTGAAGGGACAGAGCTGAGTGCCTGCTACGGGGGGCTGTGGAGAGGGAGAGGAGGGTGGGGGGAAGAAGATCCAGCCCGGCCATTCTCTCACCCAGAGCATCTCTGTCCTCCCCCAGCACCTTCATCCACAACATGCTGGCCTTCGGCCTCAACAAGAAGCTCTGCAGCGACTTCCTGAAGAAGCAGGCGACCATCGGCAACTTGGACGAAGGTAGGGGAGAGCCCGGGGACTCCCCCTTTTCTGGGGATTCTGGAGGGACGGAGCGTGGATGGGATGGTTCACCAGCCCCCCTGAGCCCTTTTCTCTCTCCTCCCCAGAGCAATACAAGCTGCTCAGTGACCACATCGAGCAGATGGCCACGGAGTAGCCGCCCGGCCGGCACGCGGTGGCCGAGAGACGGCGGCCGGACAGGCGGGGAGGGGAGAGGAACCCACCTCCGGGGCTACCTGGGACTCAACCTGGGCTACCTACCAACCAAACCACACACACGAGCTGCAATAAAACCTGCATGATCAGTCCACCAAACTCTAGAGCTGCCCCGGGGCGGCCTGTAGGCATAGGAGCCAAACGAGCCCCCCGCCCTCGCCAGACCCTCCCGCCTCTATTTTCAGAGCAGGCAGAGCCAGGAGTGGATTTTGTTGGTTAAAAAGCAAAGGGAAACGCAAGGAAAAGCAGGAAGAGCGTGGCCGTGTCTGCAGCCCCCCCATGGGACGCTGGTGAGGTCTCTGGTGGTCAATCCAGGGGTATCCAAGGCTGCCTTTCCCTGCTGGTGTCCCCTCTCTGGTGCTGGAGGTGATGGCAGGAGCTGTGTCACCACTCGGGTTGTGTGGTGTCTCCAGGGATGTCACCCCGGCCGGGGACACGGGCAGGGTGGGGCCTTGCTGGGGGGCAGAGGTGGGGCTGGCCCAGCGCTGCTGCCGCCCTCCATGTGCGGCTCCTCGGGAGCTGGAGGGAAATCCCTTCCCTGGGGAAACCTTCACTGTGCTGCCCGCGTGTGTTTGTACCTCTGGGCAAAGAGGTTTGCTCCACATCATTAGCCTGGATCAGTAGGAAAAAAGCCATGGCCTGGGGCGGGATTGCGGGCAGGGGGAGGCACAGCAGCTCTGCTCGGCTTGGGAGATGAGAAAACGCCTCATCCCTCCCCCTGCTGCTCTGTCAGTGTCGCGATGCCGCCGGATTGTGACATTTCCCGAAGCCTCCTGGCGTCCTGTGGCAGTAGATTAATTGTCTTCCCTCCCCGGGCTGCTCCTCTCTGCCCTCTCCTTGGCCAGCTCTTGGCTCCAGCTGCTCATCCATCAAACCTGAACACAGCCCTGTCTAAAGGACACCTCCTGTCCTGCTCCAGGGGTGGCAGCTCCCACCATGCAGCAGATCTGTTTTATCCCTTGGACCTTGGCACGGTGTTTGCAGAGAGGCTGGGGACACGGGGACATCTCTGGGGACACGGGGACATCACTGCTCCCCTCTGCAAGGAGCAGCCCACAGGGGCAGAAACCCCCAGCCCTGCACAGCCAAGGCTCCAGCAGAGTCTCACCCCAAAAACATCGTCCTGAACCACGAGTCCGGGTTGTCAATGAACCCGTTTTCCCTGTGCTGCCCTGAGCTGTATCCCATAGGAAATAGCATAAAAGGAGATTTTTTCCCACGTAGCTCTTGGCTTCTGGTGTCATTTCCGAGCATCAAAGTGATGCTTTTGCCTAAGCTGGGCTCCCCTTGCTGCTGGGGATGGGATCCATGCCGGGTCGTGTAGAAAGGACAAATCCAGCAGCAATTTTGAGTTATTGGAGTTATTAGAAAAAGGTTTTTTGTCGGGGTTTGGGGGTGATGTTGGTCCCTCATGCCAACAAACACCTTCCTGCTGGATAAACTGTGCTGGACCATGAGCAGAACATCCCATCCCCACGGCCTTCCCTGTCTCTGTCTCCACTCAGGTCTTTCCCAAATCCTCCTTCATTTCTTTGTTATTAATATTAATTTTTTTTCCAACACGAAGAGTTCAGCGCTGCGGTATATATATTATTTGCATGTGTATTTTTCTAGAAAAACAATTAAAATCCAATAAAAAATAGCCATAAACCCTCCTCGACCAGGACTGTGTGAAGGATGGGGTGTGACAGAGAGAGAGAGAGAGATATTGGAATAAATTATCTTAAAAATGAAATTTTTTTTTGCTGTGTTGTCGTGTGTTTTAAGCAGATGGATTTTCTCCACGCCGCCTGTTCGACCTCAGTGCTCCCTGATGCCTCCACCAGCTCCTCCCTTTTGATAATCTCTTTTTTAATAGAGAAAAAATCGTTGCACCTTTTACAGACACGTTTGCATTTGCCCCGGAGCCAGAGAGGCACATGAAGGAGATTTCATTTTTATTTTCTTTTCCCTTGTGCTTCCCGTCCCTGCCAGTGGCCTCTGAGCTGACTGCAGAGCCGGGATCCTGCTCTGGCCTCGGGACATTTGATTTCAGTGTATTTAAAAATCAATTACTCGGTATTATCTTATTAAAAAAAAAAAAAAATTGTTCCCTTAGGTTAACAGGCTGGGAATGTCACATTCCACCCAGGATTCAGAGTCCACGTCCCCTCAGGTCCCCTCAGGCCAAGCTGAGCCTGTTCCTCATCCTGCAGGTCTCTCTTGGTAGCCCAATTTCTCTCTTGGTAGCCACATTTCTCTTAGGAAAGAGCTTTCCCTGCTCTTTGTTTTTAATTTAATTCCCCCCCCCAGCCCCAAAGCTTGGATGTTTCCCCCGGTGTTTTCCCTGGATGTGGTGGACTGCTCAGCTATGGAAAACAAAGAGCCTGGGATCCGTTTTGTTCCCTGCACCTGCTGAATTCCTTATCACCAGGCTGTGCCTGATAAGGTTTGTGTGTATAAGAAAGGAGGGGTTTATCCCTGAGGTATTTGCCCAGCTCCAGGTGCCCCCTGGCACCTCCCTGCTCCTGGTTTTGCTGGTTGGGCGCTTAGGATGATTTTGGGAGGCTGCAGGGGCAAGTTTAGGAAGTGGGAATGAGATCTGGAGCTGCTTAATCCCAACCTGGGAAGGGAGTGAGATCCATCACCAATTACCTGGAGCTGGGAGATCTCCTGAGCCCCGGGAAGTGCCGAGGGACAGTGTCCCTGTCCTGCTTGGGAAGTGCCAAGGGACAGTCACTGTCCTGCTTGGGAAGTGCCAAGGGACAGTCACTGTCCTGCTTGGGAAGTGCCAAGAGACAGTGTCCTTGTCCTGCTTGGGAAGTGCCAAGGGACAGTCACTGTCCTGCTTGGGAAGTGCCAAGGGACAGTCGCTGTCCTGCTTGGGAAGTGCCAAGGGACAGTGTCCCTGTCCTGCTTGGGAAGTGCCAAGGGACAGTGTCCCTGTCCTGCTTGGGAAGTGCCGAGGGACAGTCGCTGTCCTGCCTGTCGGGTGCTGCTGCTAATTTAGTCATTTCCAGGTTAAAAAGCGGCGCCATCACACCCGGGAGGGTCTTTGGGGCTGCTGAAAGCAGCCTCGGTTCACATCCCCGCAGGTGGGTTGGACCGGGTGTGACGAAGGTGCAGGAGGAGCCCCCGGAGAAGGTGCTGGGTGTCCCAGGCACAGCCTGTCCCCTGTCCCCCTTTCCCTGCCGGGTGTTAATCACACCTCGCAGCAGCTTTGGGAGAGCTGATCCAGCTCCGGGGTGATCCCACCCATCCATCAAACCCGGGCTCGGCCCGGTGGCCGCCCCAGCTCCGCTCCCTCAGGGCTGAGCACAGCCGGCAGCTCCCAGCCCCTCTCCCTCCCTCGGGAGGGATCAAAGGACGGCTGCTCGCCCGGCTCTGCGGCTTTTATTGCGTCTCTATTAAAGCTGTTAAAAACCTTCCCTTTGTAGCGGCGTCGGCGAGTGATAAGTATTCGTAACAGAGGGGATTCAAGATGGGTTTGGTTGTAAAAACACCTCTGAGCCGGCTGGATTTATGGCTGTTAAATCATCCCCCCTCTCGTCTGCCACGGCCTTTTCAGATGTTCAGCGCTGAACAACAGCGAAGTTGGGGCCATAATTTGTGGAGCAGGAGGAGGGGAATCCTCTCCACCAGTAACTGGCTCGGGATTTATGGACACTTCTCCCAATCTTTTTTTTTTTTCCTTTTTTTCTTTTTTTCTTNTCCCGAGCAGGAGAGGCTTTGCCTCACTTTCTGCTGTTGCCAGCTTGTTCAGCCAGCTGGAGCCAAGGAAGTCGGGGTGGATTTAGAGCCCTGCTGGGAGGGTTTGGCAGCAGCTCTCGGGGAATTTGGGGCTGGATCCCGCAGCAGGATCTGCAATGCGGGGCTGTGCCTCTCGCTGGGCTCAGGGCTCTGCTTTGGGGCTGGATCTTCCCATCCTCCCACCCTTCCCATCCCCTTCTTTGGGATGAAATATGAGAAAAATCCCACCGATGCAGCTGGAAAAGGATCCTACTTAGAGTGGTTTGGGTTGGAAGGGAACTAAAAGGTTTGCTGGGTTGCTGATATCGAGGTGTAGGGTTTTGGGGCTGGTCCATCGGGCTCTGTGCAGCTCCAGGCTGCAAACCAGGAGCTCCCTGCCTGCTCTGGCAGCCCGAGGGGGAATTTCTGGAGCTCTGGGATGATATTTAGAGAGAATTCCTCACTCTCTGCACCCACCTGGAAGGAGCCAGGTGGGAACAGTCTCTCCTCTCAAGGGACGAGGGACAGGAGGAGGAATTGTGAGATGCTGGAGCTGGGGAGGCCAGGCTGTGTTTTCACGTTCCCTGGGATGATTTTGGGAGCCAACACCGCCCTTCCCACTGAAAAGCTTTAGGATGTCTGGTTTGGGGCTGTGCTGACGTGAGGGGCAGGGCTCCCCTCTCCCCTCTGGGTTTATTTTAGGGATGCTGCAACAGCTGCTCCCACAAATTTGAAATCAATATTAGGCAGAGCCAGTCAGTGACCTCTCAGGGGGGTTTTTTTGTGCTCAATCATTGCCAGCTCCCACAAATTTGAAATCAATATTAGGCAGAGCCAGTCAGTGACCTCTCAGGGTTTTTTTTTTTGTGCTCAATCATTGCCAGCCCTGGATCAAACTCCTCGGGGACACCTCTGGCCCTGCACTGGGGACATGAACAAGAACCTGCCTCGAGTTTCTGTCCCAGCCCTCCCCTGCCTCATCCCCGAGGGATCAGCCCCTCTCAGTCACATCCCCGGAGCTCTGCTGGCCACAAGCCTTTGTCCCCCGGGTGTCCCAGCGCCGTCCCTTGCCTGCCACACGCGGTGTCCCAGCAAAAGCTTTGGGTTGGATATTTTCCTGTTGGATTGTGTGAACGTTTCAAGGGCTTGGGGCTTTTTGTGCAACGCTTGGAAGTGAAAATAAAGGATGGACTCGAAGCTGAGTCGAGGAACTCGCTCCCACAAGCAGGAGGGTGGGAAGGGTATTCCATAATCCCATGGACATTCCACCAGGACACATTTATCCCCCTGTGGCAGCTAATAATACACTAATTACTACCAATGCTAACAAATCTACTGTTTATTGTAAGAAATAATCACGGTTTTGGGTTGCAATGGGTGATTGTGCTGCTGCATCCTAAAAGGCAATATTGTAAAGAGAATTTAAGAGACCCCAACAGCAGAATGTGTTGAGGAGTGTATTAATAGCTGATACCAGTACTATAGATGGGATGCTTACAGGAGATGATAACAAACGCTAATAAAATTAACTAATGCTGCTAATTAATAATAAATATTAATAAAGCTAATAACCAGCACCTGTCACTGTGCTGAGAGGGCGAAGGATGGGTGACAGCACAGGCCACTGGGTGACCCTGGGCTGGGCTGGCAGTGTTTGATCCCCTTCTCCTTTGGCCACAGCTCATGAGAATTAACCCCTGTGTCCCCATTCGACCCCCACAGGGAATTAATGGAGACTCAAGTGACCTCAAATAACCCCTGTGACCTCAGGTAACCTCGATCAGGGCCTCAAGTGACCTCACGTGACCCCTATGATGGACTGAAATGACCTCAAGTAACCCCGGGATCAATTCAAAAATACTCCAATGACCTCTATATAAATACATATAAATACTCCAAGTAACCCCTATAGCCTCAAATGACCCCCATGACCTCAAGCGACCCTGATCAAGGCCCCAAATGACCCCTATGAACTCAAGTAACCCCAAACAGAGGCCCAAATGACCTCGAATAACCCCTGGGTCAATTTAAAAAGACTCCAATGACCTCAGGAAAACATAATGAAGAGTTCAGTGTCTAAAATCTCATTCCAGCGCTGCTGCTGAGGGAGGTGTAATAACAATTCTGGCATTAATTCTCTTTTTGAGCTCCCAAAGGGATGTTGGGTCCCTCCTTTCTCCAACTTCTGCATCGGCCACACCCGTGTAGGATTCCAGACCCGTTCCTCCATGATAAAAGGCCCCTTTAGGATGCACCAATACTTTATTGTTAAATTTAAAGAGGAGTTTCGGGGGGTTCATTATTTCCTCTTCCCTCAAGCAGATGCCTCCCATGTTTTTATTCACAAATGGGGAAAATGCTGTTGAGGACAGAGTTGGCAGCCACTGGGAATGAGCCCCGGGTGGGATTTGTCCTGGGGTCCTGCACTCCCAGAGCAGGCTCACTCTGCTCTGTGCCATCCCTTTAACAGGCAGTGGCAGCACAAGGAATGTTCTAGAAGGAGAAAGAGAACACGTGAGAAAAAACCTTGTTGGACCAGGGCTCAGACTCGGATCTCTGGGATTCAAGGAGTGACACAAACCCTTCTGTTTGTGGCAGCAAACTCCACAACCCAGCTTTGAACACTGCATTTTCACCTAGATTAAACAAACAAACAAACAAAACCCCCAAAAACAAAAAAGCCACCAAAAACCACCAAAACTCCAACCAGAGTTGGAGAAAAAAAAATAAAATCCCAAACTCCTGGAAAAAAACACTTAACCCTGGCCACAGGCTGAGCTGAGCACGGTGCTGAGGAAAAAGGGAAAAAGTGTCCCCAGCTGGGCCAAACCCCTGCAGGAACCACAGGAGAACAAAACACAGCCAGTGAATGATCCCCCCCACTGTGGACACCCCCTCTGCCCCGTTCCCACCCCAAAAAAACCCCACAAGGGATCTCCAAATGCAAACCCACAAAATGCCTTTTATGGTAGCTCTGCTCCAGTGCCGGATTCTGGGACTCCTGGAGTTCCCTGGATCACCACGAAGAACCCACGGCCCCAAGCCGCTGAGCAAAGAGGGGACAAGAGATGTGGCGGCCACCCCGGCCGTGTCCCCAGGACACCGTTGGGAGGCGGCACAGCCGGGACACTCCCCAAGCTGCCATCCTGCTGCCCCAGCAGGAACCCAGCAGGCAAACATCCATCCCTGCGGCATTCCCGAGGCTTCCCCCTCGCTGCTGCTCTGCTCCCTGCCCAGCTCTGCCCATCCAGGGCACCCCTGTGAGCAGAGTTTATCATCCCTGCACCCCACCTTCCCTCCAGCCCCCACCCAGGGCACCCCTGCGAGCAGAGTTTATCATCCCTGTCACCTTCCTGCCACCCCCAGCCAGGGCATCCCTGTGAGCAGAGTTTATCATCCCTGTCACCTTCCTGCCAGCTCCCACCCCGGGGACCCCTGTGAGCAGAGTTTATCATCCCTGCACCCCACCTTCCCTCCAGCTGACACCCAGGGCACCCCTGTGAGCAGAGTTTATCATCCCTGCACCCCATATTCCTGCCAGCTCCCACCCAGGGCACCCCTGTGAGCAGTTTCCCCTCCCTGCCCGCCTTCCTGCCAGCCCAGCCGGCTGCAGCAGTGATGGAGCTGCTGGCCCTGCTCCAGGAAGGATGAGGAAGGTGATGGCTGTTGATCCAGGGCAGGGAAAGGAGCAGATTCCCGAAGGATTGGGAGCAGAGCGGAGACGAGGGCGGCATCGCAGCAAGGCTGGGAGTGTCACTGCCACCATCGCTGTCACTGCAAAGGGGGCTCCGCACGCCCTGGGCTGGCACAGGGCCCTGCAGAGGGGACAAGAGTCTGTCCCCAAGCGACAGGGCCAGCCCAGTTTGGGGACCAGAGGCTTGGAGGGAGAGATTGAGTCAACACCTCCCGTGACAGCACCTGGTAACAGCCAGCGCTGAGACTTCAAAGGGCGGCGCTGACACTTCAAAGAGCAGCGCCCTGCCCACGAAATGCTCTTTGTTTGGGGCACAAAGCCAAAACACAGCCAGGAGCCCTCCTGCCACAGCAAAGGCCCCAACACGCCGAACCAGCCCCCTCAGAACTGCCCAACACGCGGGGTTTGGCCCTCGCCCATCCCCTCAGCACATTACAGCTGGCACTGAGCAGAGAGGGACGGGCAAAGCAGGGCACAGCAAAGAAGGTGCTGGAGAAACAGTTGTGAGTCCCGGAGACAAGCACACACCATCCAGCCCGGCCTTGGACGCTTCCAGGCCTCAAGGGGCACCCACAGCTTCTCAGTGGGGCCACCCCATCCTCACAGGGAAGAGTTTTTCCCTGATATCCCACCTCACCCTGCCCTCTGACCACAGGAAGCCATTCCCTCTTGTCCTGCCACTCTGAGCCCTGGTCTGTGCCCCTCAAAGACACGAAGCCCTCTGACCACAGGAAGCCATTCCCTCTTGTCCTGCCACTCTGTGCCCTGGTCTGTGCCCCTCAGAGAGCTCCAGGCACGTGGCGGGTAAGAAACTCCCCTCACCCTGCAGCCGCAGCAGAAACCTCCATCAGCACTCGGCAGGGCAGCGACTCCCTCTCTCTACCTTCCCATCACCGAGCTCAGAACACGGGAAAAGCTTTTGGAGGTGAAGCCTCCGGCTTCCCCCAGGCGCTGCCGGACACTCTCTCAGCATCCCGGAGAGGTGGAGCCTGGATCGATGCCACCCGGTGCCAGGCCCGGCGTCCCGCGTGGCTGGTGGCGGCTGTGGCACGGCCAACCTGGCGCCCGTAAAGAGGGACCCCAAAACATCTGGCGGAGGCCGTTCTGCCCCCCCCGGGCCGTGCCAGCTGTGCCGGTGACCGGTTTCGTAGCCCCATCCAGTGTCTGCCAGGCGAACTGCACCGCCGGGCCCCGGGGAGGGCAGCGCCGGGTCCCTGGGAGGGCAGCGCCGGGCCCCGGGGCGGATCACGGAGCCGCTCCCGGTGCCGTCGAGGCCGGGATGCGGCTGGAAAAGCGGCTGGAAAAGCCGCCCGGTTGCTTCTCCCGCTGGGAGAGGCTCAGGTGTGAAGGGGGGTCCTGGGCAGGGCTGTCCCTCAGGGTGTCCCTCGGTACCTGGTGGCAGAGGTGGGGGAATAGCAAAGGTGAGTGTGCCAGAACCTCTTCGGGGGTTGATGTGGGAAGGGAGGCCTTTCCCGAGGTGGGGAAACTGTCGGGATTCCACAGGAAGGCCCAGAAACCATGAGCTGTACCCGGCTGACTGCAGAGCTCCCCTCTTTAGCTGGTCTGATGTCTCACACGTGGTGCCTCTGCCTGGTCTCGGCGTTTTTCCGCTAAATGCTGCTGAGTTTCCTTGGGGTTGCGGGAAGAAGAGCTGCCAAAATCCCCTTATTCCTCCCTCCAGACGTGGAGCATCTCCAGATGTTTCCTCTGGCCCTGTGGGACGTGTCCAAGAAAATTCAGGGGACTCCTCACTGTCCTTCCCGCTGGGATTGGGACATGTTTGGCTTTTAAGTGTCTAAACGCAGAGAGATGAATCCTGCCACTAAAACATTTGATTTCATCCTCCTCTGAATGATTTACAATTGAAATTGGAAGATTCCCATGGAGAAACATAACTTTGATTTGTTTTAATTTATTTTTTTTTCCACCCCCTTCACAGGAGCCCGAACTTCCCAAATCTGTTTTCCTGCAGCAGAGGGAAGCTGCTGGAGAGGGCTGTGCTGTGGCTCCTTTAGGAAGGGCCCGGAGGCAAGGCTGAGTCACCGAGACAGAGCTGCAGAGAGGGGCTGGACAGTAATAAAACACATCTGTCTTCTGTGGCCACATCCCAGATGTGAGTCACATCCTCTCCTTCCTCGCTTCCAGCTCCAGGCCATGTTTGGACAAGGTCACTGCAGCTCCTTGTCCAGCTGGGAATCACAGGGGGGTCTCTTGGCTGAGCTGGTTTTTTTCCCCTGCTGGTTTCCCCAAAGGATTTTGAGCTGCTCTGCCAGCAGTCCTCACCGTGGGCTCAGCCAAACTCGCCCCTCCACAAGCGAAGAGGGATGAGCAGCTCTGTAAATGCTGGATAAGCTGGAAAAATCCCAGAAAATCAGCAAGCTTCCTCTCCCTCTGGAGCTGGTTAGGTGCAGAGCTCAGGGATGGAGCAGGATGCAGGACTGAGGGGGCCAAAAGCCACCAGGCAGTTTTCTTTCTCTCCTGCTGCTATTTCTGACAGCGCTGCAGAAGCTTTTTTGCAGTTTGATTCCAGCCCTAAGGCTTTTCCATGCCTTGTGGCTTCCCAAGGAAGAGGAGGAATGCTGAGCTGGCTGGCTTGGGACCAGCAGGCTCCAGAGCCCCCACCAGCAAGGAAAGCCAGACCCGATCCTGGGCAGCTCCTGCAAAAGGTGAAAGCTTTGTGTGTGTCCTTGCAGGGAACGGAGAGTGAAGGGAGATTTTCCTCCCCCTTTTCCAGCCAGGATGGAAGCAGGTGTGTTTTCCCCCAGAGCTGTCTTTATCTGGCAGCTGATCTGCTCAGCTGCATCCCCGAGCTTGTGCTTTATGAGCCATTTCTGCACTTTCTCCGTGAAATGGGACATTTTTGGCTGCAACCCTGGGATAAAAATCCCGTGGGGCCAGGTGGGACACGAATTCTCCTGCGTCGCCTCTGTTCAAGGTCACCTTGCCCAGCCTTTAGCTTTTAATCAAGGATTAAACACCTTTCCTTCTCCCTGGGGAGTGGGAATTCAGGGTGCGAGCAGCCCTTTCAGCAAGAAATCCAGGGATGTGGCTCAGAAAAAAAAAAAAGAAAAAAAGGGAAAAGGCTGAGGCCCTGAGGGGATTGCTGTGGAGCTGGCAGCCAGCAAAGCTGCTTCCTTGCCGAAGGGAGGCAAAATCGAGCAGTTTTCCTTGGCTGGCCTCTCCTGCCACTGCGTGTGCCGCTTCCAGGCAGGATGCTGGGGGACACGAGGGGACAGCAGGGCCACCGCTCGCTTCCCGCGGGCTCCCAGCTCTGCTGTCACTCGGGCCGTGCTGGAGGTGGGTCTGAAATGACCTTTCCCCTCTGCAGCCCCCGTGGGTTGTTGCTTCAGCCTGTGGGTTTTGGCACCCAGCCCCTCCATCCCTCACAGAGGGGGCGGCTGCTCGAAGAGGGGCCGGTCCCTGCAGCAGGAGAGGAAAAGGATGCTGGAGCTGCTTAGCTGGGAGGTCAAGTGTCCCAAGATGGCACTGTGGTGGCTTTTTTTGAAGCTGTCACTGCCAGCAGAAGGGAAAAAAAAAAAAACAACCCTCCAACCAACCCCTCCTGGATAATGTGGGTCTGTGCAGGGCAAATATTTGACGTGCAGAATAAATGAGCAGGAGGGAGACGTCAGGGAGAGCTGTGACTCATGTTCCCACAGCGCTCCAGACACCTTCCCGGCAGGCAGCTGCCAAATGTCCCCGTCCCTGCAGCACGGCAGGCACAGGAGAGCGTTCCCACAGCCCTGCTGGCAGCCGGGGATCTCTGCACATCTCCAGGGGTGCCGCGGTGGAGGTGTGCAATCCCCGGGAGTGATGGAGAGCCCGGGGACATCGCTCCGGGAGTGATGGAGACCCCGGGGACATCACTCTGGGAGTGATGGAGAGACAGCAGCAAGGGAAGGGGCTGGGAATGGGATTTTAAGTTGGGCCTGCTGCTTCTGCCCCCCCCCATCCCGTTTTTGGGGATGCTGAGCGCAATCCAGCCTTATTCCCACTGAGGATGCTCCCGTGGAGCAAACAGCCTGAGGATGCTGCAGCCGCCTCGCTGTCAGCGTGACGGGCTTCACCTCCTGGCCCCGAACCACGGGTTTGGGGTGAAAATAGCGGCCAATTTCCTCCCTCCCAAGGCGCAATTTAAGCGTGTGGCGAAGCAGCAGCCTTTCTCCGGCTGGGAAGCTGCTCGGTGTGAGCGTTTGAGCAGCAGAGCTCTGCGGTTTTCCTGCAGCTGCGGGGGGAGAAAAGCGGAAGATCTCGGCTGAGCTGCCTTCCCATCAGGGCAGCGCTTGTGCGCAGCGGGGAGGGCCAACCTGCCATTCAATCTGCGGCTCTGGGGACAATAGAGCCCGTGTCCTGCTGCCGGCGGCCATCCTGTGCGGGGACAGGCTGTCCCAGCCTCGTGCTCACGCCGGTGGCACCGGCGCCTGGAGGGACAGTTTGTGCCTCCGAGGACACGGAGTGTTTTGTGATGTGCGTCGGCTTTGCCGCCCGTGCGAGGCTGGGAAACGCTCCCTCCGCCCCCACCACCGGCTGCGTCCTGAGGTTTGTGGATATGAAAGTCCACATGCCTCTTTCTTCTTCTTAATTGCTGTAATTTGTCTGCCTCTTACCCGTGGTCAGGAGCGAGGCTTGGCTCCGAGCTCCCTCCGTGGATTTATTTTGGTTTCCACGCTGTGCAAAAAAAACCAAAAAAAACCCCAAACCACCCCAGCCCCTCGCGTGGTGCCCTGGGTGTGCATCCCGGGCCCGGGTAATTTTCCCCGCTGGAGTCATTTCCTTGCCCCCAGTGGGGACTTCTCTTGTGAATAAAGCTATGTGGGATGAGAGGCTGAAAACCACAGCCTGGGAAATTTATGCAGAGGAGGGGAGGAGGGAAGGAGGGAGATTGTTCCTCGCGGGCGAGCGGCGGCGCTGATTGCCGTTCTCATGGCAGGAGGACGGGGCTGGGGCGCATTAGCGGGCGGCGGGAGGCCGGGCAGGGTTCGCCGGCTCACAGATTGCCTCGGAGCAGAGGTTGGTGCCTCCTGCCCTGGATGCCGCGGGGATGAGTGCCCAGGAGGATGAGGATGGGGCTGGCAGCGCTTCCCTGTGCCCGTGCCAGGTGTGGAGTGCTCATTCCTGCCCCCCGCCCCGTCTTCCAGCAGTCTGGAGTCTGTGATGCTGTTTCTTCTCTTGAGCAGGAACGAACCTGGATGTGCTGCTCTGCTGGGGCTCACCGGGGTCTCCCTGTGGTGTCCAGGGTGGGGTGAAGCCAAGGGCTGGAAAGATCAGGAAAGGAAGTAGTTGAGAAAATTAGAGAGTCCCAAGCAGAGAGAGGTGAAATTTGAAATACAATGGGCAGGAAAAGGTAAATGCTGATGGTTCTTCATGAGGAGAGTGGCAGGAACAGCTTGGGCTGAGCAGAGGGCACGGAGCTGTTGTGGGACACATCCCCTGGGACACGTCTCGTGGTCCTTCTCCTGCAGGCACAAGCAGTGTCCCCATCCCTGTGGCACCTCCCAGGAGCGGCTCCACACCCAGGCTCCTCCTGCCCCCATCCCTGAGGAGTCAGCACCCCCAGCCCCTTGGCCGAGGGGATCAACACCATCCCCCCGGGCCTCACGCCGAGCCCCGGCAGAGCCAGCGAGCTGCGTGTCCCCCACGGCGGCACTGCCACCCCAGGTGGCCTTGTTTTCCTCGGCAAAGGCGGATGGGAGCCACCATCTTCTGAGCAAAGAGCATTTTTAATCTCCTGCTCCCGCTCCGTGCAATTAACTTGATTCCCTCCCCTCGTTTCCTGCAGAGGTTTAATTAAAATGCATTGTTCGCCTCGCCAATTATTTGCTCTGTCCCCCGGATAACCTCTGTGCAGCGGCTGCTTCTTGGGGCTTATTTTTTTTCTTTCTTTCTCTTTTTTTTCCCCTTGTTGTTAGTGAGGTTTCTCTCTTCTCCCCCCTCCCCTCGGAGCGGCTCCAGCAGCGTTTACCTGCTCGGGAGAGCGGGATGGGGGAATTATGGAAGCGCTGGGGCTGAGCGGGGGCCGCCGCATCCCCCGCGGAGCCGGGGCGGGGAGGGGGGAGCGCTCGGAGCTCCGTGGCCCCGAGCAGCTGAAACAACAAGACCTTGTTGACTCGCTTTGAGTTCCCGGCACTCGGCAGCTGCTGCTCCAGCAGGTGATAATTGAAACCGGGAGCGAACCTGGATGGCGGCGGGGGTTGAGATGTGGGCTCAGCCTTCAGCCCCCTGCCCTTCCCTTCCTCGCCCTGCTGCCACCGGGGTTCGCACAGGGCTGGGACCCCGGGGACGGTGGGCGACAATCCCAAAGGATAAAAGGATGCTGGAGCAGCTCTGCAAGGTCATCCCTGGAGGAGCCGTTTGGGAGAAGGGAGGGGATGTTCAGCGCTTTCTAAAAATAACCCCGTGGCAGGACCGAAATAACAAAGCTGCTCTCGAGCAGCGCAGGGCTTGAAGCCGGGCCAAGGCAGCTGCTGCCGGGCCGGCGGCGGCCCCTCGGGTGTGCCGTGCAGCTGGAGCCGCCGGGGGGGCCGCGGGAGTTCCCCGCACCGGCCAGGGGGTGAATGTCGGATGTGGGATGGCTCTCGGGGAGATGGTGATGCTCAGCCTGGAAACGGGGCAGGAAGGGCAGGCTCTGCTCTCGGGAAGGTCCCTCAGGAGGTGGGGTGGATCCCCTCGGAGGAGCTGGGTGTTGGGAGGGGGGACACGACCGTGTGGTTTCCTCCTTTTCCACGGGGTCCGGCTTGGAGAGCAGGAGTGGTGTCTGGATCTGCTGGAAAATGCCGGGTGTCTGCGGAGTGTCAGCATCATCTCCTCCTGCAAAGTCTCCTCAATGTGTCCCCGAAGGCTTCCCTGCTCCTGCCGCGGGCAGATCCTGCCCCAGTTCTTGGCTTCCCTTCCAGGGGCTCTGGCAAATGTCACTTTCCTGGTGGTCCCACACACTGGGGGTTGCTGGCTTGCTGATTTTGAGGTGAAAGTCCAGGACTGGGGAGGGTCATCGGGCTCTGTGCAGCTCCAGGCTGCAAACCAGGAGCTCCCTGCCTGCTCTGGCAGCCCGAGGGGGAATTTCTGGAGCTCTGGGATGATATTTAGAGAGAATTCCTCACTCTCTGCACCCACCTGGAAGGAGCCAGGTGGGGACGGTCTCTCCTCTCAAGGGACGAGGGACAGGAGGAGGAATTGTGAGATGCTGGAGCTGGGGAGGCCAGGCTGTGTTTTCACGTTCCCTGGGATGATTTTGGGAGCCAACACCGCCCTTCCCACAGGTGACGGGGTTTGTTGGAATGTACAAAGCGCTGCTGGAGATGGAATTCAGCCATTCGAGGACCTCTGCTCCTTGAAGCTCCAACCCAGCAGCCTGGCTGGACCTCAGAGCACCATCCCTGAGAGATGCAGGTGGAATTTACTCCTACAGGACTTTGGGATGAGCTGCTTTAGGGGCTCCAGGGCGAGCAGACATCCCTCAGGGGGTGTTGGCTGGGCACTGCACACAAGCCCAGCAGTGCCAAGCTCCCCTCTTCTCCCACTGATGAAACCTGGAGCAATTTCCACTCTAATTGCAGCTTCAGAGTGGGAATCCCCAGCCCTGCAGGGAGGATAAATCCTCTTTTATCCCTCTGGAAGAGGGTACAGCCATAGCCTGGGGAGGGCAGCCCCACTCAGGCATCCTTCCAGGGAAAGCTCCAAACCTGCCTCGCCTTCCTGCTCAAAACCTGCCTCGAGTTCAGCCCTGGCACGCCCAGCCAGACCTGCAGGGCTGATTTTGGGGAGAGAAAGGCCCAGCTCCATGTCACAAGCTGTCCCCAAGCACATCCACGGGCTGACAGTGGTGGCCCTGCTCCACCCAGCCTGTCCCTCCCGGGGCAGCGTGTCCTTCCGAGTGCCTCTCATTTTGTTTTCGTTTGGTTGGGGTGGTTTTTTTTAGGCTTAAAATCCATACTCCTGGCTGTTGCTGCCCTTATATGCAAGTGCTCTATAATTGAAAACTCTCGGTTGTGCACTTCTCCCATGCAAGGCCGAGGCTTCAGAGCAGCAGGTGGAAATTGAGCCGATATCTTGGCCGCCAAAGTGAAAATTCGAACGAAAATTTAATTTTTTCCCCTCGCAAAGCAGAGAATTGGGTTCCTGGGGCCCTGGGCAGAAGCCTGACGTGACCTTGACTTGCAGGGGGCAGCGAGGGGAGCAAACCCCAGCTCAGCCCCGGGGGACACTGGACACGCAGTGAAGGAGATTTTTCTGGGAATTCTCTTGGCCAGATGGAGCTTCAGCTTCTGTGTGACAATAATGTGGTTTCCTGATGGTTTTATGGGTTGAGTGAGTCGAGGAGAGGGGGCTGAGCATCTCCCGGGTTTTGAGCATCGCCTGGGAGGTTCAGCCCTTTCCTGCAAGGACACTCAGCAGCCTCGGAGCCTGTTGGTGGTGCCGGGTGATGCTCCCAGACTCCAGGTGTGCTCCCTCCAGGTGCTTTCCTGCATCGAGCTGTCCTCCTCCGTCCTCTCTGGCATCCTGCTCTCCGTCCCCACCCGCCTGGCAGCTCAGCACCTTGTGGCTTTCTGCCCCTGTCACCTGCAGAAGGCAGCGGTGACGCTGGCATTGAGCAGGAGCTAAAACACCACCGTGAGCATCTCCCCCTGGCCTGGGGGCCCCCAAAGGCTCCCCGGGGGGCGCCAGGGGCTGGATCCACTGCGGAGGGTGTGGGGCAGGAGATTCCCATCCCCACGGCCACGTTTGGGGAGCAGAGGGAGGGGAGAGAGGAGAGGGAATGTGGCTGTGGAGCCGCTCCCTGAGCTGGAGCTGCCCCGCTGCGGGGTCTGTGCTCCCCCCGCGGGGCCGGGGGTTTTTGGGGAGGCCTGTGGCCCCTTAGGAGCGTTCTCTGGCACCCCACGGGGATTTGATTTCCCAGCCCGCGGGTTCCTTTGGGCAGAGGAAAGCCGGAGGAGCCGCCTGTGCGAAGGAGCCTCGCGGGCAGCAGCGGGCAGGTCCCTCCCGGCTCTTATTTTGCGTTTGTTTTTAATTGAGAGACAAAAGGCCTCGTGCTGGAGGCCGCCCGCCTTTCCCTTTGTCCTACGTCTTCACGGGATGAGGAGAGGGATGCGAAGGCAACGCGGCAATCCCGATTTTTACCCATCCCCGGGGCCAGCATTCCCTGTTCCCATGAGACCCCCCAGACCCCACCGAGCAGCAGCTGCCCCTTTCCCCCTTTCCCCCTTTCCCCTTTCCCGGGGGGTGAAGGGGGAGCAGCTGCGAGGTGATGCCACGGGCAGGTGTGTCCATCGCTCCTGCTCTCCTGAGCTTTGCTCCTTTCTTCTTTTTATTTTTTTTTCCCTTTTTTTTTTCCCCTTTTAATCCCTGGAAACAAAGCCAGGGAGCAGCTGCGCTCCCGGCAGCGCATCCCGCCGCAGGCAGGGCCGGGGCTCCGCTCCCATTCGAAGCTTTGCAGGTGATTCCTGAAAAATCCCTTTGCCAAAACTGAACCCTCCGGCTGCCCCGGGGGCTTTCCGGGCAGGTCAGGGGGTTGGCCGGAGCAGGGATTTTTTTTGGGAGAACGGGAGGGGAGCCCACCTTGCGGCACCCGGGGCTGCCTGGCTATTTCTGGGCTGCGAGAGGAAAATCGTCCAACTGCTGAAATTGGCAGTGAACCCCAGGACTATAATAAACAACTTCCCGGCCAAGGTCCCTGGCTATTTTCTCTCTGTTTTGGCTTGGAGAGAAAGATTTATTTTGTTTGCTGCTTGGGATTTATTTTTTTTTTTTCCCTTGTCTTTTTTTTTCCCTCTTCCTTTGGAGGTATTTCAAACCAACAACCACCACCCCGAGGCCAGGCTGGGGTTGCTGCTCTGCTGGATGTCTCTGTGTCCAGGGAGGTGACAGTGCCACCACGGGAGCTCCGAGCAGAACCTTTTTGGGATGTATTCAAAGCCCATCCCTTACAGACCTGCAGGGAAAACAAAAACAAACAAACAAAAAACCACAACAAAACAAACAAACAAACAAAAATCCCAAAAAACCCCCAAAGAAACAAGCAGGAAAAAATTCCACCGGCTTCCAGGAAGGGTTTTCCTGGCTGTGGGACGGAGCAGTCAAGCAGGAAGGCGGATTCCCTGTGCAACCTTTTCCATCCTCATTCTCCTTGGGGAGGTGTGGGCGGCCCAGGCCTGGTTTGGGAGCTCCCACATGGCTGTGCTGTCCCTTTCCCCATCCTGCAGGGAGCTCCCAGGAGCCACAACTCGCTCCTGTGGGATGCCAAGGGCACGGAGCCGGATAAATCGTGCCTAAGTGCAGGGGATGTGCGGCATCTCTGCGCGGTGACAGCTCCGGCAGCCCTGCAGCTTCCCAACCCCTGTGCCTGCAGCGGGATGGGGCACTGCAGGTGGGATATCAGGAGCTGAGAATCCACCTTCTGGGACAGCCTTTGCTTTGCATAAGTGATGGAGCAGAGAAGTGAGGGACCAGCAGCACCCAAAGCCCCTGGGAGCAGGGGAAGCCCTTGGCACAGGACTTTCCTTGCAGGTGGAGTGGGGGGACGAAATTGGAAGTTTGTTGTGGAGGGGGTTTGGTAAATGTTGCTCGTGTCTGTTCATCGATGGAAACTCTCTCGGAATGACATTTTCCCCCTCAGTTTTCTTGAGGCAGGACTCACTTTTCTCTCCGGCCAGCAGCAGGGTAAGCCCAGGTGTGTTTTCCCTGATGTCAAATCCTCAAGGTGCTGCCAAGGATTTGGGCAGAGCCTGATGCTTCAGCCAACTCTGGCCCCACAAAGCCACCAGCTGTGGCAGAGGGGACCCCTAAGAGGGATCCTTTAGGATTTTTGCATGGAATGTCTTCCTTTTCCCACAGAGCCAAGCTGGCTGGTTGTTGCCAAGCTGAGTGTGGGCATGTCTGAGGTCTGTTCCCGAGGGAGGAGCAGTGTTTGGCCACCAAAGCCATTCCTCTGTGACGTCTGGGCTGGGGCATCCTGGATTTACGGGGGGTCATTCCCCGCTGGAGGGGAAGGGCAGGATGGGGCAGGTGGGGATGGCAGCACCTCCCTGCAAAGAGCCCCATGGAATACGAGGTGCTATCCACAGCGGGATCCATTGGTATCTGGCTGGGATTTCTGGGGTGCTGGGAGCCAGCTGGGGGACACAGAATGGAGCCAGGATGAAGCTGTGCAGAGCACATGGAATGAGAGGGCCAGGTCTCAGCAGAACCATGGGAAGTGCTCCCTGTAGCTGAAGTTCTCTGGGTGAGCCCAGAGCTCTGTTTTCACCTCCATTCCAAGTGGATTTGCTGTGTTTATACGGGCAGCCCATCCCTCAGCACCCCAAAAGTGTATCATCTATCCCTACAGCTGGAATGGGGAAGAGGATGGGGTCTCGGAGGGATTTCCATGAGGGGTGAACTCCCCTCATGGAAGCAGGACCAGAGCTGGGGTTTGACTCTGCCCTCGCTGCATTTTCCCAACGAGAATGAGGCGCTGCCCTTCCCTGTCCCCACACCCCTGGATCCATGTGGGATCCGTGGGGCCTGGGGAGGCTCTGCAGCCCCTCCTGGGCGAGCTGCAGCCCCGGGGAGCTGAGGCTGGCACGAGCCAGATTTGGGAGCCGGGCGCAGGAGGCTGGCGAGGCCTCGCCTTGGCAGAGCAGCCAGGGGAACAGCTTGTGACAGCCTCTCTCCTTCCCTGAGAGCCTGCTGGGGTGCGTTCCCTAACCTTTCCTGCCTCCGTTCCACTCCTGTGTTTCTCTCTCTCTCCTCTTTTCTTTTTTTTTTTTTCCCTTTTCCCCTAACTGTAAATGCGCCATAAAAATGGATCAAATTGCTTAAATCACTGTCATTAAATCAGTGTGAGTCCCCCCTCCGCCCCTGTGCTCGAAGCCTGGCAGAGAACATTTGTTCCAAAGGCTGAACAGCCGTCTTATTGCTCTGAAAGCATATTTGCTGCTTGATGGAAGGAGGAGAGGAGGAGAAAAACAGCCTGCAAGGGAAGGAGGGGGGGTGAAACCACCAGGGGCTGGTTCTCCTTGGACACAGAGGGGGAGTGGGGGCTGCATCCATGGGAGGTGATGGGGTGACAGGGATGAGGGGACTGGGGACGCCCCCGGGGTTGGCTGTGATGGGGAATGTGGGGGTTTTGGGGTACAGGGGATGCTGGAGAGGGGAGGTGGGGATCCCAGTGGCAGCACAGACCGCACAGCCCCATCCTGCGCTCCTCCAGGACCCTCTCCATTGAAGTCACTGCCATTGAAGCCCAGCAGCGACCCTGTGGATCAGCTCAGGAGAGCAAGAGAGTCCCAGTAAACAAGGCAGGTGGAGCTGGTGAACCTTCCTGAGGCCCTGGGTTGACTGAGCCCTGCCAGTCCCAGCTTAAAGAGCCGCTTTAGGCCCGCCGCTGTTTGCACGTCCCAATAAAAAGCTTTTGCAAACCCTCACCGCGGGTCCCGGTGGCTCAGGCGAGCTGGGGAAAAGCGATTGCTCTGGGAATTCAGGGTGTTTTGGAAGGCTGGGTTTTGGCAGGGCGGAGCAGGGCAGCGATGGAGGCAGAGGCGAGGCTGACTGCAGGACCCGCCGGCCGCGTGTTCCCACGAGGGGGAAAGCAGGAATGCTTCTACCCAGGTGGTCTGGAAAATCCCTACAGAGAGAGAGAGAGAGAGCACCGCCAACGCCGCGGAGCGCCGGGAGCTGGAGGCCGATCAAAGGGCTGGGAAGGGGCTGCCACAGGTGGCAGGAGCTGGCAGGGAGAGAGCGCATCCCCAAGGCATCCCCCTGCCCAGCCCTCCTGCTTTGCCAGAGCTCCGGCCTCTCGCAAAGCTGTCGCACTCGGCGGCGTTTGGTGCCCGGGAAGGTTTCTCAGAGGATGCTGATTCCCTCCCCATCCATCGCCCTCCACCCCGCGGAGCCGGGATGATCCTCCTGCCCTGGAGCTGCCTCCTGAGCTCTGAGGGCGGGACTGAAGTTGTCTGCAGGACCAAAATGTGACCCCGGGGTGCTGTGCTGGCCGTGGACCGTGGCGGGGCTGGCTGTAGGCTCCTGCTGCCCCATCCCAGCTCCGAAGCCCTGAGGAAAGCGGGGAGATGAGATGTGCTGGAGCAGATGGAGTGTGTGTGTGTGTGGGGCAGAGCTGGGGGCCACAGCCCTGCCCTTGCCTCTGCCCTGGGTGCAGGAGCCAAAAGCCAAAATGCAGAACAGCTCCGAGGGCTGGAGAGCTGCCCGAATTTCCACAGCTCCAGTTAAAAATGCACCAGCTCGGAAAAGCTGCCCCGAGGCCGGGGAAAGGCTCAGCCTGCTCCGGATGCCTCCGGGTGCAGCTTTGGGGAGCCCTGCCCGGCCCCTTGGATGCCCTGATCCAGCTGTTCCAGGCGAGCAGGGACTTCCATGCCCCTAAAGACCCCAGAGATGAGGAGGAGGGACCCCCTCCCACGAGACAGGATCTGACTGGAGCGTTTCCAGGGTCCCCCTTGGAAATGGGAGCAGGGAGAGGGCAACGCAGCCGTTTCCTCCTCGTGGGCTTTGCAGATTAATTATTCCCAGGGTAAGGAGCTGCTTAATGGCTCCCCCCTTCCCACCCCTCCTTCCCATGGGAAACTGCAGGGACAGCTTCTCCTTGTCCCTCAGGGCCGATGCATGTCAGGCTCAATCCCTGAGCATCCCAGCTGCTTGCTGGGGACACTCCCAGCTGATCCTTGGCCCCGGTCTGGATCAGGAATAACTCCCTCGAAGGCAGCAGCAGTGAGTTAGCATCTCCCAACGCTGTGGAATGGGAATTCTCCATGGAGGAGAGCAGGATTGATAGGAATAATCAGGTTTTGTTTAACCGTATTGAACTCTGGGGTGAGGGGCAACTCCCCCGTTCCCAGCTTTTGGTCTTTACTTTGGTTTCTGAGTGCCTGAGGGCGGCAAATCTGTCCTGACAGAAGTGCTAATGGAGAAAAAAATGGATATTAATTCAGGAGAAGTGTTTCCAGACAGGAATTCATCTCCGTAAGCACCACTGAAGTACATGAGCTGCTCAGCTCAAAACGGGAGCAACGATTATTTTTTTTTTTTCTGGCTGCATCCCAGTCCACAAGGATGCTGAGGGACAAAGCTCATTTTGGGCTCATTTGGACCAGATACAGACCTGGGCTTCTCCTGGCTGGCGGCAGAGCATCCAAAAATCCACTTCACCTCCAGGTTCCACGTGCCACGAGGCAGTACAGAGTGGAGGGGGTGACTTCTCTTCTTTCCACCCCAAAAACCCTCTGAGAAGAAGCGATGTGTCATCATCTCAGGCACGGCCCAACCCTTGGCTCGGTTTCCCTCAGCCAGGCATCCCAGGAGCAGGAATCTCTGCCCAGGGATGGTGAGGGGAGCAGGGAGCAGATCCCTCCTGGCAAAGGCAGTGGCTGCAAGGGGAGCCCTCACAGCTCCCTTCAGTGCAGGTGTGTGTTTATTTCTTCCTGGCATGGATGGGATCTGTTTGCTCGGGACCTCGGTAGGGGTTTGTGGTCCCAGCTGCCCTCTGCCTCTGCCTGGACTCCTACAACAGGGATAAATCCTGCCAAACCTGTCCTGGCACAGGGCTCCAGTGCTGGCACAGCCTGTGAGCTGCTTCACCAGGAGATCCACCTTGTTTTGGGGGCTGGTCACCTTCTGAGCTTAGGAAGCCATCAAGGACCTCTCTGCATTGGCCAAACTCTCCGTGAAATTCATCCAGCTGTGCCCAGGAGTGGATGGAATTGCCAACAGTGAAAAATTGAGCTCTGATGTTCCTCAACATAGGGAACCCTCTGTCCCACCTCCTCAATGGCTGGACTGTCCTTCTCCTCAAGCACTCGATTTCTCTTGGGGGGGGTTTAGGATTTTTTCCCTCTCTCATGGAATTTTGTCCCATCTTTTGCTGAGAGAAAATAACAACCGGTATTTGAAAGACAAAAGAAATGGCCAAGGTGGGTGAAGGGTGCTGGCCACTCTCTTATCTGGGGGCGGTTTCCTCTTTGGAAGTGATGGCTGGCAGGACCTTGAGTTTCTCTATTCCAGTGAACTCCTGCTCCCCGCTCCTCTGCCAAAACCCAAACATTTCCAAGCTGCTCTGGGGCTCCCAAGCCATGTGGGGTCACATCCATTCACCCCAAAGAGCTGGGGACCAGTGAGAGGAGGGAACTGGGACCAGTACGGAAAAGGTGGGAAGAGCTGACAGGAAGTGAGGACTGAGGGAAAGCTGTGGGGGCTGAGGGCACATCTGGAGATGCTTTTCTCCAGAGACAAGGGATGTTTTGGGGGATGCTGGGTGGATTGGGATGCAGGGCTTGAATCCGTGGACTCTTGGGAACACCACCACAGCCAGAGCCAGCAGGTCCCCATCAGAACTACCTGGGAGGTGGAGAGTGGTGAGAATGAAGGAGACATCTCTGCTGGGAGGAACACCTGGGGCAGGAAGGAGGATGGAACCTGGTTGTGGCAGCCTGGGAACCTCTTGGGCTCTGGAGCTCTTTCCTGACCGAGGCCCCACAGATCCCACGGTGGGATCTTGGCTCTGATTGCACGGAATAACGTATGGATCCAATAGAGCACAAGCCCTGCCTGTCAGAGCAGCCCCCGAGCTCCAGCAGATGCAAAGTTTCGAGGAAATTGTGGTTTCTCCATGTGTCTCTAAACGCCGGATCCAAACAGAGCCCTTCTCCTCCACCCCCTGCTCTCGCTGGGAGGTAACAGGACAGCAGGATGCTCCCGTCCCTGCTTTCCTCCCTTGGAAGGGATGCAGGAGGGGCTGTGATTCCCTGTACACGGCTTTCCTCGGGGAGCTGTGCTAGTGGAAAAACAAACCCTTGTGTATTGGGAGAGCAAAGCTGCTGGTGGCAGCCGGCCCCAGAGTCCCCACGCAGGTAACTGTGCCCAGGCGTCATTGCTGGGCTTGTTTTCAATTAAAAACTGATTTGCTACAGCCCTTTGCTGACCTTCAGCCTGGCAGGCTGCTGCTCTGCAGGGGAAATCAGCCCTGCTCCTCACCTCCCTCCCTCCCTCCCTGCTCTTGTTTCCTTCCCCCATGCCCGAGATAACTCCCTGTCTTGCTCTGTCATCATGTCTTTATCTTAACCCTACAGATTTTTCCCTTCCCCAGCGAGCTGGATGATTCCTTAATGCTTATTGACAGGGGTTTGTGAGCACCATACGGACCCGGGCAGAGGAACCTGGGGGAGGTCCGAGCTCCTGGTGGCAGGAGGGGCCATGCACAGGCAACACCCTCGGCTGGCCTGACAGACCCAGGGCTGATGTTGCTGCAAAACCAGGATCCTGAAGGATTCTCCATCCCCTGAGACATCTCCCACTCCCATAGCCTGCTGCTGCTGCAAAACCAGGATCCCAAAGGATTCTCCATCCCCTGAGACATCTCCCACAGCCTGATGTTGCTGCAAAACCAGGATCCCAAAGGATTCCCCATCCCCAGAGCCCTGAGACATTTCGCACCCTTGGTTTGTGCCAGCGTTGCTGCCGCATAACCAGTGTCCCACGAGGTTCCACTTTCCTGGGGCTCTTGGGGCATCTTCCCTCCCCTCTGCTCGTGGAGGATCCCCCCTCCCCGTGTGCCTTGGAGCTCTCAAGGCCGTGGCGTGGGCAGGAATCGCCGGGCAGGCTCTGGCTCAGCAGCTCTGGTGCCAAGCCTGGGGACCCGCAGGCAGGGCGGCTTCGGCCGGGCCCTGTGCCAGTGCTGGGACTGCAACGACAGCTTTGGATTTAGCAATCTGCAGACTTTGCCTTCCGGATGCCAGCCTGCCTCTGCCTCCTGTGGATTTGCTTATGAGAGGGGAAATTATGGAGCTTTGGAGGGAGGGAGGGAGGAGGGAGTTACCTGTTGGGATGGGCAATGTCTGCCCGGGGGGATGGAGGTGGGAGGCAGCGTGACTCCAGGCTAGGCTGCAATCCCCTGGGGATGGAGATTGGATCTCTGCGCTGGAGATTTGATTTATTTCCTGCACGGAAAGCGTTGCCCAGCTCGGCTGAGTGTCTCTGCAGGCTCAGGCTAGCAGCATTGGCTGTAAGGAAAAGCCTTGAGTGAGAGATAACAGGGACCCGGGGCCTGAAGGGCTCTTTGCCAGCCGGGGGGATGGAACACGCGGCTTTGCCGAGGCGGCGGCAGCCGGGCTGAGCACGGGCACGCTCAGCACACATGTGACAGTAAGGGACAGCACTGTCCCGGCCAGCCCGGGGCCAGCCCCCAGGGTGGGAGCCGGACTGTCCCCGCTCTCCCTGTCCCTGGACCAGCAGAGGGCAACAGTGACCTTTGCAACCGCCTTGTCCCCAAAAAAACCACCTTCCCTGCGCCCGGGGGGGCTCGGCCGGTGCATCCCGGCTGCGGGGATGGTCCCACGGTCCTTCCCTGGGAGCACGGCCTGTTCTCAGCATCGGCTGTGAAAGGCGGTGACACCTGCGGTGGTGACCCCGTGGACGGAGTGACAGTTCCCACCTTGGAGCCCTTCCGGGGGAAGGAATAGTCGCTGTCAGTGATGGCTCCGAGGTGAGGACTCAGCAACCCATCAATGAACTCCGAGGTGGGAATCGTCATCCCATGTGGGCTATAAACCAGGGAGAGCTGCTCTGCGCCCAAATTTTGGGCTTGAGCAAGGCCTGGAGCTGCCTGTGAGGGTGATGGGGTTACCAGGAGCAGAGCTGCTGTGTTTCCCAGCCCGTGCATCCTCCCTGTGGACACCATTGCCGGTAATAACCACTCTCAACACTGACGAAAGATGCTTGGACGCTGCCTTGGAGCCCAAGCACCAACCCCGATGCTTTGGGAGCGAATGATTTCTGGGAAATGCTCTGGGATGGCCTGTGGGATGTGGATCTGCAGGAGCAGCCCTCGCAGAGGTGCTGGAGAAGGGCTGGAAGGCGGGGGACGGGCACAGCCAGAGCCGGCTCAGCTGTAGTTCGCGGGCTGCAGCGGGATGCTGAGGGACCTGAAACCCAGACAAGATGTGAACCATCACCCCCAATCCTCAGCGGCCGGCCCCTCCGCAATTAGCCTCCTGAACCAGCCAGCGGGCTGAAGCCGCAATTTTCCTCCTGAGCAACAGCTCAGCTCCCTCGACCTGCTCCAAGGTCACACCCAGAGCGGTCGTTAGCGCCGCATCGACCTCCCATTAACGCCCCGAGCTGCCGGGAGGGGCGGCCGGGCAGCCTCGGCCCCCGCCAGCCCGGCCAGCCGCAGGGGTGGGCGGTGGGGGGGCCCTTCGATCTTCCCGCAGCCCCCGGGAGCCGATCCATTTGCTGAAATGAATGGGAAATGCTCGAAAGGCTAAACCTCAAATGAGGTATTGACTATCTGCCGAGCCGGGCAGCGCTACCTGCCGCAAGCTGAGCCCGGCTCGCATCGCTCGGTGGGTGCCTGGGGCTGCCCGACCCTCCCGGCTGTGCCAAAGGGCTCGGGGATGCTGGGGCAGGGATCGCCTTGGGATCAGGTTTTCCAAGTGCCCACTCGCCAGGGAGCCGGAGCCTCCGGTGGGGCTGAGCTCCAAGGCGAGACGGTAGGGCTGAAATCCTGCCGTCACGCTTGGGTTAATATTAAACCATTAAATGTGCTCAGCTCTTAATAGAGGGGCTGGTTGGAGCCTTAACCCTGTGTTTGCTGGCAGCTGCTGAGTGTCCGCCTCTCCTCTGCCAGGGATGGCAGTCCTGGCCTTGCTTTGCACCTTCTCCCCGCCGAGGTGTTTGCTCTGCAGGCTATTTAATTTAATTTCATTTAATTTTATTTTCTTTCATTTATTTTCATTTTCATTTTTATTTCAACTTCCCCTCCCCTTCAGATATTCTCCTGCCTCCTTCCCCGGTCCCAAATCCAAGGCCTGCCCGCCAAATATGTTTTTTAAAAGTCTATTCATTCGGGATCCCATGATACTCCGCAAAAATGGTGTTTGAACAAACTCGAAATCATACTTTAAAGAAAACACAGCTGTTTAATTACAGCCTGCATGCAAAGCAGCCTCCATCATGTGAGTGGAGGAGCCGGGTGCTGACTGTGTGTTTGGCCTCTGATCCCCTTTAATCTCTGCAGTCAAAGGATTTCGGTTTGATTTCCTTTTATTTCCCCACCCGCCTTGGAATCTGCAACCAATTTGTTGTTGTTGTTTGGGAAATAAACCCCAGGGAAAAGGGCTGGATCCGGCACAGCCGGGCTCGCACCGGCTCTTGCCGTGCCGCCTCCTGGTTACCCCAGCGCCAAGAGAAAAAAAAATAAAAAAAATCTGTTTTCCCTTTGCCCATCCTGCTCCGCTTTTTTTTTTGGCCCGTCTCTCTCCCGCCCCGAAGGAGCCGATGGCTTTCGCATCTGCTGCTGCATCTGTTTTCCCCATCAGGTCCGAGTGTGCCGATAACTTCAGCTGGGAATGGGAACCCAGGGCTGAGCCAGGGCTGGGGAGCAAGGGGGGGGGGGAAACCTTTCTCCGAGAGTCCCTCACCCCGGGAGGAATTGAGTGTGAAAAATAGGGGGGTAAGTGAACGGTTGGGTGTTCCACCGGGGCTTGGAGTCCTTCAGGGGGGATAAAACCAACCTCGAATTTTAGGCAATAGGGATGCCAGTTGCACTGCTTCCTTCCACATCGGGTTTTTTTGGGATGGGGAGCCTGGTGCGGTTTTTTTGGGTTTTTTTATTATTATTATTATTATTTTTTGGGATGGTGAGGGTATCAGGCTGCTTGGCTGGCGAGGAGGACACGCAGATGCTGCTGCAGGCTGCAGCCCCAGGTTCATCCTGGTACAAATCCAGCGCTTCCAGGCTCTGCCTGAGGGGGATCCAACAGCGGCGAGCAACAAGGCAAATAACCCCTGGCCCTGGATTAAAGCACAGAGCTGCAGGCAAACCCTGGTTTCCATCACTGAGGGGTGGCCCGAGGGCTGTCCCCAAGCTGCAGTGGCCCGGGGATGGTGTCCCGGGGGATTGTTGGCTGCGGACCCGGACCACCAGGGCAGCAGGATGAGCTCCCTCGCCTCCAGCAGCCAGTTGTTCATCCAAGCAAGACGTGGGCAAGGTGGGACGGTGAGTGTCCTCATGGTGTCTGGGGTCACCAGCTGTTGGGGACAGTCAGTAATGTCTCCTTGGGCAGCTTTGTTCCCCTGAGGTGACCCTGGGACAACTTTAGCCAGGCTTCACACCAACCCCAACCTTTCCCTGTGCCTCTCCTTGCCCTGCTGAGCTTTACCCGGTGCCTCCAGCCCGGTCAGCCCCTGCCGGGACCCTGCACCCTCCAAGGAGTTGTGCTCAGCTCCAGTCTCCAGCTTTGATTCCCCCTTGGAGGCTGCACCAGCCTTTCATTCCTCTCTCCTCTGCCCGGTGCCTGTGCCATGAGCCTTTCCAGGCGAACATTAAAGCCTTTGTCTGGTCGGGAGTGCGGAGCGGACCATTTAGGAGGAATTAGTGGTTACATTGAAAGGGGAAAATAAGGGCTCCTGGGTTAAATGCACTTTAAATGTCTTAATAATTGCAATTGGCCAACTCGTTCCTCCCCGGAGCCAAAAGCCTGTAATATGGGAAGCTTTTCTCTAATCAAGAGCAGCACCGATACCTTATGTAGGAAGCCACATAGGACGGAGGGAATTATTTCTCAGCGCTGCCTGGCTGTCATCCCTCAGCTCCCGGCCGGCCCCTCCGAACCCGCCGGTCACCGGCACGGCCGGGACGGATTTGGGATGGAGTTGGGACGGATTTGGGATGGCATTGGGATGGTTTTGGGATGGAGTTGGGACAGCTTTGGGATGGCGTTGGGATGACTTTGGGACAGCTTTGGGATGGCTTTGGGACAGCTTTGGGATGGCATTGGCATGGCTTTGGGATGACTTTGGGATGGCTTTGGGACAGCTTTGGGATGGAATTGGCATGGCTTTGGGATGGCTTTGGGATGGCATTGGGACAGCTTTGGGATGGCATTGGGATGGCTTTGGGACGGCTTTGGGACAGTGTTGGGATGTCTTTGGGATGGCGTTGAGATGGCTTTGGGATGGCTTTGGGACAGCTTTGGGATGGCTTTGGGATGGCGTTGGGATGGCTTTGGGATGGCGTTAAGATGGCATTGGGATACCATTGGGACAGCTTTGGGATTTAGGATGGCATTGGGATACCATTGGGACACCGTTGGGATGTCTTTGGGATGGCATTGGGATGGCCGCGAGCCACCCCCGCCCCAGGTGCCGTGCCTGTGGCACTGCAGCCGCGCTCTCCGCTCCGAGCGAGGGTGGCCTTGCCCATCCCAGTGCCACCCCCCGGGTCTGTCCCCCTGGCCGGGAAGGCCGGCGGAGCCCCGCTGCTGGCGGCCAGCCCCTCAGTGCCATCCAGGTGGCTGGCTGAGCCCCCGGGCAGACACCGGCCGGCTCCCCGGCTCCAGCCGCCGCGCAACCACGTCATCCATCAGCGATGACAAGCTCCTTTTGCAAGGAGCCTTTGTTGGCACCCGGTGCCGAGCCAGGCGAGGGGGGGAACATCAAGGGGGGGAACATCGGGGGGGAACATCGGGGGGGAACATCGGGCTCTCGCCGGCTTGCGGCAGACCTCCAAGGCNCCAGGTGCCGTGTCTGTGGCACTGCAGCCGCGCTCTCCGCTCCGAGCGAGGGTGGCCTTGCCCGTCCCAGTGCCACCCCCCGGGGCTGTCCCCCTGGCCGGGAAGGCCCCGCTGCTGGCGGCCAGCCCCTCGGTGCCATCCAGGTGGCTGGCTGAGCCCCCGGGCAGACACCGGCCGGCTCCCTGGCTCCAGCCGCCGCGCAACCACGTCATCCATCAGCGATGACAAGCTCCTTTTGCAAGGAGCCTTTGTTGGCACCCGGTGCCGAGCCAGGCGAGGGGGGGAACATCGGAGGGGGGAACATCGGGGGGGAACATCGGGCTCTCGCCGGCTTGCGGCAGACCTCCAAGGCGAGAGCATCGGCCCCGCCGAGGAGCAGCCCCCTCCCTGCCAGCAGCCGGGGGAGGAGGGAGGTTAAAAGGTGCAGCTTGGAGGAGGTTAAAAGCAAAAGCAGCTTTTTTAATTTATAACGTGGCCGAAAGAGAAATGGTAGCCAAAAAAGATAAAGATGCTGGAATAGCTGGAATTCTCCAGCCGCCGCGACTCCGAAGGGTAAAGCCACTGGAATGTGTGTGTGTGTGTGTGTGGCGGGTGGGGGTTCTGCCCTGTCGTCCCCCCCCGGGGTGTCCCCCACGTCCCCTCTGTGAGAGCGGGGGAGCAGCAGAGGCAGGAGGGGCGGAGGTGCTGATGCCTGAGGGTGCCCTGGAGCCCCCGCAGCTCATTCAGGATTGGGACTGCGGGGTGCAAACCTGCCCCTGCTCCCAAACCACCCCCGGCGGCTTTTGGAGCCGAATTGGACCTGCTGCCACCCCGGCTGAGTGAGGGCAGGCTCGGAGGTGCTCCCGGGGCAGGGCTGGGGGCCAAAGCGCCTCCGTGTTTGGGCTCAGGGTTTGGCTCGGGCTTTCTGAGAAGCACAGCTAGAATTGAACGGCTGCCCGAGGAGGAGGAGGAGGAGGAGGA